>UFQX01000076.1:662026-941401 GCA_900497675.1 Arapaima gigas
TGAGGTTGGCTGTGGGGGGGGGGGGGGGGGGGGGGTAATGTTGGGTTAAACCAGTTTTTCTCAGAATTAACTGAACCTTTGTTTTTGGGAGCCCCCTGCTGCTCTCGCTACTGCCTAAGTGCTGCCTTTTTCATCCTTACCTTTGTGCTGAGGAGGAATAAAATGTCAAAGTACATTTATACCCATCGGAGATTCAACACCAAAATGTTCTGATACAAAGTGGGGAAAAAAAAAACAAAAAACAAAACGCCCACGAAGGCTGCACTGAGTCTGACGCATGTCAACATGTTTCTGTTTTGTTTGTCTTTTCATCTGCAAAGAAGAGTTGCTACATACTTAAAGCCGCTTATAAGCAGCCTTAAAATCACAAGTGTGAATGAAGTCATTAGAACTGAGCTGGTAGATATTTTATTTTAACAGAATTTAAAAGGAAAGGTCAGGTTGTCAGAAGAATTAATGTTTTTAGGCATTCGTTACACCAGTGCTCCACATATGTTGTTTCAAATATAATTTATTCATTTATCTGGCTTTCATGTTGAGTGGTTTTCATGTATTTAACAGTATATTTGCTTTTATTTTTGCTAATTGGGTTGCAGGGGTGGCCCATGGTTAATCAAGAGAACTCAGGTTTGAATCCCAACTCCTGCTGTAGTACCCTTGATCACGCTACTTACCATGAATTCATGTAGCAAATGTTACCGTGCTGTATAAATGAGTAAATTAGTGGATTGTTGTACAGCTAAATTCAGTCTAAAAGCTATGGCAGCAAATAGAAGAGATATTACAATTGACACTTTTCTGCAAGGAAACATGATGTTAAGCTACTTACAGTAATTTGGCTATTTATACAGCAAGGCAATTTTTATTACCACAGTACAGGATAAGAACCTTGATCAAGGGTACTGTAGCAGGAGGTGGGATTTGAACCTGTGACGTCTGAGGTCTAACCCACCTTTGTGATAGATCTGATATGATTGAAAATGTGGTCTTTGAAGTTTCTACAGGACGTGTGTGAGTGTGTGTGAGTGTGTGCTCGTCCTACAGTGCTGAGCGACAGCTTCCAGCGCATTCACCGTTCATTTGGGGCTGAGCAGGGGGGGCCCAAATGTCAGTAATGTGAGAGAAACCATTTGTGGTTATGAACCAAGACAGTTACTGATGAATACGGAGTGAACGCAAGACTGCATTTACAAAACCATTTTTAACCTCACTAATACACCATTTCACTGTCTCTCTGCAGGTCTGTCTCTCATGGCCAAACACACGTGTACACATGCTGTCTCTCCTACATAACACTCTGGCAAGACTACAAATTCATGTATAAGCTGCTGATGTTGGAAAAGTCCAGCTTTTGGTGTTCAATCAATTTTGGGCCTAGAAAAACAAAAAAAGAACTCTAAAGGGTGGACAACATGATATCCATTTTTGTTTACTTTGTCCTGTTTGTGGGGCAGGATTGTGGGTAGTGTTGTGCCTCATAGCTCCTAGGGTGTGAGTTGGGATTTGGGTTTGATTCTGATTCAACCTGTATGGAGTTTGCTTGTTCTCCCCATATCTGTGTGGCTTTCCTCCAGCTCACTTGGTTTCCTCTCACAGTCCAAAGAGGTCTTAAAGGTGAATTGGTGAGTGAGGTATGAGAGATTGACCTATGATGGACTGATGGCTGATCCAGTGTAGACCTTGTCTCACACCCTGCGCTTCAAGGGTAGACTTTGGACCACCCTGTACTGGACAAGCGGTTGTTGGTAATTAATGTTGTATTCCATCAGTGGTGGCGGTGAATTTGTCCACTGGTTAAATGGTCAACAATGTTCAGGGTTAATGGACCAGTAGGGAACTCTCGGCAGCTGCTAATTCCTTGTTTCCTTCTTTTCCCTGGAGTAGATGTGGAAAAACAAACAAGGCTGCACACAGCATCCCAGTGGAAACTCAGCTAGTGACAGGTATGCCGCGAGGCAGCGGTCCACTGAGCGCTTCATACATGCCAGAGATCATTTAGTGAACCCAAGGAGGATGGTGGTGGGCTGAAGAGGTAACATCACAGCAAATCTAAAACCAGCCTCTTTAATTTAACGTCACAAAAATAACTGACCGAGCTCAGAGTCATTGCTATTGCTAGTGCCTACAACTTTTATATGTTACTAAAAATAAATAGATTGTTGTTGAAAATAAGATAAAAAGGATTTAGTGGTGCAGGAGGTCAGATGCGGTGACAGAAATTACAGGGGTTCAAGGTACTGCATGACCTTAATTTACAATGTGATAATTGTTGTAACTTGGTCTGACTCAAACAGACAAATTACAAATTGCATTGATAGCATGCAATTTATATATATATATATATATATATATATATATATATATTTATATATATATATATATATAGTGAGAGAAACAGAGCAACAGAGCAGGATTTGAATGTGATTTATACATAAATAAATCGATCTTTTACCTTTATGAATTTCTTGTCCTTGATGCTCATCAAATGATGTTTCAAACAAGATCAAATTTGACAGCTAAGTACATTTGATCATGCAGTCTACATACTAATGGGGCTCTTGGGAGGCAGCAAGGAGTGAGCCAGTTGAGGTTGTCTCAGGGCACCGTGGTGACTCAGCACAGGGAGTCCTTGGACCCGCTCTTGGCCATTCAGCAGTCACTTCTTTTCACTGTAAATGTGGAGCTTTCCAGAAGAGACTTATGTTTTTCTCAGTTTATAAAACTATATATTAACATTAACTATATAGTTAATATATTATATTAACTATATGTTCTTAGGCCTGCACAAATGTGTATGTCAAAGTGGGGAAAAGAAAAACTGGTTGCCCGCTAGATTTTAGTAGAGCATATGGTTTTTTGGTGGTGAAGGGGTGGAAAAGTATTTGTGTATCTGAGGGAATATGGCCATGTTTGTTCCGAATGTAGGGCAGGGTAGTCAGGTGGAGCTATCATTTAGCAGCTGTCAGCTGAGCAAAGGCGTGAAACCACGTATATCCAAGCTACTGAGTAAAACCCTCACACCAAGCATCTGAGAGATTTATTTTGAACACCAGGACTGCTTCTAGTATGGTCTATTTTAGAAATGAAAAAAAAAATATTATTACCCAAACCACCCAGGAAGCCTGTGGTCAAACTAGCACAGCAGCACTCTCTGGATAGGCTGCCTGATGCAGAGAATCAACATCAACAGTGAAGAATCTGATCGGAGAATCAACAGTGAAGTCACTACCTCTGCTGGGTTAGTCACCCGGGCCTGGCCCATGACTCCTGTCCCCACAGAATTGAGCTCTATGTTGCTATAGACACACAGTATCTACACCAGTCCCCTGACCCGACATTAAGATGCCCAGCAGTGATGGGCAGGCACTGGCACATGGAGCCCCAGAAATTAATCTTTCTCCCATTTTTGTCAGTGTTTTTTGTTTTCCACTCCTCAGCTGATAGCTTGTCTGACTTTGCAGTACGTTATCATTATTTCTGTAATTGTCCTTGTTTGTGTGAAATGTTCCGCCAAGAAAAGTGCTCTATAAAAATGAAGTGAACTGAATGTGTCTTTTGTAACTGAAATTCTGGGCCTGTGTCTCACTTCTTCCTCAACCATCACCTTTCTTATGCATATTCTCCAACAGTGGAGACCTGAGACCAAAGTAAAAGTGTCAGTATTGCTGATCCAGGGTTTGATCTCAAGGTTTGGCTTCTCTTAGCAGAGCTTACACATTCTCCACAGGGCTCTGGTCTTGGTTTTTCATCAGGTGCTGTACTTTCCACCCCACGTCCCACAGACATGCATTTTATGGAGCTTTTACATCACCCGTGTGTGTGTGTGTGTGTGTGTGTACGCACGCGCGCATCTGCATATGTGTGAGGTTTCCTCTACAGTTGACTGGCCTCCCTTCAGTGAATTGTAACATAGCCTCCTGCTGTGCATGGCTTTTGAAAGTTCACCCAGGAGTCAGAATTCCATGTACTAATAAGCTTTACTGTACAGTCTGGTTCGTGTCTTATGGTTGGTGACAGGAGGTGGTGGATACCTAATATCACAGGTCAGTATTTTAATGATTAACAGAGCAGCACTGGGCCACAGAAGCAGAAACTGTACACCAAGAAACTGCCATTACAGCAATACCTTGATTAGCGCCGCCTTCTATAGCACTAATTCCCAACAGCACTCTTATTTTAGACCTTGGAGATTATCTCTGTAGTCATTTGTCATAATCATTTACCATATTTTTAAAAACATCAAAATATTTTGAAGCGGTTTCTTGGAATTTTATTTTTGCTATGCTACTTTTACATTGTTATTTTGCATTATGCTGCCTAGTTTTCAAGCTGCATTTATGTAATGTACTGTATTAATGGCCTCGTATAGTACTTTTTCATTAAGCTCCATTTCTCAGGAACACATCTAAAGCATTAATACAAGAATTACTGTACATACACAAATGTAAAGAAAGGGCAAGGAATTGCAGTATTGCAGGTCTGATCATGTACGACTAAGAACATCCCGAAAGGTGTCCAGAAATTCCAAAATTATAATGCAGAACAGATGGCAGTTTTCCTAGTTAAAACACTTCTGTCATCTGCATGCTGTATTTATGGCGGGAACTCTGTGTGTGGATTATAACAGTAAAATACATTCCCTTGCCAAGTATGCAAGATTAATCAGCCTACTTTCCATATCTACCAAAAAAGGGAATACGGGCCACAGTTTAACAAGAAAATACATGGGAACTAATCAAAAGTTTTATTAAAAAGATTTTTTTGAATAGCTGAGTGAAAACTGTTCCAGAAAGTTTTTATATTATCACATTCATAATGACAAACATGTCAAAGTGCCCTGAGTACAAGTTGATTCTTATGCCAGGAGACCATGAGTCCATTGAGTTTCAAAGGTGTGAAGCATTTCTCCAAAACGTACACCCCCTGTAAGACCCATCTCACACACCACAGCAGTGAGGACAGATAGGTGTGCTTGACTGCGCATTGACGCAGTGTGGACATATGAGAATTCTGCACTTATACCAACATGCTAAAGTCACTGGCACAAAACAACTTGAGTGAAATTTTCAATGGTCACGGGAAACTGAAACTGTCACCCAACACCTAATTAACCACTAAAAAAGGTTTTATTCCCACCCATGACCAGAATATGGTTTCGACTATGTCCTCCTGGTTTGCGTTGGCCTCGCATTCAGTGATTTCATTATTGTGAAAGCTCTGAGTCATGGATGAGAAGATTCCAGGGCTCAGGTTGCCCATTTAATTCTTTGACCCGGCGACATAAATAAAATGCAATTGTTGACAAAGACAATCGGGTAACACACTGAACTGCGTGCAATATGGTGCCCTGGCACCAGGAGATAAAAGGTGAAAGGTGAGAAACATTTGTAAGTGCTTGCCTTGCGAAACATAATCATTGCCCACGGGGAACGTGGGAAGGGCGATCCTTCTCTGCAGTGAATGCCCAGCAAAATGAGAACATGACCAGGTTATGATTAATGGCTGCCATAGACACCACCTCTCATGCTGTGGCATGGATGTGTAGCTAGTGATGAAGTGATGGCTGGGTTGTCAAGAAATAAATTATAGATCATCTGATCAGCAGCTACCCTCTATACACCTTCACACTCACACACATACACACACACACACACACACACACATATATACACTGCTGCCAGGACATAAAGGGAGAATTTACAAAAGGGAGTGATTACCATATCCCTTTGGAAAATAAGGGCTTTTATTGTGACAGGAAGAAAGGAGGAAAGAATTGTTCAGTGAACTCCCAAGAACACTGTCTGTATAACCTACACTGACCCTTTTCTTACCCACAATGCAAATATTCAAATACTGAGACTGGACGTTGAGAAGTTTGGGATGTGTTTGTATGTTGGGTGCTGGCAGAGTGCAAGCTAGAGCTCTAGTGGTCTCCATTCCACTCCAAGAAGCCCAAACTCTGCACTCATGGGGAATCAGAATGATGCCCCCGTTTCGGCAGTGGGTAGCTTCACACACAAATACTCGCGTCACATCACATGCTGCAGCCTTGCCAAGAAAACATCACCCATTTCTGGATTGCAGCTGGATGGCAAGATTAAAGTTGAGATAATTCTACTTTCAGGTCAAGTGTGAAACCAACCTAAGCCAAGGGGACCCTGCTTGTTTGTCCTGACCTCTGGAAGGTATTTTGTTACTGAAAAACAGAGACAGGAGTGGCAGCTTTTGTCCAAACACCCACGCTGTAGATGTCTCCTTTTCATATGACAGGCAAACTTCTTCTGGCTTGCAGATCTTGAATGAGAATGAAGTCAACAGGAAGCCTTGCTAAGATCCTGAATTTTTCATTTGTCAGACTTGTGTGAAGCAATCATGCTTCTGGTTTCTATGTCTGCTGTCATCATTGTTTTTTCCTGAAAATATCATGACACAGCAACAGCAGAAAAGTCAAGCCAATAAATTGCATTTGCATTTATTCATCTGATGCTTTTCTCCAAAGCAACTCACAGTGTTAAGCTACTTACAGTTATTTAATCATTTTTTCAGCAGGATAATTTTTACTGCATCAACTGAGAGTAGATACCCTGATTAAGGTGCTGAGCAGGAAGAGGGGATTTATTTCTGTGTCTGTCTGGTCCAAGGCAGTAGCTCTAACCATCACACTACCTGTTTTCCAGTTTTGAAGCATTTACATGATTTCCTATAAGTCACACTTCAAGCAAACATCTAAATTTCACAAAATTTTAATGTATAACATAGTCATGTGCAATATTTTTTACTCTAAAAAAGACATATTATCCTCTTATTATTTTACTCAAGCATGCCTACTGAAATAATGTTATGGCTACAAACATGGTTTTTAGAGGTATAATTGACACATCTGTGTGATGCAAAAAGGTACAAGAGGGATTATGGGATTAACAAAGAAGCAACTGTGGATTATCCTGCAACTGCAGCTCAGTGACACTAGGGTACTTCTGTTCTGCACGACCGTGGTACCACTGGTCAACTGATGAAGGCTGGGCTCCTTTTTCCCAAAAAACCCCCGTTTCATTCTTTATTGACTTTGTTATTTCCGCAGAGACAGGGCAATGAACTGAAGGATTCTCATGAACACATCAGTGGGGGTCGCTTCCGGCTCCTGCGCAGTGGAGTTTATAGCGATCAGTGTGGCCTTTGGAACTCAGGATCTCCTGGTCACTTGCAGGTTTTAACGCAGAACTTTCCACACTGATGGTGACTTTGAACTCCTTCACTCATCTCCACTGGTCACCATCTCCAGGCGCCCAGTTTTCACTGAAGCATGATGGGAATGGAGGCATCTTCACATTTCCTCCACACGGCAACAGCAAAAATCAGCGACAGCAACTTTTGTCCCATGGTCAATAAAACCCAGATTGGGAGCATCTCTTCTAATGGTTCCATCCCTCATGTTGACAATTAGTGTTGTTTCCTATAGCTGTTTCTCAATAGTGCTCTTTTATTTCAGGGTTTTAAATAATTTATCTTCCTTTTTGCCATATTTTGAATAAATTTTCAAACAAGTTTTTAAAATTTGATATTTTTTATTCATGAAAGGCTGTTTATTTATCATTTTTATAGGTATAGAAAATCTATTCTGTATTATGCATGTGCCATTTATAAGCTCCATTTATACACTATACTATACTAATGACTTCTTACTAACTCTGTTTCTCAACAACACCTTTAGAGTGCAAATTCAGGTATTACAAAATTTTAGGGAAAACCGACAAATTAATTGATAAATTAATAAAATATTAATTGCCTTTGCTTCCGGGATACATTGTAGACTGCTGCATCACTGACTTGGACACATAGTGACGAATAAATAGCAAGTGAGTTAATACACTTATTTTCTGTCTCTGTTAAAGATGCTATCTGATGTATTGTTTTCATAGATTCATAGATTCAGTGGAAACATCACTGAAGAGTTCCAATGTTCCAACAGTGAGTTCCAATGAAACAAAGTGGCTTTAAACCTCACCCTCAGCAAAGTATGTAGAATATTTCCCATGATCCTACTGTATCATCGCTCAAAACCAGATGTCACATTGGGCCGTGATGTCAGTGGTGGAATCAAAGCACCGAGGCCTCAGACGTGGGACTGCCAAGAGGATGTTAACAATTAAACACGTGTCATTAACAGATTAAGCACAATTTTTTCCAACTTGCAGCAATTAGACTTTAATATGTAACAATTTCACACATTAGCTAGTAAATCAAAGGACACGAGAGACACGTGTTTGTCATTTGCCATGTTTGTTACACAGAAAGGTGGAAAGAAAGCATGTAGTTAATATGGTGAAACGGCTGAATATGGATGCCACTGCAAAGAAGGTAAGACGTACTGTAATCATGTTTAATGTTATTGTTTAACTGCCGTAACTTTGTGGATTTTCCACATGCATCATGTTCTGGCAAGACTCAGAGAAGAGTTCAAAACTGCTGAATCACAGGTTTAAGTCTAACAAGATCAAGAAGAAGAGGAAGGGGAGGACCTACATGATCACTGGAAAGACCTGCAGGGAAGGGAAATCTGCATCCAGGAACCGTGCAGAAGATGCAGAATAAGAGCATTAAGAAGATGCCAATTTGTTAGACTGAGTTTAGAAAGTTGAAAGCAGGGATAAAGACACAATCCATAGTCAATTCACATGGAAAATGGCTGTTTTTAATATTTGCTAAAAGGAAATAAAGCACTTTGTGTGCTCATTGCTTCAGTTGATGATTCTGGAGATAATTAACATTTTGTTTCTGTTTCTTTGGGTCAAAGTTGAATCTGTAATTGGTTGACTCGCCTGTTTGTCAGAAGTGTACACACCTGCACACCGGGGTGCTCAGTATTCTCAGTATTCAGGTCTGTTTGGTTCCTGTTGATCAGAAACTGCAAATGAGGTTTTTTTCATACATACAGCCTTGTCAGAACTTCTGTAAAACCTTTGATGTGCCAATGAAACGATGGGCAAAACAGAGCACACGGCCTGATGACAACACAAAAGTTTTGTTGCCTACAGCTAGAGATACTCCCTGCGTTCATGTTGCAGGTGGTGTAGCAGCTAGAGCATCTTGCACTTGAAAGACCTGGGGTCTGATCCCCACTGCTGCTGCAGTACTCATGATCAAGGCCCTTGCCCTAAATTGATGCATTGAAAAACTACTCAGCTCTATAAATGGGTGAATAATTGTTGGTAGACTGCGGTACAAATCAAACAAAATCCAGGGGAATCTGGAGAAAATTGTCAAATACATCAATAAATCAGAAATCAGAAGATGTACAGATGAAAAGTTCCGCTTAGTGGACGCAAGGAGAAGGTAGGCCAGAAACCACAGAAGAGGAAACCACTGTAATACTTGAAATGACAGAATAAGGCCAGAGAAACACAGATACAAGCAGCCAGTGTGTAAAATCTGGCCCTTTGGATAATAACACCATTCGATCAATAGTGTTCAACTCCACTCAAAAACAGAACAACATGATCTAAAGCGGTTTGAAAGTAAATCAATCATGGAAATCTTTTTAAGCGGTGCTAGCTATAAAAAGTAGCCGTATGGGCCGACTTTACAGCAGGAATGTAAGAATTAATGGCAGTCAGCTGTATTTTGTTTAGCCGCACACTTAGGCAAGCAAACATTTTGCAAGTTTACGCACAGCAGTTATTTTGAGGCTTTGGGGTTGCAGCCACCAGGCCCCTTTTCTAATTATCCTTTTCAAATTAAAAGATTGCAGATTTGTGGTAACACAGTGTCTCTCATTTGCTTAAGTGTGTGTCACTGTATTTCGGCACGCATAAAATATTCGGCAATGAAAGCTTGTTGCACCGATAACGTTTGAAATTTGGCAAACCTGCCAGTCTTTTCCTCTCAGATTTGCAACTGTAGGCGAAAATCACTTCAGCGTGAAACCACTGGAGATATTTAGTAGACTGCAAGGCTCAGTACTCAAAACCACACAGTTAACCTTAACCGGCAGAGGCTTTTTTCTCCCTGCTGCTGCTTCACTCCAAACAGAAGAGGCCAGGGCTTTCAAGTTTAGTCCCCTCACCTCAGAATTTTTTATGAAAGTGGAGACAAGGAGCCTTTTCTTTGCTCTTCCAGTCCCTCTAAAACAATTATTTCACTCACTGACTGGTGTTGAATAGTTAGTATATATCAATAGTACATGTAGATGACATTTGCATTTATTCTTCTCCACTGCAGGATTCAGTGGTATCCATATACCATTTAGCTGATGCTTTCAGTCAAAATGACTTACAGTGTCCAACATGAAAGAACATGCAAATGGCACAAGGATGTAATGGTGGTTTAAAGGTACATCAGTCAGTAAAAAATTCAAAGCTAGATTCCAAGCACCAGGTGAGGTAGTATTTTGAGCATCTGCCTTGACTGAGGTTCAAGGCCTGCTATAGTACCCTTGAGCAAGGTCCTTACCCTAAACTGAAACTGTAAAAATTACTCGGCGGTATAAATGGTAAATAAATGTAAGTAGCTTAAACGTGTAAGATGTCTTGTGGGAAGCTGTCAGACACATGAAACATAAAAACTGTTATCTGGCAATTCATATTTTAAAAATGTTTAGATTTAGAACTGAATAAATTGCTGATAAAGATCATGAACTCCCTTGGTGGTTTTGAGGAGAAACACCCACTAAACTACAGCATCAGAGTGAAATGAGCTAAACAGCTACGTGCAGAAGTGACGTTTTTTTCACACCATTGGCAGCATGCGTTTAAGTAGAGGCTGTCACTCAAGTGCCGTCGTCTTGGGGGCTGATGGGATAATTAAAAAGGTCTGAGTGACACAGGTTGGGGGGCAGGGAGGCAGGGCTTATGTCTGTAAAAATAGACTAATAGTGGAAAAACAACACAGGCCTCCTGGGTTCCTGCCCACTGGTGGTAAGTAGCAGGGTGGGGGGTGAGTCCAGGCGCCGGACAGAGACCTCTCTGCAGTGACATATGTGTTCCATTAGATCCATTTCAACCCCCCCTCCCCGCCCCTCCACAAACCTGCCTCTTGGCCGACTGCTTCACACAAAGATTAGCCCCCCTGTCCGCCAGTTTGATTTATATCGCCACCGTAAATGTTTATTAAATATAATTGACCATCAAAGTTGTCAGAAAGGAGATAAAAAAAGAGCGAGCTACCATTAACCACAGAAAGGGAACTCTTAAAAGGGGGCCATTCATTGTTGGAACCCAGCGGCTGAGGGCCTTGGAACCGAGGTAGGTTTTGTGTTTCACTCGCAGTGCTATCTATAACCATCCATCAGTGTTCACATCACCAGCAACAGCCGAGGCAACGGCAAAGCTGGCAGGGTGCGGATCAAAGCCTGAAGGGCTCTTATGGAGTGCATTTTTATGCAGCAGGTGGCGTAGTGGTTTGAGTTGCTGGCTTGAATTCCACCTCCTGCTGTACCTCCCATAATCAAAAACATCAGCAAAATAGTCACGTCAAAATCATTCCACATTTGTATTTGACGTATTTAATGCTGCTGCTTCATCTTTCAAAAAATTTTAGGATTTGGTTATTGTGCTCCTGATAACTGAGCAACATCAAGACCAGCGTCACCTTCTTTTTTCACGGTTTGGCTTGCGTTGCTTTATGCTCTCAGCCTCCATCACCCTTTGTTTGGCAGTTTCACCAGTTATAACTTTAGTTATGGTCCCCTATTTGGACTGTCTGAACCATGTCAATTTATTTGTTGAGGGTGAATTCATTTGCTGCATTTTCACTGACTTGTAAAATTATGTGATTTATTCCCTCTGTATGAAGATTCTAAATGTTTAAATATTTTCATATATTTCAGTTAATACTGAAGCACTAATTTATGCAAAAGTGTCACCGTCAGCTGATGGTTTTTTAGGTCTGCAATGGGATTTTAACCTAATTGTAGAAATAAGAGAAAGGATATTACTTTACAAATTGCATAAGTTTGAACACTAAATCCTTTTTTAGGTGTTGGACACTGGCTGCTGAAAAGAAAGCTGTCTTTGGACCCCCCCCCCCTTTCCTCAAATTTCTTCAGTAGCATCTTGCTCCAAAGTCTTTGCTGAGTCTCCTTTCAACAGGCCTTCGGCAGGAGGTTCAAGTCCAGCGAGTGGCTGGCCAGACCTCAGGGATCACGAAAGAGTGTTAACAAACAGAGTGCGTCGGCCCCAGGGTGGTCTGATTTTCATTATTTGTGTCCTTAACAGACACATGCCTGGAATCTTTTAAGCAAATCGCAGATGCCAGACTGCCTGTAAAGTGTATTGGGTTATTGGGTTGAGTCGCGGATTGCTGGTTCATGCTGCGTTCAACAGAATGAGTCACTTTTTCCTACTTTTGAACAGCATTTCATCTAGAAAGAACAAAAACATCTCAATCCATTTCTTTGTTTTCAGTGTGATTATATAATTCATGTTTAGTTTAACAACTTTTCTAACATGCCTCAGTCATTTTAAACCAGTCTGAGAGACTTGAATAAGAGTGATGCAATCTGAAGAAAGTGGTTAATAATTAGCGGTTTTAAGTAATTCTCAGGAGATAAGCTATGAAACATAACATTTGCCTTCAAGGTGTGTTTTTGTGATGGAGGTGTCTGACACAGCAGGCCTCAACAGTCAGTATTTGCATCATCTGGAGAGACTACAGTGCATACCAACCAATGAACTAATGTGAGTGTCAGAGAAGCTGGCAAATAGGGGGAGACAGATGGAGAAATAGAAAGGCCTGTAAAAATGTAAACGGAGCCCTCAGATGAGTGATACCATGACCACAGAGGAATATGGTTGGTGGCCTTGGCTCTGGTGTGCGGTATGTATGTATGCATTCCAAGCTCCTGGAGCGTGATGTATATGAGGGTCATGTCTCCAGCATCTGCTGACTCTCCCCCTCTGGCACGGTGGCTGTGGCCCTGCCAATGGCGGTCTTCTCCTCTCTTGGGCCCTGAGGATGCCCCCCCTCCCGTGATGCTGCACAGGTGGAGGGCAAATGTGTTCCAAGAGGTGGCGCTACTTGGTGTCAAATGCAGACCATCCGAAGGAGGCCTCTATGAGTCACTCTCCAGCACCTTACTAATAGTGCAGTCAGAGGTTTACATAAGAGATGCCCCGCCTACAGCATCTGGACCCCGGTACAGAAAACATGCGTTTATGTAATACTGATATATTGGCTGCAAAACTGCGATTGTCGTTGGTGAGAGTTATTGATGCGCCTCGTTCTCACCAAGGAATATCAGTGTAACTGCTTGAACAGCAGTTAACTGGCTGATTGGCGTCATTCGTACGTCTTCACATTTACCGCATTCAAGCAGATGCAGAAAGTCCTTCATTAATATTTCTGAAGTGCCATCATTCCAAAACTTTTTTTTCCTTTGCTGCAAAATGTACTTTTAGAGATTTTGTGGTGTCATTTCAAAACTTATCTTGATTTGTTTCTATTCTACATTAACTTCTGTCTTCTGTAATGCAGGGTTTGTGATGTTATTAATCTTTAATAAAAAAAGCAGGCAATTTAGGTGACATACTGTAGATATCACATCTTGAAGAGGACAACATGTGGTGTAAGGATCGGGGATGTCATTTGCAATGGAAACATGAAAGATCTAGAAAATCCACCTCCCACTATAGAGTCCTCTGATCAGCTACTGAAAAGTAAAAATCACAGTAAATATTAATTTGTTATTTCAGTAGGTAAACAGCTATGTATCAATTATTATAAAAAGTTTCTTTGGACAAAGGTGTCTGCTAATTAAAAAAAAGTAAATAGGAAATGTAACAGGAGGTGTGTGTGTGTGTGTGTGTGTGTGTGTGTGTGTGTGTGTGTGTGTGTAGGATTTCTGCAGAAACCCAGCTTTACAGCCACTGTTCAGTTTGATCCTGAAGAACATAAAGGCTGTGTAATAAATTAGCCCTGATGAGCCTTTTTGGATCAATGGAATGAATTAATAATAATTATGGCAGATTTGAAAGATTTCTAATGTCTGAACATTCCACTAATTCTGTTATTTAATCTTCTATAGATAACTGGCTTCAAATGTTCTATGTTGAAAATTTGAACGTAGCTTTATTAGCACATGCCAGCATTTACATGATCCCCCCACGCTGGTGTGGATTTCCTCCCAATGTCCATAGACATGCGCTTCAAGTGTTTTAGTGACTATATTATGTGAGTGAATGTGTGTGATGAGATTACATTTCCTGCATTCTCAGTAAAAACGCTACCTTCAGTCTTATGGACCTTTTTCCACGCGTTACTAGAAACATATGTACAACACCAGTGAAAAACCAAGTCCACCTGGAGAACCCAGATAAGATTGGGATGGGAGGAATTGGACTTGAGAGTGAGAACAAAGTAAACCAAAAGCCTTGTAGATAAATAAACCAGTTTCCAGTTAGGTGGACCCACATTTCACAGTGGTGCTGAGTGTGAGGTCACCTAGCACAACCACTGAACCCTCTTCAATTCCTCAGCTTTCCACACTGGAAGAAACTGCGCTCTTGTGGAGCAAATGGAAACGAGTGGAAAATCCCATCCCTGGTGGGGGCAGGGCTGGAACAACTTTGCAGAATCTCCAAGGCTGCAGTTTACCATGACAATCAGATAGGCGGGTGGCCCATCGCTTGTCCTTATCGCTCAGGGAGTCCCGTTGTCTCCGATCTAGGAACCCGTCTGACGTATCTCCCGGTTACACAGGAGCGTCTCTCCGGAGGAACCCATGAGCATTTGCTGGTGGACGTGTGCTAAGTGTGCAGTGTGTAAGTAGAATGTATTAGTAGATGGTGCTCAAGACAATGCCCATCAATTGTAATTGCTAGTATGTTGCATGTTTCCAGGAACCAGGAAACCCCTTCAGTGACCATATGCAATAAATGTATTGCATTACAAAAAACCATGTGTATTAAATAAGTTGACCTTTGGAAAGTTCAGAATAGCTGCCAGATGTTTAACCTGCTGATAGAGCTGTCATGTTTTAATATGATAATACATTGTGTTATAGTCTGCATTAAAATTGTTTCAGGACAGTTTATCTGCTGTGGCAGTTGAGTGTAATCCTCAATGGTGCTTTTAACCATTTCAAATGATGGAAACCCTAACAGGCTCTTGTGTGCAAATAAAAATAGTGATTGAAGTGAAGGTGATAAAATTCTGTGACACGTAAGATATAATTTAGCCTGTAGAGCAAGAGAGAGAGAGGGAGGGAGATGGAGGAAAAGAGAGTGGAGGAGGGAGGGAGGGAGGGAGTACCACAGTGCCACAAGTGGAATCAAATCTTTCCATTGATAGCATAATATGTAGTTTAATTTATATGTAAAGAAAACACAAATCACATTTTTATGGGCATATTTTAACAGGCTGTGTCAAATTGGGTTATTTATATTGCTGTTTTTGTTAATAAATTCTGGTTTTCATTACAAAGAAATGTGATTAAATGCAAGTAAAGTTCAAAAACACTGGCTTGCAAGGTTCTATTGCTGTCAAAGTAGCCATTAATTTAACAACAACAACAACAACAATAATAATAATAGCCCAGAATACCAACCAAGCTCAGCATAACATTTTTTAGTAAAACAAACTGTTTCAGCACTGTACGTGTATGCATTACTATTTCAATACTTTGTTTTGATATTTTTATCCATATCTTAAGAGCTGCATATTTTACTAGAGCAATTCAGCTCAAACACTTTCCTTAATGGTTAACAGAGCCAGGAGTGGGACTGGAACCTGTCTTTTCCAGGTTACAAATAAGCACCCTTTGCCTCTGTGCTCCAGGCACCTGCCGGCAATGAGACTGCACAGGACACAGTATAGATGTTATGCACAGGACACAGTATAGATGTTATAATTCAGATGCTGACCTTTTTACGGCTCTGAATCTGTACATAAGTCAGTGATGGGCAGACATTATGCACATGGCTAGGTGGTGAAGGTGAACAACAACAGCATGTCTTCAAGGCAGACTGTGGCTCTCATAAATCTCTCCCAGAACTACTGGTATTATAAGAAAACACAGACACCTGCATTTTTTTACTTTCATGCCATGCATGCTGGTTAGAAAATGGAAAACACTTAAATATCATACATTCACCCTTTTGCTAGTTCTTAAGATAACATAGATCATGTAGCTAGGAAGACATTTTAGGAAATACAGGTCTATAAACAGGGCACACATGTGCTTTTAAAACACAAAACCTCCTTTTTCACACAAATAAGGCATTTGTCACTATAGATTATTCGTTCATACTTGCAGCGTAAATCAGTGTAATTGGCAGGTGTTTTCATGGGTAAATGGCAACACTTTGAACTTCAATAAAATAATTATTAAAGAAGAAGGGAAACCAAAGCCTGTCACGCTGCAGAGTCTCGAACCTACATCACCCCCGGAGCCTTTTCATGTTGCAGCCGTGGTGAGCGGGTCAAGCGGCTAAGTACCGTTTCCCATGTGAGAGCCCTTTAAACTGGGCTGTCTTGGCTGAAGTGGAAACACAAAAGCAGCTGTGCTCTCATTCCAGAAGAAAAGCAAGTGAGAGAAAGAGGGAGAAGCATTGATAGGAAACAGCTGGGCAACTTCTCGTGTGGGAAGAGAAGGAAAGTGACGTCCAGCCATGTAGTCAACAAATGTTAAATATAAACACATGTCCCCTGTCGTTCCGTTTGATCCCCATCTAGATTCAAAAAGCAGCATTAATGATCAACAACCTGGACATGTAATATTTCACACATGTGCTTTGATACCTCTCAGCAGCTACGTGTTTTTGAACTAATATAAACTGCTTCCTCCTGAAAGAGAGCACAATAAATAGGTTTTTTCTTTTCCGGAAGATTTTGTTATTATGATTTAAACTTTCCTCCTGGGGACTCTTCCGTTGCTCACTGCTGGTGACCGAGAAGCTGGTCCACAGCACGAGTGCAAGGGGTGACCACAAACAATGCATTTTTCTTTAAAGCTATTATGAAATACATATTGGAGCTGCGCTTAAATGTTTATGTTTGTACAGTTTGTATTTATGAATGTGTGTATTTAACATTTTTGTGCATTTTAGACATGTGTTTAAATGTACTTTTTGTCGGTACTTGGGAGTTTCTATGGCCTGGCTTTATCAGCATGTTGGTGTGTATTTGTCAGTTTCAGCAAACTGTTCAGTATTAAATTTTGCATTTTATCAGTGACTAAAAGACACTAGGAGCTATTCCTGATGTTCATAATGTATGTCTGGAATAAAGGGGGCATAAATTTCAAACAAACTTTTGGAAAGCAGCCTGTGAGCTGACTTTGCAGGGTAACTTAGTGCATCCTGGGTAATGAAATGTAACTGTGGGGTTGTTATGAATAATGCCCATATGCTACAGTTTTACAGTGTTTAGAATCCGGTCAACAGGGGAAAGAAAAGAGCACCAGGGGATTATGGGAAGTGCCGGTACACAAGAAAAAGTCTCAGTTCTCCTAAGAGCACAACGCAGAAGTACAGCAGTGTGTAGCACTGAGTACCAGCCCACTTCGAACCCTGACCTGGGTGACCTCTATAATAGAGTGGGTAGAAACAATTAGTCAATAATATTATGCTTATTACTTAACCTGTAACATGGGATTAAGGTTTAAAATGTTCAGAAAGTGAAACTATCCTAATTTATATGCTTTTTTTCTGTAAACTTTTAAATTGGGGTGTTACTTTCAAGGCTGATGTCACCTTTTGCGTTTCATTCCCTGTCATGTGATGAAGCAAAATGCTAAGAAGCTTTTATAGGATATTGAGCTGTAACCCTAATGATCTCCAGCCAGGTGTATGTGCCATGGTTAAAATGTGGTGTTAAAATACATCCAGTGGGGTTTCAGCAGCCTGAGGTGGTGCGTTGGGGTAGCACTATGGGTAGCTCTGGTGCCTCATAGCTTCTGAACTGTCCCTTTGCACATGTGTTTGAATCCCACTCTGTCTGTTTAGAGTTCTGGTTTCCCCCAGGTGCTCCAGTGTCCTCCCAAGGTACACCAATGACTCCAACTGCCTGAGGTGTCTGAATGTGTGTTACACTGCCCCATTGTGTCAATGGGTAGATACCTCAGTGTAGCTTGTTTGTGGTGCATCCAGCTTGAACAAAAAAATCTGCTAAATACGGAGTAAAAATAATAATACAATATGACTATGAATTAATGCACCAGCTGGGAGGGTGTCTGATATTTCAAATGTCCATTAAATACAAATGTCTGCCGAAAAAGAATATTTATGAAATCAAAGGACGTTAAATAAAAAATGATATACTTTGAAACATATTTTGAACATATCAGCCAAAATATAATGGGGAAGTTCTGACATACGGACCATAGAAGACCTGAGGTAAAGCCCCCACTGGGGGGCACTGTGAATGTTCAAGCTGTATGTACAGCAGAGTTAATGTCAGGTCAAATAAGAGTTATATTTCCAAAACAAACAACCACATGGTCTGTTGTACACCAGGAAACATGATGGATTTATCTTTTAAACAGCAGCAGTTCACATTAAATCAGCTGCCAGTGAGAAAATGCAGCTTTACTGTAGGTGGCCATATGGGCAGCAGGGGGTGTCGTGGTTAAGCGCCGCTTTGCACTCAACCCAGGTTTAAATCCCACCACCTGCTGTAGTACCTTTGAACGAGGAACTTATCCTGAACCGGTACAGAAAAAATAACCCTGCTGTGAGCTGCTTGAAGGGTAGATGTAATGTTGTACTTTGACTTTCAGGCCACTGCTGCTTTATGTAAGAACCTAAAGGAGCAGAGTGACTCAACACAGCTAAATGTGACCATTCAGATGAGAGGAAGTTGCGGATTTGGAGAGAGCGAACGGCGAGGGGGAGGGAGAGTGCCGCCAGAGCCAGTGTCCACAGGGTCCAGTACCATAGTCCTGCCCAAGCATGATGTTGCAGCAAAGGTATGGCGGGAGGGCTGAGCAGTGACCAAAATCATATCCTTCATGCGTCACGCCGTCTCTTGCCCTGCTCCTTGCATACTTCTGTCTCGTAAGCTCAGCACTTGCACCCTCACTTACGGAGACTGCCAGTCTCTCTCTGTCCTGTCTTGATCGCTGAACTGTAGGTCGAAACCTGCAAATGCCCTCATGTGCTTTCAAACTTTGAATAGGACAAATGATGGGGAGAGACCAGGAATCTTGTACAAAGATCTTTCACATGGCTGCGTTCGGAGCGCACTGACGCTTGCCGCCTAGCTGGACATCAGGCAGAATAAACATTTACTGACGCAAGGACATCTCTGTAAAGCAGATATCAGATAACGCGACCCGTCGGCCCACAAAACCGCGAAATTACATACTTAATATTGCCTCGGTCGTATTGCCGAGTGCTCAGCAGAATGGGGAGCAGGAGACATCCAGGCACCAAATAATTGAATGTTAGCATTCGATCCAAAGTCCGAGACCTTCCTGTGTGGTTAACGCTGAAATAACAATACACCAAAACTCGGAATAATGACACACGTCTGGTAAAGCGATGTCCCCGTCAGGTTCTCTTCAGATCTCACACACTCATATTATTGCACTTTTCAGCACTTTATCTGAAATATTTGTGTTTCTAATGCACAAGATATGCTAAGTATGTTAAAGGCCTCCTGAAGATGGGCTGTAACATATGCATGTCTGAAAGGGCTTTGATGGACATTTAATAACAGAAATGACTGCAAGATGAAATCAACAGTATATGCAGAACAGAAATTGCAGCACATTAAAGAACAATTAAGGGCACGACTTAAGAGTGGATATTGAAATCATATCCTCAGCCATTTGGCTGGTCAGGAAAAGGAGCGAAGATGGGACCAGATGGGTCCGATAAGAGAAAGTAATGGGAAACGGTGGGGTGGCTCTGCGGAATGCCTAGGTTTCACATGCAGAGGAGAGGCAGGAATGTGGCGGATGCTCAGATAACTATCAGGGGTGGAAATGTGAACAAGTCTGAACGAAGGTGAGAGGAAACGGTCGTCAGCTTAATGTGTGGTTCAGGTGTCGCTCTGGTTTTGCCACCGGGCCTTGTTTGTAGCCGTATAATTGACATGCAGGAAGAACAAAAAAGTACCCAGGAATAAGTTCCTCGGTGCAGCGATATTTTGCCATAACCACAGGCCACTGTGGGAAGATGACGTGTTGTTGTTGCTGCCAAAAAAGTTAAAACATGTTAAACTGTGTACCACGCAGAACAGTTCTGCCCAAAGCTCACTGGTGGGATGCAAACAAAAGCCTCGGGAAGTGTGGATGAGTTCTTCTAAGACATCAATTGCTCAACTGGGTGCAGCCAGACTGAGGTTTGAACAGTTCCTGCTGGGTGGCCAATGCTAAAAGCGAGGAACATGTTTGACAAACAGCACCCTCCAAGTGGGCCAGGTTCTGTAGGCGCATGCAGGCAAACGCTGGGCTCCACGTGAACCATGTTCTTTAAGAGGAGGAGAACAAAGATATCTGGCTACACCGTTTTTTTAGAAAAAACAGAACTATAGATAAACAGATTCTGCTGCTTTCAATTCAGTTCAATTCAATTCAATTCAATTTCATGAACTGGAATGATTTGAACTGAATCAAACTTATTCTATTCAGTTGAATTCAATTCAGTTCTGATTAGGTTGAAGCTCAAATCGATTTGATTCAATTCATTTCATTCTGATTCAATTCAATTCAGTTCAGTTCAGTTCAATTCAATTCATTTATTTCAATTTAATTCTGATTCGGTTAAAACGAATTGATTGAATTCAATTCAATTCTGAATTAGTTGAAGATCATTGTCAACAACTACAATATACAGTTTTAATTCCTCTTTTCAATAAGTTAAATTAATTTTGCAAATAAAATTAAAATTTTTTATTTAGACTTAATGTATAAATGACCACAATCTGCTAACATTTAGTCAAATCCTTTGTACAAGCTGTCTTAAAATGTTATTTTTGTAGTCCAAGCTGCTTACACTGATTTACCCATTTGTACAACAGGTTAACTTTCCTTCAGCAGCTCAGGATGGATCAAGTGCATTACAACAAAAACAGTGATTTATTAAATTTTCAGCAATTTTTTTCATTCTGTCACCTCGAGAGGTATTTTTTATATTAATTTTATTAGGTTTACGAACTGCATTATGTCACTGCATTATGTTTTTAACAAAAAACACAAACTGTTCCTCCTGTTGGTTTGCTCTGTGTTTCAGGGACTGTTGTTTCTTTATAAGGGTCATGGTGAAGGAAGCCATGTCCACTAGAGGATGGCCCACGAGGAGGCTCTGGCTGCCTGTGGCCTGAACAAAAACCACAGACCCCCCACCCCCCTGCAAGCCACCCCCACCCCCACACTACGTGACTCAAACCATTCTGCAGGCCAAGGTTAAATACCACATCTATTTTAGTTATGAAGAAGCATATTCATGCAGCACGAGTCCATCTGCAGCCAGGAGAGCGAAGTGCAAGTCAGCCGAGTTGCAGCACGACCGAAATGCAGGCGATGGCAGGGACGTTAACCATCTGTGAAGCTTCTGCCGTGGTGACTGGAGCATCGAGTCCATTAACGGACACCCCTCGGTCCGGCAAGGAGCCATTAGACATCCCTGAGTAAACACCCCTCTGAGCAACGGGTACGAGCATTGTCCAGACACCGCTTGGCAGCCACATTAAGTGCACTTACCAATGACTCCATTTTTCTTCCTGTGGCTGCCGCCTCCCCAGACCCCTTCTGTTTAACATCTGTCTGTGTTTCCAAAAGGTTCTGCAGGTATTTCAAAATCAAAGGTTTAAAAAAAAACAACAAGGGAAAAAACAAGGTTTATGTTGGAAATGTTTTCTGTAGGGCTTATTCTGAACTAAACTGCTTCTATTTCTTGCCTTTATGCGGCCACAAAAACAGCATCTTATCAGCAGTGGGGGCGCTTGCCTACTGCTGTAGCAACAAAGGCAGCTGATAACCCCACCAAAACCTGGTTTATCCCTCTCATACATCCAGTTCCACCCAAATACGACCCCTTGTTTTTCCAGTACAACCCCTGCACCCCTTACTCACACCACAGCACCACCAACCCCCCCACCAGCCTCCATCGATGGCATCACCCTTGACATTACATCTCCCCTCCATGGAAGCCTTGCTGTGGACCCCAGAAGCCTGAGACGGCAGGGCGAACAAGAGGGAACGGAGACTGGAGACAAGACCTGGCGCCTGGTGCCTTTTGTGTTGGGCCCCTGTAGACAGAAAGATGGGTCTCTTTTGAGGAACCACAATGTGCCTCACCTGAAGTGACACCATAAATCAAAGTATGAGCCCACAGCTGCGCTAAATCATGTAAAGTACGCCTGTCCCTTGGCTTTACCGTGATACTGTACCTCCTTTGACCCCCCCCCCCCCAGAGCGCCATGCTAGTTTTTAGCTGTTCTCAGGTAACTTACAATCATTTGCCCTCAGTGTGTTACATGTTGTCGCCATGAATATGCCACGTTTCTGCCAGCTCAGTGAATGAATTATTACTATTTATTTAGTTGAAGCTTTTCTCTAAAGCACCTTAACATAAGTTGTGCTTCTTCCTACTTGTTGTCCTCTTATGTGTAAAATACTGTTTTTATATTTTTCGCTGATAAATCTTTGCAAAGCAACCTGCAGCCTTCTCAGTGGTTACAGAGCAGAGTAATTTTTTCTGTATCAGTTCAGGGTAAGTACCTTAAGCAAGGGAACTACAGCAGGAGGTGAGATTCAGACTCTGGTCCTTCGGGTGTAACAGGGTAGCTTAAACCACTGTGCCACATGCTGCTGGTTCCACAGAGGAGATGGAATTATGAATGAAGGGTTATCTAAAACTCATCTGATAGCAGTCCAGACACATCAGTTTCTTTAACATATGTAGATTTACCATCAATGTCTTTCCATTCCACACACACTCACACACACACACACACACACACACACACAAACACACACACACACACACAAGTAATGACATGATGGCCACAGATGAGTGCTCTCATTTACTGAACTGGTTCTTCATCAAGTTACCACATGTAAAGGGTGGTACTAGTGCTACAGTAATATACCATGCTGTTACTTCCATGCTAACTGGGATGCATTAAATGCAAAATTCTTTTGGAGTTTGGAATCTGGAATAAAATTTGGAAACTCAGAGTAATACTGACTTTATTTTAACCTGAAATACATGAATTAATAATCAGCGGTTGCATGCTTGACCTGAGATGGCTTTGCAACATTTGGAAATTATGAATAAAGCTGGTTATTAATGGATTGGTCCACTGAAGGTCTAAAGAGATCTTGTGCTTCTCACAAAAACAGCAAAATATTTGACCCCAGCAGGATTCATGCGAAAGCTAGTGTGTGCAGGACACACAAACACACACATTAAGGGACACAGGCCATGTAATCAATGGGTCACATGATTCACACTAAATTTAAAAATTTGGATAATATGGTTAAATAGACTAAAATAGATTGTTCTCTCTTTTCCAGTTCCCACCACGGTAAATGCAGTTAACCAAAACAGGGGGCACCTTATGACACTGGAAAGCTAGTTTATTATTTTTTTGAAATCCTGTTAATTTTTTAACGCAAAAATAGAGCAAAAGAGGTTGCTGCTGTTAATAACTCTGCCGTGGCATTTCTGCTCTTGCTTGAGAGCTGCCTGCTGTGCAGGAGTGTGAGTATGTGTGTGTGTGTGTGTGTGTGTGTGTGTGTGTGTGTGTGTGTGTTTGGGGGAGGGGGGGGGGGGCTGCTGTGAAGGTTAGAAGGAGGCTGTGGGGGCCGACTGACGACATTAATCTCCAAACACAATGCTGCCCCCTGTTGGCAGAGGTGGTCCTGTTCGGTCTCCTGCGTTGCTGCTCTGCAGGGGTCTTCTGTACAGTAGCACAATCATGGCAAATCAGTTTAAGACTTATAGCCCCCTGTCCTGCCTCACCCCTTTTGGGTTTTGGGTATATGAATGTTATTTCTGTAATGGATGGAGGCCCTCAGCTTGCTTCACTTTCTGTCATTCCAATCTGCTTTTTATTTTTAAACATGAGTAATTGTTGTATTATTATGCACACTTCCGAACACTTTTTTCAGTCTAGCTTTGTGTATTTAATGTTATATGTAAAATTATTAAAAAATATAAATTGTATGATACAATAAGATTCACAGTTAAAACAGCGGCAACATCAGTGGTGAACCCAATATGAATACGGTATATTTACAGTAACCAACTGTATAGATAATAAATATTTTTTCTAAGCCACTGGAGGGCAGTGAGAGAACAGTTTATTTAATGCGAAGGCCTCTCTCCAAAGTGCTCTATAACTTTCTGGACAACAATATAAATGGTCAATAAGATGGGCTGTCAAGGAAGGACGATATATCTTCCAACTGGAAATGTACAAAAAAGGATCTTTGTATTCTGAGGCCGTCGCTCTCTTTCTGTGCCACTTCGTCTTCTGAATTTGACACCTCTGCCTCCACAAAGGGGTCCTTCAGGATGGAAAAGGGTTTCCAGTGCCGAGTCAGTCGGCTGCAGAGACTGTGCCACGTCCACAAGGAAGTCAGACATGCCGAACCAACAGGGCAGTTGCATCTGCAAAAGGCACAAACATGGCCTTCTTCCTTTTGTGGGAGAGCGAGATGGAGGCTGCCAGAAAGCATCACACTCATGGGTAATTTCACTTTTCCTTCTTAAGGAAAAGCCAAGGATGCCTGGATATCTCATTCAAAGTCAAGAGTGTGTCACGCAGAAGCAGACAGACTCCTTGACAAATACTATCAGCCTTAGCTTATTAAATCCCTGACCATATTAAAGGAGATTAATAAGGAAACCCAGCCTGCTTCTGCTTCTCATCCCACGTCCTGCTAATACTGGCTGAGATTTTCACTCTTTCAATGGTCAATTTACAGCATTTAAACCTAAATAAAACAGTCATACAAAAAGCGCTGCCCTTTGCCGAGTTCAAATCATTTGCAAAACTGCAGGAAATACCAAGGAAAAATACTACGCATTCAAACCCACCAGGTGAGTGGTGTTTTTGCAGGGAAGAATTGTTTTAAGTGTAAGTGCAATTCAGACACCCCTTTCCAGGGAGGATTTGACATATAATGTTAGGTGAAAAAAGAAGGAATGCACCACAGACCCGTCAGAATGATGTTCTCATGAGGCTCTTCAGCACATTTTAAAGCTGCAGAAAGCTCTATGTAGGTCCATTTTAGGAGCAACAGAAGAATTTTGGATGGCTGGGGATTCAGACTTTCTCTCAAACTGGTCCAGAGATTATCATCCCACACACTGTGGTTTAAAAAAGTTCTACTGGCAGCACTCACTGGAAACATTCAAATTTCAGGAGTAAATAAGATGTTCCTCAAAAACTTCAATATGTGATTTAAGAAAGACTAACACCTTCACCTGGATAAAGCAACAAAAATTTGTCCTCGGTGAAGATTAAAGGAAATCCAATACATATTAGAATAGTGTGACTAGAGTTATGCATCTGATAAAATTATTAATGATTTAATAACACTGCAATACTGAAGTGTTTACTGAGGTGTGCAGTGAGGTGTGTAGTGAAGTGTGTACTGAGGTGTGTAAGTGTACATAATACCTTATTTAAACCTGGTTGCGGTGTTCTTTGCCAGAGATTCAGGTCCTTTGGTGACATTATTAACTGTAATATTGATTTCTAACAAGTTTATAGACAGTCAAATTTGCTCAGACCCCATTGTAGGACATTTTTCATGATGATCACCAGCGATCGCTATTGCTGCTGCTAACCAGCTTGGTGTCTGAAAAACAGTTTCAGATGGAAATAACCAATTTTCCAAAGATGCATAGAATTATTTCACTGCTGCAAAACAGGCGTGACATCAGTACATTGAGACCTGTCCTTAGCTTTAGTTACAATTGAATGTTTCATATTTTATTTCATATTTTATTATTTAGAAGAAAATGTAATCAGAAACATATCCTGCTGTATGCAGAAATATCAATAAATAGCACATTAAAACATACTAGTAACTAATGAAGTCTGCATTCTTGTGTTTTTTTAAGTTTTTGAGTAAATTATGACTTTATTGCTTTAAAGTCCTTGTTACCACATAACATGGGCTGCAGGTGGTTAGAACTGGTAGCTCTGGACCTTTAGGTTGCAGGTTTGAATCCCCCCTCCTATTGAAGTGCTGTTGAGAAACATGTTGACCCTAAATAGTTCCTATAACAATCACCCAGCTATATAAAGTAAACTGCTTTGTAGAATAGCTTCAGCTAAATGAGTGAATATAATAAACTGAAAACACTTATAATGAAATATTAAATAAATGTTTCACTGTTTGACTAACCAAAAAATTAAAAGTGCTCTTAAACCTATATAAGCATAGCTATTTGTTAACGTTTTTTTATTGTGTGTTGTTGAGACTGTTACATAAGAATGTAAGTCTGTGAGTCTTGAGGTCCAGAACCATGTAAAATAAGTGAAATTTCCACCAGCTGCTCTATGCAAAGTACGTGGTCTTTGTGACGGGGGGTGGGGGGGGGGCTCGTTCCGGATCTGAGCTGAAAATCACCGCAGGATGTTGAACGGGAAATGTTGGAAGATCATCAGAGACATGCAGCACTGAGTAAATCTGAGGACCAAAAACAATCTTCTCCAGAAGGAGAAGAGCAGATGCTTTCAGACAGATTCTCACATGAAGGTGCCTTTCCACTGTTTCACTGTGCAGTGTCTCTTTACCGTGTTAAATCACGCTGATATAAAATAGTAAAATGCACTTCTGTGTAGAGTACAGTAATGGTCAACAGGGGAAATAGTGGTACACTTTACACTGAACAGACTTGGCAGAAAGTTACCAAACACGTGCACTGTGCACCAGTATCACATATTATAACTACATGCATGGCCAGGATCATACACTCGCTGGCCACTTTATTAGGTATTCATGTTTGTTTATACACACAGTGTCACTGGACATGGTTGTGTCTCTGTATATAAGCACACACATCAGGTCTAGAGGTCCAGTTACTGTTTGAATTATCATCAGAGTGGACAAGATGTGGGGTCTAAGTGGCTTTAAACATGACTTGATCATTGGTGCCGGTTGCTCTGGTTCCAGCATTTTAGACACAGCTAACCTTGCAGGATTTTTTCACACTACAACTTCACAAACATGATAGTACTTTACCTTACTTTACTACAGTAGCCTGTACTGCCCCTCCTGTCAAGCCAACAGAACATCTTTGGGATGAGGTGGAATGTGATGTTAACAGAATGAATGCGACATTAAAACTGTACAAAAACAGCAAAGCCAACACCACAATGAACCTCCTGTGAAGAATCCTACGGAATCACATCCAGCACCTTGTTGCTCAATTCCTGCTGCTCTGGGAAGAAAAGAGGATCCTATTAAACAGGTGTACCTAATAAAGTGGCTATGAAGTCTATTTAACCATTTGCAACTTTGTACACCAGTTGCACAGCCCTAACACTGTAAGTTACCATTAACAAGAGAGTCAGCTAAGCAAAGGATTTAAACAATATAAGAGGTTGCAGAGCAGCTCAGCAGGTAGCCTTGGTGCCTCACGCCTCTTGGGCTGCAGGTTCAGATGTGAAATGAAATACAGCTCAGTCTATGTGGAGTTAGCACCTCTGTGTACATGGATTTTCTCTTACAGTCCAAAGACATTTGTTTCTGATGAAATTGTGAACAAAAACAGGCATTAGTGTGGATGAGCGTGTCTGTGGCAAGATCCGGGCTGTAACCTGCTTCACACCCTGTTAGCCTTTGCTAATTCCCATGCTGAATATTTTTTTGAGGAACAGCTTATTTACTGCTGCTGGTTACGCCAGTGGATGTTCACTGTGACTTCAGGGTTGGAAGGAACAAGAGCTCCTTATCTCTGCTGAGGTGACATGCTAAACAATCTCCCTGCATCAGCAAACCTCATTTCCAACCTGGACATGACAAAGGGGTATCACCAAATAGCCCCAGACTCCAAAACCCAAGGGGGCCATTCAGCTGCCCTGTTCTGCCCTTCAGTGTGCATGGAGTCCCTGCCACCTTCCAGTACCTGTGGGACTGAGATATGTGCCCAGAACCTCAGTATGCTGGCATTTACCTTGAAAATGTCATCCACAGTCATAAAAGGGTTGACCATTTTGGGGAGGGGGCCGGCATGTCCTTCAGGTGCTCCACAAACCTTGTCCCCATGATATGTAACAGGAGTGAGATTTATCCATTTTGCCAAAATAATTTGTGCCGTTGCCAAGCAAATGTTTACTTAACACCAAAAAAAAAAATCAATATAATACATTTTTCCTGGGATTGTAGGAAATCAGACTCTGTTACACTAACTGTTTTCCTTATTTTGAATATTTATTTATGTGATAAATCATTTTAGCCAGTAAAATATCCATCTCCATCAACTGTCTACAAAGCTGGGGAGTTCTGTATTCTGGGGAAGGTTACAAGGAAAGGGAAGTGCAATCTCTCTTTCTCTCTCTCTCTCACACACACATACACACGCACACAATGACTGTGGGAGAAACCCAGACAAGCTCCACAAAGACTGAGCTGGATTCAGACCTTGGTCCAAACAGCCCAGGCTCAACATGTCAGTGCTGCTGTTCATAATTTATTATTATTTATAAGATGACACTTTTCTCCAAAATGTCAAGGCACTTACAATTATTTGCTATTTGTACAGATAGATCATATTTATTGCACCAGTTAAATACACTGACCAGCAGAGATGTGAACCCATGACCTTCTGATTGCAGAACAATGGCCTCAATCACTATCTGTATTACATTTGTTTTTGTCATTTTTTTCTAGTGCTAATAAATTCCACACAGATTGAGCCAGACTTGAACCCACACCTGAACACAACAGACTGGGAGCTGAAAGGATCCAGCTCCACCTACCTCCCCGCTGCTCCACCTTCCACCCAACAACAGAAATATCAAACCAAAAGTTGAGTTATGGTGATGCTGAAAACAAAAGGTGAACCCCCCAACATGGCACACCTTCTCAGGTACATCTCAGCAGTCTCTCATCTGTTCGATGGCCTCAGCTTTTATTCTTTTATATCACGTGTTGCATTTCACCAGGGCACAAAATCAAAGATGTGACCTGAGGTCACGGGAGGTTTCGTCTCTTTCGATGTCACACACCATCACCTTCTGAGCTTCTGTCATTGTGCAAAACCATCACCTACCACAAAAATGAGCCATGAAGTATCAAAAAGGGCTAAAAGATGCTGAAAAACTAATAAGGCAAAGGAAAGCCATACCTGTCGCTTTAAAATGAAAAGAAATGCACCACATAAAACTGGCTTGAAAGCCATTATTATTATGAAAGGCATTGTGTTATTTGATTTATTGTTCATTTATCACGAATGAGGCCTTGTGAAGAGCTCAGCACACGGGGGTTACAGTCGTCATGAGTTATTGCAGTAATTACTTTGTTACAATTGGCTTGTTCAGTACTGTTCCGTATCCTGAACCTTCGACTGAATTAGATGGTCTCAGTGCTTAAAAGATCAGAGTTTTGCATGTTTGGTGAAGAAATGGATGACCTTCTTGTGGCTCTGAAACGTATGTTTTTTCCCCATTTAAATTAACAATAAAAGAATTTATGAGCAAGTAAATTTTCAGGAAAAATCTGAGTTTGTTTTGCAATGCACATGTGACACTGCTTCTCTTAAAGGGCTGTGTTGTCCAAATACACTTGTACTTGTACTTTACACAGTATTTACATGCTTGTTCACAATTTAGGTCACATTTCGTACTTGTGCAGTTTACTTATTTTTTCTTTCTTTTCATCTCAAGGGCACATTTTTCTATTTAACAAGAGGGATACAGGATGTGTTCATCCATTTGCCCATCTCCACTGACACCGTGTATCTCCTGAACACCAACAGGGTGTCTCCCACACTCTGTTCATCATGTTTGTACTGTGGTCAGCTATTGCATGTACACCCAGTGGCCACTTTATTAGGTATACCCCAGAGCAGCAGGAATTGAGCAACAAGGTGCTGGATGTGATCCCACAGGATTCTTTTTCCATGGTGGTGTTGGCTTTGCTGTTTCTGCACAGATTTGATGCCACATTCATTCTTTTCTCATCACATTTCACCTCATTCCAAAGATGTTCTGTTGGCTTGAGAGGTGGGGCAGTACAGGCTACTTTAGTAAACTAAGGTAAAATACTGTCATGTCTGTGGGACTGTAGTGTGTAAAAATCCCGAAAGTTCGGCTGTGTCTGAAATGCTGCAATCAGAGCAACCGGCACCAATGATCAAGTCGTGTTTAAAGCCGCTTAAATCCCAGGTGTTGTCCACTCTGATGGTCATTTAAGCAGTAACTGGACCTCTTGACGTGGTCTGTGTGTTTATATACCGAGTCACAACCATGTCTGGAGACACTGTGTATAAACAGCCATGTGAACCTAATAAAGTGGCCACCTAGTGTGTGTTTGCCTTGGCCATGACTGTAGTCAAAATACGTGACACTAGAGCACATTGCAAGCAATCCCCACCCTGTGTTCACATCTCATCAAGTGAACTGTGGGCAACGTGGATGTGCATTTGTTCATCTGCGTAGACGACACGTTGCCTTTCCTCTTCTTTGTTCAGGGCAGCTGGGACTCCCACACACAGCCACTGCAGTTTTCTACATTTCCATCCTGCTGACTAAGGGCGGGCTGTACAATATGAGGGGCATCACGGGCACCAGCAATCTTCCCCACTGGGAGATTCATCTACATCAGCCTGTGGTATTTTCTGATCGCCATCTTGCACTGTCTTCTGACATAAGAGGATTAACACTGATTTGCAATATGCTGTAATCCATCCTCATGTTTTCTCTGATGGCTGAATTTACCCTGCTAAAAAGGAAGCTGGAACTAAAAAGAGAGAAAAGAAATGCTTAGCTATATCCAGAAGACAGCAAAAAGATCCGGAATTCCTCACTGGCTCGGCCTGTGCCAGAATGCCTTTATTCTGGCTTCAAGAGCAGAAACCACACTTTCTTGGTCCCTTGCCATCGTGCCTTGTGGATGAAGCGTCAACGGCAACAGCTGGTCAGCGCCCCCTCCCCCTCCCACACCCCATTGTTTCTCCAGGGCCCCCAGCTTCGGGCACTTGGCTCCCCCCTGCAGGCCAATGCAAACTTTCATCTCGTGACAGTAGACAGCCACTGCAGATGTTTGTTTTCACAAGCAATAAATCATTCATAATGACCACAGCCAGCTGCCGTTTCGGTTATCGCCGCTTTCCAAAGGAAGCCACCAAGACATCTCCAACATAAACTCCTCCTGGATTCCAACCTGGCTTATTAGCCACTAAAACGGGATATTTTTATGCCGAGCTCTTCCTCCTATGCAGATACAACGTGCCACGCACGAGACCGATAAACCCCAGCTTGCGAGGACGAGCTGGGCAGCACGAGGCGACTGCCAGCCGCGTCCAAGGGCTTCAGAGCCTCGACTTGATTAAGCTGCTCAATACTCGCTTTAATTTAAACCCGAAAAAAGTAATGAGAAAATAAAATGCGAAGATGCAATGTAATTGACTTTGCTGATCATCCGGGAATCAAAGTAGGTTTGATTAGCAGGACCTAATCAGCCTTTAATGACCAGATTAAAAACAAACTCATTCCTCTGGAAGTGCTGCTGTTCAGAGTCCGTTCAAAAGAGGGCAGCACAGAGACTACTTTAAAGTTTTTTTTCCTAAACTATGCCAACATGTGATAACTTTCTGTTTGCTTTGGACCTTGTATTTCATGTCTTTGGATATGCAAGTGTGACAGCTTGTAGGTTTTACTTTACATAACCAGTAGCACAACTAGGAGTGTCGTAGAAAGTTTTCGCCATTTTGTAAATGTACTTTTCATTTGATGATATTAAGCGAATTGCGTGATGGATCAAGCGTTTTTCTGTCATCTTCTCTACGCACACACACACGGCACTGTTAATCTCCATTAAGCTTTAGTAGCACGCAGACTAGGAAAATTACACGGAAATAAATCATGGACGGGGTGAATCAGTTAAGTACCCCCAGCGACCGCCTCCTAATTTTGCTAACCAAAGCAAGTCATCAATTTGTGACCAAGATATGTCAACCCTGTAGAATATTTTTATATTAATCACTATGTTCAGTGAGATCCTCACTGTACGGGAAGTGACGGATCCGAAAATGCTACGCTGACTGCTTCCTCAAAGAAGCAGAGGAGCCGATCTCCCGTTTTGTAAAAATGAGAAGAGGTGGTTTTAATAATGACCAACAAGTGATTACAAATCTCCTCCGTCCCCCTTCTGTTGGGTGATACTTCCTCTGATCGACAGGCCCAGCGGGAAGAAGGATTTTATGCCCACCCCCTGCGTCCCGGGTAATTTATTCTGCCGCTCTGTTTTGGCATCTCAACTGAAACACAAACTTCTCCCTTTCCTTCCTTCAACATGTTCCACTGAAGGAAGCAGGAGAGTCAATTTACTGTATGTCCCACCTATGAGCTCAACAGGTACAAATGACTGGAGGGGAGATGGAACTTTCTGGAAATTAATTTAATAGTGTTGACGTGTTGCACTGCATGGTCTTTCCATGAGGTGTTGCTGCACTTATTTGGCTGTATTGCTTCTGCTGCCACCCACACAAAAGCGTTTGACAGTGGCTGCCAGGAGAAGTTGAGCTCAAGCTCTTGAGCGCCTTCATCACATGCAACACTGTCTTTTACAGCTTTTTCTGTGTGCAAATTGCACAAAGTGGCCCGTAGTTTAATAGGAGCAGAGATAAATGCTGTGCTTTCAGTGGTCAGGTTCTGATTTAGATACTGATGCTCAGGATTCAGAAACAGTTTTTGGCCCAGCATTAAGGGAACAGAGTGCAGTTTTTATTTTTTGCTCAGATTTTATTTTTTCGCTCAGAGTTTAAACTATGGTGAGACTGGAACCCAGTTTTATATGTTGTTTGGTGCATAAACAGAGATTGTTTAGTGTGCTGGAAGAAAGCTGTGTTGGATGGCACAGCTCACTGGGTAGAGCTGCTGTCTTGTAACCTGAAGGATGTTGGTGCGAAGCCCACATCCTGCTGTAGTGCTCTTGGTCAGGGTACTTACCCCTAAAATGATGTGCTAAAAGTTGCCAAGCTTTGTAAATGGTCGTAAAGTTAGTGGCGAAACATTTCAATCAGCTTTGGACGAAACTGTTTGCTAAATAGAGGTTAATTATACAAACGGACAGTTTTAATGACATTTCTGAACTTTTATGAGCCCTCTCAAGCAAATGCGCATTACGTGACTCTGGGAAGAAAAATTCTCTGGGAGACTTTTTGCTTTTGCACAATTTGCAAAATTTTGAAAAAATGGAAAAAAACTCGGCGAAGATGATATATCCGAGTGGTGCAGATCTGCTGGCCACCATGGGCTCATTACAGTGGCTCACTGTATTACTAGGTTTAGGACGGCAGCGCGGTAACAATAAAATGTCCACATATCCCCAGCTGTTTGACTGTTTCATTGAAATTCTGCTTAACCGAGAATGTTTAAGACCTTTCCCAGCCCCCGATCGATGTGAAAACAGGTATTGAGTGGCATTTAGACTTAATGAGAGTTTGCAGGCCCACCTGACAATTTGACTTTTTAGAAGCCACAAAAATATATCGATAAGATAACTAAACCTCACTCCCTTCTCCTGTGGATCCTCAGAATAATAACTGCTGCTGACTAAGTAAACAACACAAATAAGTGCTGAATATTTCACCAGGCTCTGTCTAAGGGTCCGAATGTGACCAGGCATAACTTGTTTGTCACTCTGCATCCGCTTTTAATTGTCACCTGCATTAAGAGGCACTACAGCAATGCTCGCCTCCAATCGAAGACATTTGCTTCTGCAAATAATTATATTTAATACGCGTCCTTGAGTGAAACACATCATGCTGTGAGCTTCATAAACATCCCGGTTTTACTCAGGCAGCACTGGTCAGCATTACAACATTTCTGCTGTAAAGGCCCATGTTGCAATTATCTTTACAAATTAAAGAACATTAGCAAGTGTCTGGTTAGTTATACCAGGAGCAAATTACTTCATTAAAAAGAAATAACATCAGTTTTTATGTACGTCGACTGCTATGCGATGAGGTCATTTCGATTATCGTCACACATCTTGCTGGCCAACTGCTCCCCTGCCTCAGTAATCCCCCCAGACCTTAGACATCACTTACAAGCCCTGCTGTTTGTTTGATAAACACCGCAGGCTGCTGCTGCACGGTTAAAATGTGGTATTTCTATGCACCCTGTGCTACAGTCTTGCAGGGGCAAAAAAATCAATCGCTGACCCAGACTGGTGGTGACAGGACTCCCATATATTAAAGCTGAAAAGTGTAACACATGATCTCAGGATCCTATTTTTTTCCTTGCATGAATTTGTGCGTAAAGTTAATGCTCTGTATTTTTAGCATTGTACCATTTTGTTCTTCTAAAAAAAGAAGCAGATATCAGCCTAACTTCATATGAAGTGCACTGCACCCAAGGAAAGGGCAAATATAAATGGTGCAAAAATCCATTTTAAGCAGTGGAATATAATGTGAAATTGTGGCTGCAAAAGAAATGGCACAAGTTTAATTGCAAAATATTTCATTGAACTGGTGGTTTCTCCAGGGTAACCCTGTCTCATGCTACAGGCTTCTGGGATGGACTCTGGACTCTGGATGTATTAGACATGGGATAGCAGTGATGGATAGATGGACTGATGGATGAAGGCTGAATGGATGAACTAAAACTGAAGACTTTTTTAGATGAATCAATAAAACTGACCACTGAAATAAGATTCCGAGACCTTTAATGGTGAGGTGAACTCAGATCAGTCTCAGTTCCTCTCCTACCTTCTTCTTGGCTCCAAATGACTCAAAGTCACCGGGATGTGTTTGTTCACTCAGGTGTCATTTTCTGATGGCACCTCATTGCAGGGGACAGGACATCAGCTCTGTGCCAATCCCTCGAATGACACTGAGGACTCAAGAAGGCAAAAGGCAAAGACATCTGACCTTTAGCCTCAGACTGACCCCAAGGGTGGCCAACACCCCCTCCCCCAAGGTTGGACTGAACAGATAAATGAGAAAGACTCAAGAGAACAGGAGTGGAAGCAAACAGTGAATCTCTCAAATGATTCATTACATAAATTAACACCGGAGGACACAAACTTATTTCATGTCTTAATTCATTTAGGCTGGTTTATTTAGTCTGGCCCACTTAGGGTCATTCATATACTGTGGCGGTTTGAGGACTTTGAATGCCTTCTTGAGAATTTAATTGGACAGAGACTCATGCATCTATGTATAGATGACATTATTTTCCCCTCTAATTTTTTCAAGACACAGTAAAAAATTTCATGCGCTCAGTAATGATCTAGTTCCTCGCCTGAGGGTACGGTAGCACTGTCCTGGCTTGAGTTCCGTGGGTCCGGGTATCTGAAGCATTTATTTGTAGAACAGCCCCGTTTGCACAGGCTGTGACTCAGATGCAGGACTGTTGCTCTTATTCAAGCAGGCTATTTATCACCTCCAAAAGCAGATGCAATGAAAAAATGTCTGAAGTGAGGGTTTGGTCATACAAGCAACATCTAAAAGGGTTTCAATTAATCACTGATGGATAGGACCATTTTTGCACTAACAGAATATTTCCTGTTCCAACGTTGTGTTTTCCCCTCCAAATTCAGGCCAACAAATAAGGAGCAGGACATTGAAGAGCCAAATTCTGCCAAGTCAGCAGCTGTGGATGAAGGGGATGAAGGCCAGATGCTGCACCTCCCTGGTTTTGTCAATGAAATCCTGAGGGGAAAGAGCTGTTAGTGATGAGATAATATGTTTGCAGTTCCAGAGACTTCCCGTACACGTAGAGCCCGAGGGATGTTTCTCCAATGTCATCTCAAATCGAGACAGAAGCTCAACCTCCAGATCCCCTGGCTGGTGCAAGGAGATGCAGCTGAGCGGAACGACACCATTATAGACATTACAGGTATTCATCAGCTCCTCTCATTAATGTACGCACTGCTGCGTTAATGTGAAACAGAGTCAACAATGTCATGACTGTGTCTTTAATAAGGAACCCCATGCATGACAACTACTAGACATTATTCTTCATTGGTCATTGATTAATTTCTAACAAACAGTTGAGTGTATTTTTATGTTCTGCCAGCTGAAGGGAGAAAAAAAGATTACACTCCTCCAAAAACTGCACTGCTTTTATTGTACAGCGTTTGTAGCCAGATCAGAATAAAATAATCCAAATTTTTATCTGTGCTTCAGCACAGAACCTCTGCCAAACTGTGTCTTCCAAAAGAGGCACAAATGTGTTTTTAGCCTTGATTAAATCCTGTCTTTATTAAAGAACTTGTCATTATGTGAAACAGTCAATACATTTAAAACCCCCGAAACCTACGGATTTTTATGGCGCATTTCCCCGCTTTCACAATCTCTCCCTAAACAGGGGTTAAGTAATCCTGTGAGATGATCTCTTCAGGTGAATTTCTGCTATTAGGGTGCTGCTTTACCATTATTTTTATGGAGTAAATATATGTGACCTAAAACAACAAGTAACCAAAGCAAATGTCATTTTTTATGAATGAAAATATTAACGCCAACATATTCCATAAAATTCTAATTTTAATTTTTGCACTGAAGTGTCACCTTCAGACTTCAACTCTTAACACGACCACTTCTTTTACAGTAATGTATCAGTATTCATTTTTTAAAAGCCCTTGATTTGAATAACTGAGTAAACTGCTATATGAATATACAGTTTATTTGCAAAGGTTTGTTTTGAATCGGCTTTTTCAGTACAGTTAAGTTTACCGTGATCAGTGCTGTGATTGGCTGAGACTGTCAGTTTGACAGGAAGCAGGAAGTAGGAAACAGGTAGTGTATAAAGTACTTAGTTTCGTTGTGGAGGAAGTTACTTTACCAGAAAAAATATATGCCTTTGTATTCTAAGCTTGCTGTATCAAAAAAAAGTTATGCATTTCCATTGTGGCGGTTTTTCGCTGTACAGGACCCTGTTACATGAGGGAAAGATGTGCACCCTTGTATATCGATAGACATGTCAAAGAAATGGCTGTTTTTCCACAGCAACTTGAAGCTTACTCATGTTATATACATGTATAAACTGTATTTCATTTGGGGTGCTCTGCACGTGAAGCGAAGCTTGCTGCTGAGCACTCTTAGAAGACCTGTGATTCGGAGATGCCATCAGAGGACGACTCCAACATGACACAGCTCACCTAGCTGGATAGCTCTGCATTTCTGCTGCTCCATCCAGACTGACTCATCTGCAGACTCTTCCATCTTCCATCCCTGTCTGACACCTCAGTGACTGTGGACAGTGTCTCAGATGACTGTATTCATTCTGGACCTTTCTGGACAGCTCAGCGGTCTTAACCAACCTTGCACTGCCATTTGCTTTGTTGCATTTCCAAAAAAAACTGGTCCATAAGACTTAAGTCTCAGCTTGTAGTAGAGATTTATATATGACCAGATTGTATGGTAAAGCAGGAAAAACAGTGGTTTGCACATGTTATTAGTCTTCTTGTCTGACATTTTCCTGAAAAAGCTGTTAATTACATGCGAGGCCATGGGGAAATGGTGGAGCCCTCCTCCAGATAGCAAACGTATGAATGTGAGCTGGGTGCCGTGTGGATTTCTGTCCTAATCAGTTTATATTTATCAGGCTCCCAATAGAGCCGCCGGCGGCATAGAGCTGCAGTACAGAGCAATTGTCTTCCTACAGTCGGGATCTGATTTGCTGCTCTTTCCCTCTTCTCCCCGTCTCTTGTTTGGATGAGGCCTTCATATTCACAGAGGCTTTTAAAAGAATTCCGACCAGCAGCAGGGATTGCGGCGTCACAGGGGTCCTTTCTCGCTTGGCTGGGTCTTTACTTGCCTTTGCAGTAAAGAGATAAAAACAGAGATTGTTATCTTTGTGCAGATGCCCGGCTTTGAGACTTTGATCCCACGCTGCTACTTCTGCTTGCTGTAGGTACAACATGATGAATGGTAAACTAACATTTATCTCTGTGGATACAATGGTAGTGTGCCAAGACTTGTGTGGGTGGTGTGGTGCGTTCTACACAAAGGGGGGGGGGGGTCTGCTGTCTGTCTCCTGAGTTTCTAATTTTACACGTTTGGCCGTGACAACGGTGCGTAGTAAGCTGCTCTTGACCGCACTGCCCATACAGGACATCACGGGCGTGGAGCACTTCCAGTAATTTCCTCGAAACCCTGGGCCATTTTCTCATGGCACCTTTCTGCTGCACCGGTGACGATGCCACCCAAGAGACAATATTTGCAGAAATCCGGGGGCCGAAAACAGATTTCAGACTGCGCTTCTTCCGCAATAAAGGTGTGTTCTGGTGGAAACTTTCTTTGGGGAAGTACACAGAGGTCAAAGTAATCTTTTCGCAATCCCGAGTATGAAAAGCAACCTTGACATGAAACTCAAAGAAGAATGCATTTTGTATGCCATCTTAAGTGTGCCGTGAATCTAAATGTTTGCACGTTTGTGCAGCTGAGGCTTGTTTGCGGGGAAGAGCGCCACTTATCTTGATCAACGCTCCAAGAAAAATATATTGCTGAAAATCCGGATAGGATAAAAGATATCGTATTTCTAAAATTAACGATATATATGTTTGCAAAGGCTAGTTTTTAACAATATTTTGTCCTAAGCTGTTATCTGGGGAGCCTTACTTGGTAATGAGGTATTAAAACCGTACATTTCATTATGCAAAATAAAGCATTTTATTTATTTAATGCACACGTCTGCATTGTTGCGCTTTTAACGTAAGGTTTTTAAATTATGTGCCCACACGAATTGCTCTGAGGGCCAATTCTGCACCTATACCCTATTGCACTGAGCCAAAAACTTCAACACTGCAGATTAATAGTGTGTCATTAAGATAATCTGCACCTCCTTCTTCTGCAGTTTTTTTTTTCACACTGCAAGTCTTTACAGTACGGAAGGCGGCTCCTCCGTGGACAGCTGGCAACGGGAAGGAAGCCACCATCCCCAGCGTTAGAGGAAGCGGTGGGTTCGGAAGCAGTAGTGAGAGTCTCATTAGCGGGGATGAGCTTTGACGTGACCTGTCAGAACATGAACCCACGACACGGGTAACGTGAATGCGCTGCATCAGCTTCTACACCCCCTCCACCCCAAATGGAGCCAGACCTGTCTGAACGATTACATTTATTCTCCGATCTTCACGCAGGGACCTTTATGCCTCATTTTTTGGCACAATAATGCCAGAATTAAGTAACCTGCTTATTAAAAAAAAAGAAAGAAAGCCAAAGGTACATATGTTAGTGACACGACTGGAAATGCCAGCCAAAACCACAGGGAAAAAGTCTAATAAATACCACGGCAGATCCACAGTCACGACATAACAAAGAAACACAGGAGCACGAACTGTGGAAAAGGTCAAACAGCAGCTCTGCCCCCAAAGCTAAATTGTAAATGAATCCAAATATCATTGCGGTGCTGCTTCTGCGTGTAAATGATCATAGTGAAGGACCGGGCAAAGGAAAGGTAGGGCACCCTGCAGTATGGTAAACAAAGGTATTTCATCTGACACCACACCCGTGGGGGTCAGCAGGGCACGGGACAGCAAAGTTGTCAGGCCTTCAGGCCTCAGGAGTCTCCGAAACCCCAGCCTCCTGACGGTGCCACCTCGAACCTCACCTTCCCTTCCTCTAAATTGTCTTCCACACCCTCATCTTGTAAATGAACCGCAAGAGATGTGTGAGAGCTTAATCACTGAGCTCCGTGGCTGCCAGTGTGAGGAATACCACGTCAGCAGAACTTCACACGTCCCCAAGTGAGAGAGCTCCCTAAAATAGTTGCACCCAAGAGCCAACGCAACTGCCCTTGTTCATCTATCTATCTATCTATCTATCTATCTACATAATGTGTGTATTTTCCTTTCAGGTTGGACAACTGGCTCAAAGCCTCACCTGCAGAGGGCCAAGGTAAGTACAGAGTTCAGAATAAACAAAGGTGAGCCTATCCCATGGACCAGATGCTCGACTTAAACTGCCAGCATTTCAAAGTTCACTTTCAGCCACCACCAATGATCCTGAAAGGCCCCCTGAAATGCAGTGGACTCCTCCTCCTCCCAAAGGCCGCCATCAATGCAGGCGCTGCGACAAGTGACACCGCCCTGTGTAATCTGTCAGGGAGTTATTACCATAATTTTACGGTTGTATTTTGCATGATAATGTGTATGGAAGGAAGTTCATTGTGGTGGAACAAAAGGGGGGACCGTCTCGAAACGGTGCCGCTGAAAGCCATGGCGTTTGTATCCACGACGGCTGGAACATCTCAGTAATGTTTGTCCAGCTGGCATGTTGCTGTCACAGTGTTTCTTCCTGTCTGTCACCACGGCTTCCTTTATTAGGGCATCATTATTCCATGACAGGGTATTAAAGACTCCACCAGGAACAGATATGACAGGCAGATCCCCCTCCCCCACACTTGTCACCAGTAAATAACTATAAATGGAGTCACTCAGCCTGAAAATGCGAACCACGACTGGGAAAATACCAGATATCGCATTATGTGCTGCAGCAAGCAGAACAAACCCTGAGCTCTACACTGTGGGACAAATATATCCTGGCTTATATATAAACAGCTCACGGGCCTCATATTAAAGGGATCTCTGTGTCATCGTGGAGACACAGTTTAGAAACTTCAGGATGGGTGGTGCACATCTATACAGTGTCACACCGTTGTTTTAAATGTACAGGTAAACCCTGTTTTACACACTTAAATTGTTCCTAAAAATGCTGCACAAGTGAAAACGGCCTATAATAGGATCCTACTTTACATTACTGTCAATGGGAACAACAGTAATGAGTTCTCAGGCTGTCTAAAAACACCAAACCAACTTTCTCAAATATGACTAAAACACTTTAGCACATCACAGCAGACACACACACACACACACACACACACACACACACACACAGAAGGATTACAATCCCCTTTGTTCACAGCAAGGAGATGAGAATTTTCCGGAATTTTCTTTTCAATTTTTCAGAAACTTTTCTGCATTTTTTGGCCCCATTTTTCTGGACTACACTTTATATAACACGTAGAAACAAAGTGAACGTGAGATACAAAACTGTAAGATATTAGCAAATTATGTCCCTTACAGCTTGCCATAGTCTGCAGTATTACATCACAAGGCAGCTTGGTATAGGAACAAGGTTCTGGAGTTACATGGGAACTTTGAATTTCTATGTTATAACTGGGCACTATTACACAGATCAGGACCTATTATTAACAGTTTAGCTGCATTATAGCAAAATCACACATATCCCAGCTGGCTATACCATGGTTTACCTGTATTATTTACAGTGATTAGTAAAAACTCACCTGGAAGTCAAACAGAAATTTGTTATTTTTGGAAATGCCCACCATCTTTTTCCTCCTCTTGAACCTGGAGCAGATGCTGGGTAAAAACTGGAAAAGGCGCAAAATAAATCCAAACATGAGTAAGATCAGAACATAACACACACAAAATCCTAATTCAATAAATATAACCAAAAAGGGCCAATTAAATTATTTTGATAACGTATTTGATTTATGGGTGAGAATATTTAATTACTCGCTGCCTGAGCAGATCTTGCAAGAGCACAGAATGAAACTGCAAAACGATTTTATTTTTCCTGCTCAAATTAAAACACTGAATGAGTTTAATGGCACAGTGTGCATATTTTCTAATGTCTGCTGTCAGTTACTTTTGTGTGTTTTATTTTGCCTGCTATTATTATACAACACAATTCATTCATTAATTTATCCATTTGCGATAAGGTACCAGATGAGAGCCTTTCTAATTTTTATGGTACATATTTGCTGTAGTGGTATGATTATAATTTTAGCTGAAGACCTGTTTGAAATCACTTCTGAAATTATTAACTTATTGCAGCAGGTTGGCGCAGTGCGAGGTGCTGCAGCTTCGCAGCTCCTGCACTGTTCAGGTGTGGGTTTGAACCCAGCTCAGTTGGCATGGAGTTTCCCCAGGGGGCTCTGGTTTCCTTCTAAAGTCCAAAGACATGTGTTTTAGGTGGTCACTCTAAATTATCCATAGTGTGTGTGTGTGTGTGTGTGTGTGTGTGTGTGTGTGTGTGTGTGTCCGTCCACCCTGCAACACACCAGCACGCCATCCAGGTGCTGTTTCACAGCCTGGTGCCCAGTGATTCCAGGATATATTCTGCCACCCTGACCAGGTTAAAGAGGACATAATGAACATTTTCTAACCTGCACAGCAAACATTACCCACCCAGCCAGGAAAAAAGATCTGCTTAAGACATGTTAACAGGTGCAAAAAACATCAAAATATTAACTAATATGTTTTCCACCCTTTGGCCCCCAAAAAAATCCTCCCAAGGGGACTTGCACTGTTATATATATGAAAAATACAGCCTGGCTGTATCTGTGCAGCACAAATTTGTACAGCAAACCCAGAGGCCCAGTCAGAAGCCAAAGCTGGACATGTTCCGCACAGCTTTGGTGTGTGACTTGATTTACAGTTTTCCCTTTTTGCACTGAACCCTGCATGTGGGTTACCTAGCGACAAGAAGCCTTGGCACTCTTCTCCCTCTTCAGAGATCCAAGGTTATGTAAGCAATGCAGTGCTTTCTTATATACTGCAAATGGACAGAGTGGTGGCAAGGAGACAAACCCACATGGGACAAGTGGAGATACATTATAGATAGATAGATAGATAGATAGATAGATAGATAGATAGATAGATAGTATGAGTTACTTCTCAGCATCCTGTCATGACTTCTCTGTAAAGATGAAGACCACCCACTCAGGGCCAAGATACAGGTTCTCTAGGTCAGCGAGTCAGGTTTGCTATGGGCCATCCAGGAACCAGCAGAGTAACGGACACCTGCTCTCAGACGTGGGCTGGGGTCTATACCCAGGGGCAGTATGGTGTTCACTGTGACATCTTGGGCAACGCTTTCTATGGTGATCCCTCCTACGCTGCCTGCTGGTGTGGAGAGGAAGAGGCAAGCCTAGGCAGCAGCTGCCCCATATGATGTGGAACCGCCGATCTGCCAAGAACGGGGGAGGTGCGCTGCTGGGCTGAGGATGTAACTGATGTGAGGTGTAGAGGTGAGGGGTCAGAGAATTGCTCTTTTCTGACCTTGAAACTGCAAAACTCTGACAAGCTCAGGAACTGGCTCTGTGTGTGAGGTGCTTACTGGGCTGTGCAGCCCGTGATGGCTGCCATTCCAACACAAATCGGGGAGAACAAGAGAAAAGTGTTGAAAACGAAAACATGCCACCCGGCATGCTTTTGGTGAAGCACCAGTTGATAATGTGCACCATTTCACAGGAAGCAACACTTTATCCCAACATCGAGGTGTGAGCCTACAGTCGTATACAGCACCATATGTGCATCTGTGAGTACTGTTTGAATGTGTTTTTGTGTAGACTTCTTCAGTTACTCACCTGGTAGGAGGAACTGGCCTGAAATTGACTGGTGTCCCATCCAGGCTGTGCTGCTTCTTGCAGCCTAAGCTTATATCCAACGATTTTCTCCAAAGCAGCCTATGATGTTAAGCTACTTACACTGATTTATCCATTTACACAGCTGGATAACTTTTACTGTACCAATTCAGGGCAAGTACCTTGCCCACAGGAACCACAGCAGGAGGTAGGATTGCAACCCCGAGCTAGAAAGGTGACAGCACGAAACACCGTGCTACTTGCTACTCCCCCCCGGCTTTCACTCCTGCAGCTGCTTGCACTCATGTTCAGCGTGAAAAACAATGAACAAATTTATTCGTGTTAAATAAGCTGAGGATTCATTAGACCTCAGCACTAATGCACTTGCTGAAGATGATAAAGGTCACTCCAGAGGTTTGGTTTTCATTCTACTGCGTCTGAATGGTGTTTACAAGCAGCCCAGCAACACGTTCCCTCTGTGCTGGTGAACAGTGGACTTTCCACCCCATTCCACCTACGTCCCAGGATGACCGAAATTTGACATTTAGTGTTTTTATCCGATTCTTTTCTCCAAAAGGACTTACCATGTTAAGCTACCTACGGTGATCTACCCATTTACACAACCAGGTAGATAGGTACCTAGTTAAGGGCTCCACAGCATAAACTACAGCTTTTGAATCACTGGGCAATGACTCTAACTATTGCACCACCTGCCAGATAAAAACTGTTAATTTCATGCACATCTCCTGCCAATGGAAGGGAATTTCAGTTGTGAAGCTGAGTGGGGCCTCATGCCTCATGTCAAGTATTTAGCATGCTTTTTTGGACCCATAATGCACTGCTGCTGTATGTGTGTAAACAAACCTGTTGTCCTTGTCATATGAATGTGCCTACATGTGTAATATGTGCAGGTATGAAGCGTGTGTATTTTATGCTGCTGCAACCTGGTGAATTTCCCTTTGGAATTAAGCTCCATTCATCCATTCATTACTGTCACTGACCCACTAGCATTAACCGTTTGTTAATCTTTACTTTCATATCAACTGTAAATTTAATGAATAAAAAAACAGCTTCTTTACATTTCATTGTGATGTCCAGCAATATATCTGCACTACTGTATCTTCAAATCCAGTACTTTTACACCTTTAAAGACCATTTAATTGTGTTGTCTTGTTTCAGGCTTCTTTGTGTGATCTGTCTTTGTTCCTTTGATGTTCTGTAACTTATTAGTTATTTGTATGATTTTTTTTCTTTTCTGTGTTTGAATCATTAAGAATTGAATTTAGAAGAAAAACAAAATTCATCCCTTGCCCATTACAGACAATGTGTGAGATGAGGTGCACTATAGGTCATACACGAGCCCATTGGAAATCACACATTCCAGAGTAACCAGTCAACCTGAAACACCTGTCTTGAGACTGTAGGTGGAAACCCACACAGACAGAACCTGCAAGCTCCACACAGACTGAGCAGAATTTGAACCCACAACCCGAGCACTCTGAGGTAGCAGTGTAACCCATTGTGTCACTGCACTGTTCTGTGTTACTGTCGTTGTTATTATTATTATTACCTCTCACACAGGCTATAAATTCAGTTTGCTTTGCCTGGCAAGCAGAGTGCTAAACACTACAACGTGCCGCCGAAGTCAGTCAGAGGAGGAAAGGAACCCTAATATGCATCTGTTAGTGGAGCCGAGTAACCAAACACTCAGCCGTGAAGCTAAATGAGGGATAGGATCATTTCACGCTCCTGACCCCCCGTGGGCCCACTTGAGGAGACTCGTGGCACTGCGGCCGGGTGGTGGGAGGAAAGCGCAGAAGGATCCACATGTGCAACCTGTGTTTTCATGCCTATTTCACTGTGCAGCTCAGGCATCGTCTGCGATGACAGCGGTGCCATAGCCCCATTGTGTCACATAAGAGGGCTGTTGCAGAGACGGCACTGAGGGAAACAGACAGGTCCCCCCACCCCTGTCATAGCAAAATGTTTGCCTTCATACCTGAGTGCACGCCTACATGCCCAGCTATTATTTTTGTCAGATGACAAAAGTGGTTTTTTGAAGGCCTGAGACCCGTGAAACAGGGCCCAGGGTCGATGTTGAGGGGGGGGTGTCATGCCACCAAAGTGAGGGGGGCCTCATCTCGCCGATGCTTTATGACGGTGGCACCGGTTGGTCCCAGCAGTCCACATGTGTTTGAGGATGCTGTCTGGATGCAGGCGGGAATGTAGTGGAGTGAGGTGCCCCCACGGAGCAAACTCTGATCTGTTAGCATCCACAGTTGCAGCCGCCATGGCTGGAAAAGCAAAGCAAAAATTAAAGTAATTTAAAAAAAAGCTGCCAATTGTTGCCTCTGAACTGTTCCAGAGTAAGCCAAAATTTTAATGGTGAAAGTTCAGAAACTTTGGATTATGAAAAGTATCAGTCAAATTTACGGTTTGCTACCATGATATCTACACATAAGTAAAATTATCAATATTTACTATACCCTACCAACCATAAATGCCATAACTCATTAAATCCCATTTTAGTACAGTTATAGTTACACTCAAAAACACACAACCTAAAGTGCAGTAAAATAAATGTATTATAAATATAATAATAAAGTTATGAATTTGTTTATTAAATTAATTTAACATTAATCATTATGAATATACACTCCATCAACTTCTTTCGAATTAGATGAAAATACAGGAAGGCGCAGCCCACACTAAATTATATATAATAAAATAAGTATGAATTTATTGGTCATTTAGATGTAGAAGGTTCTGTGTGTCACTGTGATTAAAAAAAGGGTGGGATATCCCTGGTCTAGAAGGAAACAAATTATAGAATATTTTTTACCTCTGAACAACACACTTTCAACCTGCTCCTGCCGTCAACAACGACCAGTTATCTGGGGTAAAAATCCCAAATCATCCTGAGATGATGCAGCTTCGTGATACAACATGCTGTTCTGCTGGAAGTATGAGTCTGAGAAAAGCGAGACTGACCATGAAGAGACATACCTGCTCAGCAACATTGTTTGAATACTTTGGGGTTTTCAATTGATGCTCATTTAGTGCTAAAAATCACAATGTGTACAGAGAAAACATCCCCTCTCCAGCATATTGTACCTAATAAAAAAGCCAAAAAAGTATATTGTGATAATCAACAAAAAACGGCTGGCTATTTCAATAACTGCACATAGGTGAACATGTGTTTGGCTATAACTTCACTGACTGTCTGCCTTAGAAAAGAATATCAAACATATGTTTACAATTTATTTATTATTTATTTATTCAGATGCAGAAAAAAAATTGTCCGTCATGAAATATGTGACCTTAACATCTTAGACTGTCCTCTATAAGTGGCAACAAGACTGAGCATCAGTGCTTGTACAGTTGTGGATATTTCTGTCCTCTGCAGTGGACTTTGGTCTTTTTTGGTTAGTTATTTTAGTTGGACTAGTGCCTCTTACCACTGAGGGCTTTTTTTTGTCTGGCCAACAAGGAAAGGATTTCTGAGAGTTTCACCAAGCAAACAGCCAGTGGATGCGATGGAGGTGGTGATGGTGAGCGGGGGGTCCTGAGTGGGTGGTGGTTTGTACTTGGCATCTCAACAGAAGGGGACAGTGTCCAACCTGGTCCTGCAGCAGGTGGGAAGCCCAGCAGGCTGGCATACAAGTGGTGATGAGTTCTGTATGGGGATGTGATAAGTTTTCAAAAGTTCTGAAGTAGGTGCACTGTTGCTCTGGCCCTCTGGTTTCCTCCTGTAGTCCAAAGACTTAGTCCAAAGTATCCAAAGTGTTTAGCCACACTAAAGTGAGCCTTGTCATTTCAAAGCCTGGTGCCAGTGGTTCCAGGGTAGGAAAAGTGCCAGGCTGTGTGAGTGAGTACAGTGCTGAAAGTAGCTTCAAATTGTGGACTGATTTGCAAGAAAGTACCAGAAAAATGAAAGTATTAGTTATTTTACATATTTTATCTAGTATAATCTGTGTGGCCCATCTAGACCAGCTGCTCCAGCACTGGGTTACCAGCTATTGTAACAAAACCTGTCAAATTGAAATGTATTAGTTTATTACCTGCATAGTGTAAACATGGTAAAAGCTGAACCATGTGAAGACACACCCTGCAATGGTCTCCAGTCCTCAATGTGGATGGAGATGGCTGATGGCCGAGGGAGCAGTCTGTGAGGTCATCTCAGCTGGGCAGAGCCACTTGGGCTGCCTGTTCAGACTATCTGGCCGGGGGGTCACAGTGGGTTCTGGCCCCATTTTACAGAGACCCCCCTGCATCAGATGAGAAATGAGTCTGTTTGCAGTGCACCTGTAGGGTGGCTCTATAAATACCCTCATGGCAGGCAGAAAAAGGTGTGACGCATAGGGGTATGATATAGCAAGTGCAGTGCTTGGTAAATATCTGCTTCAGATAAGAGAAATCTAATGCCAGGGATGGGCACCAGGGGGCATAGCAGTTAGCACTATCACCTTGCATTTGAGAGACTGAGGTTCAAAACCCCTCTCCTACTGCAGTACCCTTGAGCAAGGACTGATAAACTGGAAGCTGGTTTGGGGGCAGGAGTGGGCGGAGGCAGCAGAGCTGGGCAGAGGTGGGCAGAGGCAGGTTGGGGGGCAGTGGGGTCTGTGTGGGCATCAGCTATTAGAAATAATGAAGGGTTGAGGGGGTCAGTCAGGGAGAGGAAACATCTGGGGGCTTCAGGTGCTGCTGTGGCTCCTGAGCCTCTGTCTTCTTCACAGTAACGCAAAGTAAAGGTGCCAAAGTGTGTTGTTTTCCTCAGCATGACAGCTGTTGATATCGACTCGCATTTCCAGCCAAAGTGTTGTTTTTCTAACATTATCCTACTGCGTTTTGATGCTCTACCTGCTTCTGAGCCAATTGTTTGTCCTGCACTTGAAAGCACTGGACCTGTTGTGAGTAAGACAGAGAAGCAAAGACTGCTGTATGCTGTCTGCCTACTTTGGTAGTTTTTGTTCTCTGTGGCAAATGGATCAACAGCAGTATGGCAGATGGCATAGAGCAGTGAGACAGATCATGAACACAACGTTTTTAAAATTCTTTATAGATAGTTAGATAATTAGGTCAGTTTTATTGACCTTGATTTAAAAGATTTTGGACTTTGCAGTGTTCTCATCAAGTTGTATCAACACCTTATTCACTGCTTTCTTTGCATAATTCTCTGTACTGTATGTATGTGTTAATGTTTTGTTACAATAATGACTTTATTACATTATATTTCCCACATTACACTAGGGTATAAAAGTGTCACTATAGTACACAGTGTCACACCCCCTGGTGCAGTCCACTAAGGAATGTCGATGTTCCGGCTCTTATGACCAGCACTGCGGCAGTTCTGGTACCTGATCCTCTGGGAGCGTGGGTGGTGGTCATCATGGTCGTCCTCGTCGCTTGGCCGGCTCTGACTCCTTGGGGGGGGTGTACTGTCACGCCCCCTGGTCCGGACTCTGCCAATAGATCACATCACACCCGGTCTGCCTCTCCTGATCATTAGTTCTCTGCACCTGTTTTTCATTAATTCGCCCATATATATACACCTGTGTTTCCAACCTGTCTTTGTGAAGTATTGCCATGATCTTTCCACATGCACTGAGCGTTTCTTCTGTTTGCTACTCTGATTACTGACCTGTTTTGTATTACAGATATTGTTTGTGCCTCACCCCAGTTTGTTATGCTGTCCACTCTGGACTGATACCTGGTATTGTGAGTTTTGCTCTGTTTCCCCGACTACGGCTTTGGAACAGCCCACTAACATTAAACGGAATACTTCATTTCATACCTGCACGCGTCTGTGTTCTATCCGCAATGTAACAGAATACTTCGCTATCATGCAGACGGCAGGTATAGAAGTTCTGGGTTCTGCAGTCACTAACTAAGGTAGAATCCTTGGACAGCATCAACAGTTGCTCAAGGGGCTTACACAGTCTATGATGACCCTCGCTTATCAACAAAGCGAACAACAGGAGCAGTTGGGACAAGTCGCTGACAGTATGAGAGAACTAATGGCAATGTTACGAAGTATTCATGTACCTGAGGATTCCGCAAGCCCCAGAGGAGTTTCTTGTTCACCAAGAAGCAGCTTTCCCTGTGAGTAAACCCGACAAGTTTGATGGGACACCTGCAGCTTGCAAAGGGTTTTTACTACAATGTTCGCTGTATTTTAACAGCAGCCCCGTCAGCTCCGATTTGTCGCATGTTTCTTTTGTTGTCTCCTGTTTAACGGGAAAAGCATTAGATTGAGCTACTGCTGTTTGAACCCGAATTCAAACCATGTCATACCGTCTTTTTGAGCAGGAGCTAAGAACTGTTTTAGACCACCCTAATGAGGGCAGGAGTGATGGGGAACTATTGTCTAAGTGACGACAAGACAATTGCTCGGTAGCGGAATATGCTTTAGAATTCCACACGTTGGCAGCTGGAAGCGGCAGTAACGAACCAGCATTGATGTTTCATAATGGTCTGAAAGCCAAAATCCTGACGGAATTGGCATGTAAGGACGAGGGACAGGGGTTAGATAAATTGATCTCCCTAGCCATTAGGCTAGATCACATGCTATCTGCTCACCCCAAGAAGGAAGTCAAGAACAACTCTAAGGCTCTGAGGCCAGTGGAGTACATCCCCAAGCACATCAGCATGCGGGAGGCTTGTGAAAAAATCACTACGCATGAGCCCATGGTGTGTGATTCAACCCATCTGTCTCAAGAAGAGCGGTTACATAGGCTACAGAACAGCTTTTGCTTGTATTGTGGTGAGACTGGGTACCTCCTGCGCTCCTGCAATCTTCGTTCCAAAGCTCGACACAAGGAACAGGGCATGGAGGTCTACGCACTAGCTCAGTGAGTCTACCCAAGAAGGGCTTAGTCTCTCAATCTTTCACTATACAGGTCATCTTTTACAGCCCCAATCCTGTCTCAGTTACAGCATTAGTTGACTCTGGTGCCAAGGGGAACTTCATCCACTCTCAACTGGCTCAACGATTGGGCCTCACCACTGACAATCTCAGTATGCCAATGAGACTGTCTGCCCTAGATGGAAGATCCATCGGCGATGGCTTTGTCTGCACCATCACCAACCCAGGGAGGATGGATTCTAATGCATTGCACACTGAACAGATCTCCTTTCTAGTTTTGGACAAAGCTGACTACTTAGTGATACTTGGTCTACCCTGCCTACAGCAGCATGACCCCCGCATATCCTGGCCCACTTTAGACATCACCACTTGGTCCCCCTATTGTTTTCAGAACTGTCTTCATAGTCTCCCTGTCTCATTTCAGTCCACTATCATAGATAGCCCCCACTCTGATTCCGTAGCTATTCCTCCTGAATATGCAGATTTAAAAGAAGTATTTAACATGCAGAACACCACCAAACTGCCACCCCACCATCTGTATGATTGTGCTATTGAGCTCACTGAGGGAGCATCCCTTCCTAAATCTAGGATATATCCTCTGACCCAAGCAGAACAGCAAGCTATGGACTCCTACATCAGTGAATCGTTAGCTCAGGTGTTTATTTGTCCGTCTATGTCACCTGTTGTGTCTAGTTTATTCTTTGTTGGGAAGAAAGATGGAGGGCTTAGACTATATATAGGTTATCAAGGCCTCAATGCTATCACAAAGAAATTCCCTTACCCCTTCCCTTTGGTATCGGTGACCCTTGAGCAACTTCATGGAGCCAAGTATTTTACTAAGCACGATCTGAGAAGTGCTTATAATTTAGTATGTATCAAAGAAGGAGATGAGTGGTAAAACAGCCTTTATCACTTCTAATGGGCATTGTGAATATTTAGTGATGCATTTTGGTCTCTGTAATGCCCTGTCTGTTTTCCAGTCATTTATTAATGACGACCTTTGCCACATGGTGGGACAGTTTGTCATAGCCTACATAGACAATATTTTGGTGTATTCCCCTGACTTAGAGTCCCATGTTTTCCACATCTGGTCCTTTCTAGACTTTTGGAGAACCAGTTATATGTCAAAGGAGAGAAATGCGAGTTTCACTTGCAACAAGTTTCCTTTTTAGGGTACATTATCAGTGCAGATGGCATAGTAATGGATGACTCTAAGATCAAGGCGGTTATTAATTGGCCTACCCCCCTGTAGTGTGAAGGATCTACAACGTTTTCTAGGATTTGCGAATTTTTATCGACGATTTATTAGAAACTTTAGCGGTATGGTGGTACCTCTCATTTCATTACTTAAAGGGTAAGAAAGGGTCCAAAACACTGTTGTGGAATCCCCAGGCTGATCAACCTTTCATTGTGCTCAAACAGGCTTTCACCATTGCTCCTGTTTTGAAACACCCCGATCCATCTAAGCCGTTTGTAGAAGTTGATGCCTCTGACATGGGTATAGGTGTTGGGCTTTCACAACGGGTAGGTAATCCCCAGAAATTACACCCAATTGCGTTTTATTCTCACAAGCTTACACCGGCAGAAAGAAATTATGGGATAGGAGATCGTGAGCTGCTCGCCATTAAGTTAGCACTTGAGGAATGGCGACATTAATTAGAGGGGGCTAACCACCCCTTTCTAGTTTAACAGATCACCAAAATTTGGAGTATTTACAGAATGCAAAACGGTTAAACCCCAGACAGGCATGATGGTCCCTTTTCTTTTCACGTTTCCAGTTCTCCATCACTGATAGACCAGGAAATTGTAATACAGAAGCTGATTCTCTGTCTAGATTGCATGATTCACCTAGTGAGCCTACGGAAGAACAGTCTGCAAACATATTACCCCCAGATTGCCAAGTAGCATCCATTAGGTGGGAGACTGACAAGGAGCTCGCTAGGGAGTTAGAAGGCACCCAAGTTCCGTCGCAGTGTCCTACTGATACGTCCTCTCGATGTGTAGAGATTGGCTCATTCGTCATTGGCATCAGGTCACCCTGGGGAAATACATACTTACCAGTTGCTCTCTAGATGTTACTGGTGGGAAAACATGGCTCTAGACATGCATCGGTTTGTTGCCTCTTGCACTACATGTGCACAGCGCAAGACCCCTAAGACCTTACCTGCGGGGAAATTGGTTCCCCTTCTTGTTCCCTCTCGTCCCTGGTCTCACCTTGCTGTAGATTTTGTCACTGATCTTTCCCCATCCTAGTCGTATACCTGCGTTTTAACTGTGGTTGATAGGTTTTCACACGGTGTCCAATTTATCCCTTTTGAGGGTTTGCCCACAGCTTTCCAGCACTGAAGCACTTTCAATCATGTATTTAGATTCTTCAACGTTCCAGAGGACATAGTTTCAGACTGTGGGCCTCAGTTTACGTCCAGAATGCGGTCAGCCTTCCTTGAACGCCTAGGGGTAAAACGTCAGCTTAACTTCAGGCTATCATCCACAGTTGAATGGTCAGTGTGAGTGGGTAAACCAAGAGTTAGGAAAATTCCTTAGAATCTACTGTCATGAGAATACAGCAGATTGGAGTCGGTTTCTGCCTTGGGCCGAAATGGTGCAGAATTCCCTGGTCAGCTCATCCACCGGGTTAACGCCTTTTGAATGCTGCTTAGGTTATCAACCATCTCTAATGCTCTGGACTGCAGAGTCTCCTGACATCCCCGCAGTGGACGATTGGATGAAGAGGAGTGAGGTGGGCTACAAGGCCCACACAGATAAGCACCGTCGGGAGGCCCCTGTTTATCAACCAGGAGATTTTGTCTGGTTGTCTTCTAAGGACTTAAAATTTCCTGAAGGTTGCCAAAAGCTGCAACCTAAATACCTGGGTCCCTATAAAGTAGTAAGACAGATCAACGATGTCACTTACAAGTCAAGTTAGACTTGCTTGTTAACGTTAATGTGTCAGATACCTTTCATGTCTCCTTCCTTAAGCCAGTTATTCCAGGACCGTTGGATGAGGCGCTGCCTGATGACATACCACCCCCTCTGGTTGAGGTAGATGGCGCTCCGGTTTACACCGTCCGTAGGTTGCTGGACTCCCGGAGAAGAGCTGGTCAGATGCAGTATTTAGTGGATTGGGAAGGTTATGGCCCGGAGAAGAGGAGTTGGGTGTCTGCACGAGACATCCTGGATCCAGGGCTAGTGGCTGACTTTTACCGGCTCCATCCCGAGAAGCCGGGTCCTCACCCTAGGGGGTGCCCATGGGGGCCTCCCAGGAGTGACCCTGAGGTCCCTCCTATGCAGTCCACTGAGGAATGTTGATGTTCCAGCTCTTTTGACCAGCACTGCAGCAGTTCTGGTACCTGGTCCTCTGGGGACGTGGGTGGTGGTCGCCGTGGTCGTCCTCGTTGCTTGGCTGACTCCGACTCCTTGGGGGGGGGGGGGTGTACTGTCACACCCCCTGGTCCAGACTCTGCCAATAGATCACATCACGCCCGGTCTGCCTCTCCTGATCATTAGTTCTCTGCACTTATTTTTCATTCATTCGCCTATATATATACACCTGTATTTCCAACCTGTCTTTGCAAAGTATTGCCATGATCTTTCCATATGCACTGAGCATTTCTTCTGTTTGCTACTCCAGTTACTGACCGTTTTACAGACAGACAGACAGACAGAAACAGACACACAGAGGGAGAAGGTCATATGAGCTGCACCTGATAAATGCTTGAAAACTCTAAATTGAGTAAAAGAAGAAATGTTAACTGCTGGGTGATTATGTTTAAATAATCAATACAAACTATGACCAGGTGACTGAAAGCTGCAAGGTCAGAACTGCGTTTTCCTTTAGCGGAGGAGACAGAAGCAGGACCAGCTGGAGACCTGTTTACTTTACAGACCTTCTTTAATGTGGGCCTTGAAGGAGTCTTTGAGGGCAACCTTCCCTCTGAGACATGAACCCTGCAGCGGCAGCTCAGCTGTGCTCTCATGCTTATTCATGTGAGCTCAGCTCACCAACAGCAATGCAGATGCAAACTAATGCTGTTCCAGGGAAATGTCACAGGTTATGTAGACCTCAGTGGGTCTACATGAAGGCAAAGTAAAGTACAGCTTTATAAATTTGGGCCAGTAGCTCCTAAACTACACAGCAGGATTTTGGTTCAGGTCCCAGTGATGGTCATACATCTCAGGGGATTGGTGTGGAACACATTTCACGAGGAGTAATAGATAGAGGACCTGCCTTTGGAGCTGAAGGTTTGGTTTCCACCCTCTACTCTAGTACCTTTAACCAAAGTACCCAAACCAAGCTGCTCCAGTGAACATTATCCAGCCATAGCATCAGCTCAACTGTTTCCCAAATGTTATTTTTCTTGCGAATTGCAAATAAAATAGCAAAAAATAAACGTGAGTCATTTTGCTGAATGTATTTGAAAACTGGCCATAATTAATCATTTTTCTATAAGCAGTTGTTCCCACTCAAGCTCTTTGTTCCCTAAATGTCAGTAATAACCAGCAATGAGGAAAAATGATCATGAGACTGCCAGATTATTCATCTTTATAGAGACGGAATGAGATTTACTAAAGATTTAATTTGCAACACATCATCTTTGTGTCCAGATGGTTGGGCTGGAAACTTTGTGTAGGTACCGGGTTCCTCTGTGAGCGACAGCAGGCAACGAAGGTGAGAAGAGGTAAAGTGTGAGGTACCTGGTTCAGTTCCCGCCCTGATGATCAGCTGGACATCTGGATGAGACGAAATTAGTCATGGTGCTCAACAGGGAAGAGCAGATGTACTAGCAATGCAGACCAAACAGGGGACTACTGGGAAGAAGAGCAGAGATGGTGTGGAGGAAGGAATTTGCAAAGGGGCATAAAATACACACCTGAATCATGTGTTTATCTCTCAGTGTCAGTCTGTGTGACAGTCCAGCCCTAGGCTGCGGGATGGGAGCTGTTGTGGAAGCTTCACACCTGCACGGAACACTTCCAGCACCTCCACCTCAACCCTGCTGGCACCCAATGGACAAACGCTGGCTAAGACACCAAGGAACAGATGAAGGAATGGATGAACAACATTGACTTGGAAACCTTGGTGTTTCTCCAGTGGCTCCCTGCAGCCATCCACCTCACGTTCACCACTCTGGTTTATATTCTACAAGAGGGTCAAAGGATCTGCACCCCTATATCTGCACAACCTCATTTCCTCCCACACCACTGTGCTCCTCCACTTCTGGCTCACAACAGGTTCAAAAGTAAAATCCAGAAAGTTCTCGATTTTGTCTCTGATGTTTTCAAATGAGCTCCCTCAGAGGGGCTGAATCCCTCTCAACATTCAAGAAGGATCTCAGAACAATTCCTTCAAACCCACTTCTGTCCTGACCTCCTAACATCTCCATGAACAACATCAGCACCATCTGCCACCATCACCTCTGTACTTTCTGTCAGTTGTATGTGGTGGGCAAAATGCTGGTTGTGGATGGACCAACTACTATGAGAATCATGTCTATCGATGGTTCTTCACTTGTTGGTGGAGCACTTCTGTTTACTATGAGTTGTGAGTTATTTTGGACAAAAGTATCTGCTAAATGAGCAAATGTAAGTGTAAAAACCCTTTTGGCTCAGGTCAAACAAACCTTGATTGATTTTTTTTTCAGTAGACCACAGTTGTTGTTGTTGTTATTATTATTATTATTATTATTATTATTATTATTATTATTATTGCTTAATGTGACCTTTGTCTGTGGCGACTAATAGTGTAAATTTGCACACTAAACTACTCAGAGTGATTAAGTCCATTTACACAGGTGGGTTATTTTTACTGCAGTGAATCAGCGTAAGACAGCTACACCCACTGTGATACCTGCTGCTCCCCTGCTGAACTGTGCTGTGCTGCTCGCCTGCTGGGGGTTTCCATTCAAAACAGGACGGCTGACAAAGGAGCAGTTTCACAAACTGATATTTGGCTAATAACTGAGCAAAGTGGGAAATGTCACTGTGATCCATTCAGGAGCAACAAGGTTAAGTGCTCTTGGAAACAACTTGCCAGAACGCTAATCACTTCCAAAATGACAAGGAAATAAATATATAAAATAGCATTTTTTTCCTCGGCAAACATCACTGCTCCAACAATTATCTGTTGCTCTACAACACGAGTTAGTTTTGTCAGTTTATATGTAATAAGAGTTAAAGATTAAGCACCTTGATCCAGGCAACAACTGGAAACAGTGGGACTCAAACCGAGATACGTGAGTCTTCCATGTTCTTATCTGCCACGATACCCGTTTCCCACAGCAAACCAGAGAAACTCATCTTCAACTTTTGGGAAAACTTTGTTTTATTAACCATATAGCAGTGTGGTATCAGCTGATGCAAACTATCACTTTGTCACTTTATTTGCTGAGAAAATGCTCACTTGTTTTATTCTAGCAATTACAAAAAATGTAGAAATTTCCTTTAGCTGCACCAATGCAGTTGAACGTGTTGAAAAGAAAATCATGAAAGAAAGACCGTGAAAGACAGGATACAAAAGGCAGCCCGCCCCACCCCCCCTCTCTATTTCTCTCCCTCCCCCTCTTCTCTCTCTATTTCTTTCCCTCTGTTTCTTTTCCACACCGTCCTTCCTTCCCTCTCTCTCTCTCTACCCCCTTCTCCCTCTCTCCTTCTTGCTCCCTCTTTCCTTCTCTCTCTTTCAATCCCCCATCCTTCTCTCTATCCCACCTTCTGTTTCTCTCTCACAGCTATGAATGATTCATTAAGTCGCTGGAGATTCTGCACTGTCTCTGTGGTGAAAGCGTGTACGCAGTGTACATAATTCACAGACCGGGTTGAGCACCACGCCACATCCACCCAGATGCCTGGCGGATCTGCAGGGTTCGAAAGTATGGTGGGGAAAACACCCCAGTTCTATGCCTATGGTGATATAGATGCAATATAAAAAGCTTTTTATAGGAAGAAATCTTTTGAGGTAACAGTTGACTAATGAAGTAACATTAATTCAGATCTGTGCACCTTTTTCCATTTTTCCACCAAAAATAACTACAAGGCACAGCACATGTACACTTCAGTTCTCATATTTTGGTTTAAGCCTCGTCTTTCATCATCAGAACAAAAACACATAGCAGAAGTTATGCTTTCTACTTTATAATATATACTTTTATTTTTGCATAGTACCCGCTCCCAGATGACCAGATGTGAGCAAGGGAAGCCAAGTGGATGTTTGAAACCCTTCAGCTGTGGAACGGAACTCTACAGCTGTATGTTCATAAATATGTCATGTTCTGTATAATTTCTATAGGTCACTTTTTGCCATTTATTCTTCATAACAAAATGTAAGTAAAGTGTTTGGGCTTTTACAGCACACTGTTCTGCCATTACTATTTCCCCATCAAAAATTATTTTAATTGATGGAAGGGCTTTATGCCACACTAATTTCAAATCTATCTGGTCTTTAACAGCCATAGAATTTAAGTAAACAACAACCTTGCCAAGGTTTTCCATTTCAGATCAGGTAAAAGAATGAACTTCCAGTGCATTATCTAATATTTTCCCTCCAGCTAATTTTATGGCATTATGTAAAAGTGAGCTGATACAGAATGAAAAAGTTCAATGGGGTCTTATCTGAATGGCTAGTAAGAAAAGCTCAGTATAAGTCCCATCCCGACGACAAGAGGGCCACCTTGACGTCAGTCACCATCAGTGTGAAGGCCGTGAACTGGAGCAGAGAGACATGAGCTGAAGCTGAGAGCCGTGAGCCATGAGCTACAGCCGAGAGCTGGCGCTGTGACCCCGAGTCAAGAGCCGAGAGCCGAGAGTTGTGAGCTGGAGCTGAGAGCCATGAGCCGAGAGCTACAGCTGAGAGCCGGAGCTATGACCCAGAACCCAGAGCTGGAGCTGAGAGCTGCGAGCTGACAGCCATGAGCCGAAGCCAAGAGCTGTGAGTTGAGAGCCGAGAGCCAAGAGCCATGTGACAAAGCTGAGAACTGTGAGACATGAGCTACAGCTGAGAGCCAGAGCAGTGAGCCAGATCCAAGTCCAACTACAGCCGCTGGACTTCACCAAGCCCTTGTCATACATCCAGCAGATCTAAATCACACTTTATTGACTGTGCTGAGAAGTAATACAATACGTAGTTTGTCAGTACACAGTGGGTGACATGGATGCCGTTCATGCTTCTGCAGTAATGAAGAATCCAGTCTGAGACTGAGATGGCACTTTTTCCTGCTTAGTGCCTTCCTTCATGCCAGGTTCTCATTCTGCATTGTGCTCCAGCGCTTTTTACCCTCAGCTCTACCACTGTAGCCTCTTCTGTGTAAAACACAAGATCACAAAAGCAGCATGTGGTTCACAGAGGAGGAGAGCATCTGAACTGGTGGTGGCACCTCTCTTCATTTTCCCATAGTCAGCAGGAGACACCTGTTGACTGGTGCTTCTAGTTTTTGAACAAAGTAGAAATAAGTAGAAGGCAAACATCTGAACATCTTCAGGTTCTTCTTAGCTAAATGAGATGTGCTTTTGTTTCAGTTGACCATGTCTTACAGTCTCTCATCCTCTTGGATCTCCATCCTGTTCCTGCCTGTCTAAAGTTTAAAACTCTGGTTATGGTCTACAAAACTGATAAAAGTTCTGCTCCCCAGGACCATCAGGGCCAGATCACTCCCTCCACTCCAGCAAGAGCACTATGCTCCTTTGCTTCTGGCCACTTGGTGGTCTCACTCACAAGGATCCAAAATAAAAGTCTGTAGGTTCTTAGTTATGGTACTAATGTGGTAAAATGGGCTCCTTCTGTCCCTTACGACAGCTGAATTCATCACAAACGCCCATAAAAGGTTTCAAAACCCGTTCTTTTGAACCCACTTTTTCTAACAGCTACATAAAATTTGCTCCACATCATCTGCCAACATTAACAATACATTTCTTATCTGACTCATAATTCTATAGGTCAAGCAACGTTGACCAACAGAATGTTGGCCACAAACAAACAAGCTGGGGTTTTGTAACCAAGAATCTGCACGTAAAGCTCTTATGGGTGTAAATGTACAAACACACATGGAGATTATATGTTTTTATATATGTATTATATATATTATTGTACATATATATTACCTACCACCCACCACCTACCAGGGCTGTAGGTGAGGATAGCCAGTGTGAGGGGTGAGGGGTGTCGCAGGAAGATGTCACAGATGACGGACAGAGATAGAGCTGAACTGTCAGGAATGGTCTCTACACCAACACATCTCTGAAGCCGAGAACAACTCCGCGCTCAGTTCAGGGTGATTCTGCTATGGGGGGTTGGGAGAAATCAGTCTGAACATCTCCTTCCCCAAAAACTCTTATATTTAATTATTTGTTTTATATTTCAGGTGCCGCAGTGGAACAACAGGGATGCTGTAACTCAGAGGCAACATCTCCTTTCTCCTCCACCTCAGCTGAATATGGTCACCCCCCCATCAAAAATTCATTCGTGGCTGCATGTGGAAGGGGGAGAAAAACAGGCCATGATTTTGACATGCAATATATTCCCAGTGATTCCTTTGGTTCTTTGACCAAAGAATAAATTGTTCTGCTTCCTACGCTGATTTTCCATTAATCAGCATGAGCTCCCGTGGATTTCAGCTGATGACACCCACTCCTCACCCACACACACACACACACACACACACACACACACACACACACACGAAAAGACTGCTGCTCTTGTGTGAATTCAGCTCACTTCCATGCACACAAGATGCCTTTTTAGGTTCATTCCATCCTTATTCCATCATCAAATTCTCCCCTTGCTCTGCAGCCTTGGGCTACATTGGTGCTGCTCGTTTTGAAGCACTGGGTGACAGTAAGTGACAATAACTGGCATCTTATTTGTTTAGCAACTAACTGTTGTTGCATGTGTATGAGTTTAAAACCTTTTACACTGGCAAACGGTGTTGTGTGGGCAGTCAGGAAACGCTATCCTTTTACACTGATTTTTTTCATCTTTGGAAATAAATCATATGTGATTTTACGGTGAGTCACTTTTTTCCAGAAAGTGGCCTCTATCTGAGACCCCCTGTACAACCCAGGTAGTAAAGCTAGAAGCCAGACGTTGGGTTTTAACAGTTTTTGTGTTTATTCTTTCAATCAATAAGAAGACCTGAACACACGTGTCACTGCTGTCCTCCTCCCCACCTCACCAGCCTGTCACCGCTGGAGGAAGTGTCGCCACGGTGAGGGGTTGCTGACACCAATATGTCACTGTCACCCACAACACAAGCTGCAGTAAGACTGGCTTTGCCCTTAACCCTTAGTTTGCGTGACTCAGTTTTTACAGAACTGGAAGAAGATAAGCTTTTTAGAGGAATGCTTTTCAATTCATGTTTATCCATTTGATAGACACGTTTCTCTAAAGTGTGACATACAGGTAACAGTAAACAAAACTGCTTTTCACAATCAAGACTTCGCTATAGATGAAGATGTGATTCTCCAAATGCAGTTTGACCGGCCACATCACACCAGTATCTGTGTAGAGACTGATAGCAAATACAGAGGTAATGGTAGCAAATGGTGTGATGCTGTTTATGGAGTTGTTAGGAGATCAGGAGAGAAGTGGGTTTGAGATGGTGCTCAGCAGCACTGATGGGGAGAAGGAGCTCATTCCTTCACATGGGATGAAAGACTGAAAACCTGCTGACTCCTTTTGAGTTTTGCCACCAAGCAACCAGACACGGAGGCAGGAGCACAGTGCTGCTGCTGGAGTGATGGGAGTGACCAGTTCCTGTAGGTATCAGGGTGCAGATCCTTCAACCATCTCGTAGGACATAACCAGAGTGTGGAACTTGATACAAAGAATGGGTCAGAGGAGCTGAGATCCCACCGGTAGGTCAAACACAACTGGTAAAGAAGTCTCTCTACAGAGGGGTATATATGTCTCCATAGCTGCCCAGGTTCTTTCTCTTGGGCAGTAAGTTTTGAAGGACATCTGGCAGTGAAGTGTCCTTCAAACTGTGGTTTAATCCATGGCAGCCGATGCCTATTTTCCCCAAAGCAGCTGCACCCTCCGAAGGCATCTGTGTCCAGTCAACCTTCATGCGAGCAGCCCAGACGACCCGTCCCATGGGTTCCAAGCAGGTAAATGGAAATGCCTCACTAGCTGGTAAAGTGCCGTCCCCAACCTGTTGCCCTTTTGCTGCTCTCTTATGCCTCTTGCTTCTTCCTACCCCCTCACCCCACCCTCCGACCCCTCGGGACCTTTGAGGGGCCTTACAGTCCAACACTGGCCTTGGAAGTGTGTCAGAAGTCTGGTGTTAAATGATGCCAGTGCACCCATCACATTTTTCCGTGTTGATTTTCATTGAACGTTCCGGTGCTAATAAAAATGTTCATACTCATCTGGTGTAACTCAGGCAGGTGTCTGACACGCCAAAGCTCAGATGAGAGACACATAAAAGCTCCATTATGGTGAAAGACGGCAGAAACTTTTATCCGTGCCATCCGGAGAGCACATTTGTGTTACAGCCGAGTGCTCCTGTCTGATTATATTTCACCCGCTGAGCTCCAATCTTCCTGTTACTGCACCTGCAGAATTAGAAACAATTATCTCACTGTATTAAGCAATTAACACGTTATATTAAGCAAACCAAAGGATGTAAAGCAGGAGGACAAGAGGGATTCATGGCCACATCACAGAAGGAATCGCACTGATGTGCAGATTATGCACCATGTTGTATTTCTAATGGAAAGGAGACAATGGCTGGAATCCTCAAGGTGATACTCCAGTCTTTAGGCGGGATAAAGGGTGATATATCAAGGATGCCCCCCCCCATCTCTGACTGAGCCTAATGCCCCCCCCCCCCCACTGCTTCATCTTATTCTATTGAAAGCTCTTGCTATTGTTTGATCCTATCCTGGAATCAATGGGCACCAGGCTATGAAGCAACTCCCAGTCTGTCATAGGGTAGCCACATTATAAGCAATTCAGAGAGACCATTTAGCCTGAAACGCATGTGTTTGGACTGTGGGAGGGAACCAGCGAGAGAGAGAGAGAGAGAGAGAGAGAGAGCGAGACAGAGATGGAAAGAGAGAAAGAGATAGATAGAAAGAGAGTGAAAGCAAGAGAGGGAGAGAGAGCGAGAGGGAAAGAGAGGGAACATGTTGAGTCCTGTTCAGTGTTGCAGCTCAGTTCACCACTTTAGTGTTTCGCTGCTCCTCTGGCATTTGTGACCACTCGTCACACACATCTTCCAAACACACTCTTGGCTAGAGCCACTTGTGCAGCAATAATTTATGTGATTTTTTTCCTTTTTTTTCAGACTGCTGGAAAATTACTGAAGCAAACCGGAGAACTTAATTAGTTAGATCTCCATTCACGGCCTGACAGTCCCTATCACCGTCCACAAAGAAAACACAGCCAGAATTATTACAGTTCTTTGATCTGGTGAGCTGAAGTACTGTAGGTTTCCAGCGCCAGGCGACAAACACACACACACACACACACACACACACACACACACACACACGTGGATGGCCTGAAAGAAGTGTTCTCATGGTGCTGTGAAACAGAAAGCACTTTGTCAAAGTTATACTTACACATGTAAAAGTTGTAAGCAAAGCAGAGTGTTTTATTATATTTATATTTCCACAAGAGGAGGCTCACCAGCTTTTCATAATTTAATACTTATTCTCTTCTTTACTGTGTCAGAAAGTGACACCCCAGTGTGGTTTTAGGTAAGTCAAAAAAATGTGTTTTCTTATAGATTTTGTCCTACCATGTGTGTAAAATATTACTGCTACTTATTTATCTAATGCTCTTCTCCACAGTGACTGACACTTTTAATTATTAAGAATGTTACCCCCATTTACACACCTGGAGACTTTTTTGCTGTTATAGTTCACAGTGATTAATTGAGCTACAGTAGAAGATGGGATCTGAACCCAAACGAGTTCAAGGAAACAGCTTTGACCGTGACACCACCTGCTGTGCTACAGGCATGATGGAATAATCCTGGCTGCTTGTTAATGGAAACCAGGTGGAGATTGTGGGAAAGAGAAGACGGGGGCGTTATTTCTGTACGAATATCGCAAGGAGTGTAGTTTTCATGAGCAGGTAAGACGGCCACAATCCAGGCAGGAATATCTGGGCTGGCAGCTCATAATGAGGTCAGAAAAACCCTGACAATCTGTGGAGGCCATAATTGGATGTCTCTTCAGATCCTCAGTAAAAATCACAGAAGAATCATCATTTGATCAAGGAACATTCTGGAAACCCACGGGCAGCTCTTTGTTCTCTGTGTAGCAGTTTCCTTTGGGTTTTAACAGTGGTTGAAAGTCCATTTAAATTTGATTGTTTTTGCATGTTGCTCTGAGAACAGATGTGTGTTTTTGAGTGTTTTAATGTGCGAGTCCCCAGAAACGTCCTTTGGGGATAAGTGGGATGCCAGTTTCCCTAGCAAGTGACAAGTGAGCCTACTGTCAGCTTGAGGATGTCCACTCCATCACACTGCTGCGGTCCTATTATGACACATGCCCCCCCCGAATGTGTATCATCAAAAATGAACCCCCCACCTGCACTCCCTCCATTAACATAGCCGATAAATGTGATTAACCTGCCCAAACCTGAATCCTGACCCGAGCGCAGATACGCTGGTCACCTGGGCTCAGACGTAAAGAGCTGACCAACCAGGGTTCCATCGTGGAGCAGCACATTGCCACCCATCGCATTGCATTGCATCAAAGGGTGAAAGACAACGTGGGTCGTGAGCAGGCAACTCATTTACATTTATGACTTAGGAGATAATTTTCTCCAAAGTGATGAGCAATTCAGAGTGCATGAAGAGATGAAGAGCTTTAGATGTGGTTCAGGCCTGCAGTCCTCAAAGTTCAGCAAGTCTGTCCAATTCCGCCATTTTTTGCTGCCATACGATACACTGGTAGCTGCTCTTGCAACTGACAGGATTTTTTGACAGATGATGTCGTGCCAGTTTATGGAGCAGATGGGAGAGCTTGAGAGAAGTCGGTCTTGCCAGGCCATTAGGAAACTAGCATCAGATGTGGTCAACTGGAACAATAAGATTCTATGTGGAGAGGGATTCATGGAGCAAACTGGGGCAAAGCAGCTGACATGGACTTGTTTGTTTGAAGTTGAAGGAGTCAAAGTTGAGAGTTGGTCTGTCTGTGAAGGTGAACTGTACACTAGAGAGTTTGAGTCAATTTTTGTTTACTGAGTTAATTGTATTATTCAATAACTACTGAGATATATAAAATCCAGCCAAAAATGCCGCAAGTAGTTTGGACTCCCCCCTCCTCATGCCCTGACATGTCTGAGATCCTTTTTGAAGGTAGAGAAGGATTCAGCTGCTCTGGGGCACAGAGGGAATTCACCACATTGGAGCCAAAATCCAGAACCTCTGTTTTCAAAATTGAAGTGAAACTATGAAGTTCCCAGAAGCGGAGGAGCACAACACTCTTGCTGAGATGTAGTGCGTGAACAGGTCCTGTAGATATCAGAATGCAGATCCTTTGTTCGTCTTGTGGGTCAGAATCAGAGTGTTGGACTTGATACAGGAAGCAATAGGAACCCAGTGATAGCCGTTTCCAGCTACAGTACATGAGCAAGCACCCTGAAAACAGACAACAGTGTGTCGTCTACATCTACAGGCTGTTGATGATAATGAATTAGATTTGGAGGAAACCATGAGGACTCATTGGAAGTGTTGGTCAACCCCCAAGACTGCTGGAGAGGAGGAATTGGGAGTTTGTGATGAGACAATGAGAGCCCTGGGAGCAGACGTTCCTGCATGCTGAGAGGAACATTTCAGCAGGGTTAATAAGAGACTTTCTGTCTGATCAGATACCCACTGGCCTTTGGCAGGGAGGTGTTATCGCCCAACAGAAATCAGAGACCTAATTACTTCCCGATTCTTCTCCTGTCTTGGTTCAGATATGGCCCAACGCAGCACACGTCAAGTTTGACATCACCTGGTGGCTTCTGAGTTAAAGGCTTTAACAGCCCTGGGAATATAACTGCTGGATGGGACGTGGGGGGCCATGGGCTAGGGGCTGAGGGCTGTGGGCTGGAGGTGGGGGGGTTTTTGGACTCACCATTTATGTTGTAATTCCATCCAAAGTCAAATATGTTCCAAATTCAAAGACTGGCTCTTTCTTACAGTTGTCTGGCCCCACCTTCCCAAGGAACAGTACTAAAACAAAAGTTTAATTTCATCACAATTATTGTCATTTGCACTTAAAGCTTGGTGTGACCGTTATTGGCTTAGACTTATGGAAGCATTAACATTTCAGTCGAGAACAGAGGCACACAATTATAAGCAAAAAGCCTCGCCTGGCGGAGTTTATCTGCCAATAAAATTGAAAGTGATAAATCCAGCTGAAGACTGATCACAGTGAAGTGATCATTGTCATTCACAGTAATAACACCCTGTTTGACCCTGCCTTTGTGCTGTATCCAAAGCCGGAATTAAATCACTATTCAGTGGGAATCACTATTCAGGGAGATCATCTTGAAACCACTCTGTGGTGCTGCCAACAGGCTGCTCTTTCAGGGTAACAAAGGGGCCCAGGCAGGGATGTCTGGGACTCCAGAAGAGGAGCAGCCTGGGTTCGTCACATCTCAGTGTTATTGCTGCATCCCAAAGACAACTCTAGGTGGCGTAATGGTTAAGGTGGCCACCTTGCTGCTGAAAAACCTAGGATTGAACCGTAACCTCCTGCTGCAGGCCCCTTGACCAAAGTACTCACCCTGTACTGATGCAGGAAAAATTACCTGCGTGCATATAAGTGAATCACTGTAAGTAGCTTAACACTCCAAGTCATTTTGAAGAAAAACATCAGAATGACTGAATAAATAAAACTTTACATTCATATTAGAAAGGGTTTTTGAAACAGAGAAATTCTCCCAACGATTCTAAACTGCTGACACGTCACGTCTGAAAGAAGCCTGTTTGTCTCAGAAGAAGTTCCATGTGGCTTCGTCAGAGTAGCTGCAAGCCTGAAATTCGTAGCGCCGATAACACATTTGTTGCTGTGTTCAAAAACAGAAGCATGAAAAGAGCACAGTTACAGTTTGCAGCCAGAGTAGTTGTTTCCTTGTACACGTCATTTTTTTTGCATGTGTTGAAAATAACCGCAACGCACTTTACACGTGCAGGTCAGCTCACTCCTAACCACCTCGAAGATGAAAACTGTAGTGCAAATTAGTAGACAACTTATTGTATAATAAAAACAAGTTCAAAATAAACACCGGGGCGGATAAACAGACACTGATGTGCTTTTAGATTCCTCGACAGACAAAGAAAAAAACAGCTTAATCATAGGCTGTCATAGGGACTGTGGGGTGTGTAGCTCAGTGGTCATAGTTATGTTGCACTCTGAGGACCTGGGTTTGGATCCCTTATCCCTGACCCAGCTGTATAAACGGATATCTTGGTGTAAGTAACTTCACCTGGCAAGTTTCCCTAGTGAAAGGTGAAAACAAATAAAGATGGTGGTACAAAAGTGAGCAAGAAGTGGTTTAGTCCTAGGTGTTTCCAAGGAGGAAAGGGGCATGGGTAGACGGGTCCGTCCCCAGGTCAACGGCGCAGCTGTGAAGGCCCCCGCAGTGGTCCCTTCCACAGGTGGGTGGGTAGGTCTATGTGTGGGCAATGGACGTCTCTCAGGCTCGGGCCACAGATGTGCCGCCAGACAACAGCTGCATTCTCTCGCCTCTCTCCTCCAAAATGTCTTCTTTATTTACACAGTGGCTGCTGAGTGACGGACTCTTAATAAGACATCAAAACAGGCATTTCTTCATCCCACCGTCCCATTAGGCTCCTGTCATGTAAGGGTCCAAAAAGTAATTATTCCTACTTTGTGTGAAACGTGGAAATAATCTGCTTTGCAAATTCACATCAACAATTTTTGAAAATAACAGCTGCGTTTCATTTTTATTCGGAATATATTCAAAAATATACATAAGGTAGTGAAGTGAGTGGAAGTGGCATAACCATATAGTGCAGCAGGAATAAATATGTGTATTCAATATGTAAAAGGCAAATTGATTTTAAATTTTGTTCCATGTTACATATATTATAAAACACACACAGCCTGTAACTGCTTGTCTAATGCAAGCCATGGTGGTTCAGAGTCAGTCCTGGAAAACCGTATGGTGTAAAGCAGGGTACTAAACTTAGCTAAACCTTAACTCTCTCACACACACAGATGCACACCCACACACACAAAGGGCAAATTGGAATGACCAGTTAACCTGAAACACATGTATTTGGACTGTGGGTGGAAACCCACGCAAACACACCCCACAGACTGAGTGCGGATTAAACCTAATGGCACAATTCGGGTGATAATATGGCACTATTTTTATTGTTATATGTCATTAAGTGATGTATGTTCTTCTAATGCCAGTGGATATGCAGCCCGATCCTGCAATATATACAGAGATACTGAAAGATAAAGTCTCCCATCATATTCACCCGGGAACAGGTATCCAGCACTTCCTTAGGCCATATTTACCCTGGTATATTTAGCTCCTCCCCTCACATGTTCATTTCCACCATGGGGGTCTCGTGTGAGCTCAGCTTGAGCTCTACATACATTCTGACACCACCTTGGTGCCGTGGCAAACAAATCGAATTTACATCTGCTGTACATTTTTGAAACCTGCATTTTACAACTTTCACTTGTGTTTTTTAAAGCTGGGCTCTTTTTTTCACCCGCATTTAATGAAACGTGTTTAAATATCAGCGGGTGGCGTTCCACGCAGCCCTCTACACAGGCAACCTTTCGAGTCACCCTGATAAAATGACGCTCGTGCACATGCTCACTTTTTTTGTACTGGAAACGGTAGAGTTAGTGACCCCTGCGAATATTGCAGCGGGCCTCAAATGTTAATAACTTTACAATTCACTGCTTTATTTTTTTCTGCTAATGCACATGTATAATTCAAGTACAAGTTTAATTTGCTGCAGGCTTATGTGCAGAACACCAAATTAGAGTGTAGCCAAAGAATATATTAACATATGTCAGCCCCTGGGCTCTGGGTTTTATGGTTTTATTCATTTTAATGCATTCAGCATGCACTCTCCTCCTAAAGTTAAAAAGCCTTTTCAATTTTCAACCAACAACATAATTGTATTGGCTATATACTGTACCTGCCCAGGGACAGCATTTTTACATTTCTGACATCATGATTACAATTCGCAAATGGTTGTGTTCTGTCTTTCAACAAGACGGCAAACATTAAGGCTTTTTTTTAAAAGACGTTTCCTTTTTTTGAAATGTAAAAATCACGAAAAAAGCGAAGCGGCAGCCCCGTGTGGAAAGCGTGCTGTTTAAAACACAAGCGTTCATTTGCCTCCGTGCTTCGACGGATTAAGCCACTATCATAGGCGCAAAATCAAAAATTTAGATGTAGTTGTAAAACATTTCAGAGGGTTATTAAATTATTAGGACACAAGCTGAGAAAAATGATCTGACAAACACCTTTTCCGTAGAGGGCCGGTTTCGTGAGTATGAACGTTTACTGAATTCAACATCGGTTGTTTATTACAAATTGTAGTTACAGTGGTTGCCAGCAAGTTCCGCCTGTATGGGTTGCACCCACATTTATTTAATTCACACTTTTCCCCAAAACAACTTACAATGTTTAGCTACTTATTTTTTTATCAATTTACATAGCTGGGTAGTTTTTACTGCAGTTCAGAGTAAGTACCTTGATCAAGGGTGGGATTTGACTCTAGTTCCTCTGAGTTCCAGGGTGTGGCTCTAAGCACTACACCCCCTGCTGCCTGACTCTGGCAGTATGAGGTGGATTTTGGTAGCTTCGGCCTACAGGTTGTTCTACACATCGACTCCACGCTCCTCAGCATTCAGACCCTCATCTCTTCTCCCTCCTCTGGAGGTCTCTTCACGCGTGGCTGCGTTTCTTGCTCAAGACCCCTCTTGGATAATTGAAAAACAATAATGTTTAGACAGTGTGTTAAACCCTTTGGGCTTCTCTTCCTTCTGCATTACAGATGTTTGTGTGTGTGTGTGTGGGGGGGGGGGGGTTTAACTGCTGGATAAAATTTTTTATGTGTGCTGTGCTCTATGTTTGGCTGTGAATTTTAAAAAGGAAGAAAAACTTACACAAAATTAAATATGATAGGAAGAAATATGGATCACCCTGAGGTGTTTTTCACAGACAAAACAACAAGAACTTATTAGCTTCTAGTGACTACAGCCGTGTCTGAAACAGCCGTATAATCCGTCTTCCCTTAGCTGTAGCTGCCAGCTCTTCCTCTGCCCACAATGGTCAGGGTGGGGGGGGGCAGCCACTGGCACTTTGACCCTCAGATGTTTATTTTTCTCATTCACCTTCTGGTTGGGAGTCTTTGTTTTCCTTTCCTCAGTTGCCAGCTGCATTACTTTATATCTTTTCTAGCCAGTATAGTGCATATAGCTATTAAAAGTAAAGCAATGGGTCACAGTGTAGAGTGAATAAAATCAATTTGAATTAAGGATGTGTGAGAAAGGTCTCTTTTACAGTTTGCTAAACACAAACTTTAGACACCACATTCAGTTCAGTTCAGTTTATATTCATCGGCTGCTCTTCTCGACAGCGTGACCCCAAGCGCCGGACAGCGGATGGCTGGATATATGAAGGTGTTTACTCCAAAGTGCTACTGTTAGGTTTGTACACTGAACTGCTTACAATTGTACTTCATTTTTTCAGCCTGCTAATTTTCACTGGACTAAGTCATTTTGTACATGATTCAGTACTACAGCAGGAGGAGGGATGCGAACCTGGAGCCATGACAGTTAAAGCTGCTTAACTACACAGCCTGAAAGCTCTTCAGCATCTGTTCATCATTAGAATTGATCTTGATGTTGATTTATTTTATTATAAGTTGTGTACAAATTAAAAGACATTAAACATACTCTAACAAAGTTCATATGGTTGCAGGTTTGCTTTTTCATATATGCTGAGTTATTTTACTTTTGCCACATAAATAATGTATACAAGGAAGTTGCTGCACTGGTAAACAAACCATAAGCGCTGTTTTAATGCTTCCATTTTGAATACAATAACAAGTGTTATTGGAATTGCAAATTTACTCTGAGGCCTCAGTCTTGAAGCTGTGCTGAAGAACCCGCGGTGAATCGGTTCACGACCTTTGCAGCTTCTTGGACTAACAATGTGAAGTGCGATCAGCTCAGGACGAACCTGATGGAAAAGATCTCCAACATGATGGGTCCTCCTTTTTCCATTAGTTAAATCTAACAAAGAAGTACTGCACACCGATTCTCACCTGGACTTCACAGAGTGGAAATATTTGAAGGATTCCTCTCATGAGGATGTTGAGCAAAATTTGTTTGTAAAGTTTAAACTCGAAATAGGACTCTTTGGATGACGAATATTTGGCTCTTGTTTATGAAATGACGCTCTCGTTCTCACAGTTTTTGCACGACGGCCGATAGACGCTGAGGGTCCCTTAATTACCTGCTGCCGGCGCCAGTGGGGATGCTGTAATAAAAAAGATGGGGTGGAAATATTCATCAAAAAGAATTTGCTGAAATGCCATGCAGTATTAATAACACCTCCCTTGTTGCAAAGTCTTAAATAGCTTCTTCAGGGTAGCATGCACTTTTTGACCTTTCCTTCTGGTGGGAGGAGGCTGCCGGTCCTGTCGACTTGCTGACGTGTCCAAATACCTGCAGTAACCTTGAATCACAATGAGGTTCAGTTGCTTGTTGTTTTAATTAAGTTAAAACGCCCTGGGAAATACCTGTGCCATCAATACTAAACTGATCAATGTATGTGACAAAAGATAAACTTTTTAAACATTTCCCTCAGTCGCGCAAAAGCACAAAATACAACAGTTATTCCCAACGGGGGGTTTTACAAGCAGAGCTGCCTGTGAGGAACGTACTGGCTCTGTCAGCATCTGTGGGATCAGGGCACAGTGTTTTTTATGGGTCTTCATGGCGCATAGTTTCCCTCCCACCTTCGGAAGGTAAATAATTCCTGAAGAACCCTTTGTAAGGTGAATTCTCACAAGTCAAATACAGTCAAATTTTTATTTGTTCCTCAGCCCCCAAATCACAAATTTTTTTGTAAGCATCAAGTCCTATTAAAATGGTCAAAACTGTCAAAGATTAGCATAAAGAATTAGTTTCCTTTGATTAATTACTTTATAATACCCCCTGACTGTTTAATGTATACTAGTTCAGCTCTGAGGTACCTATTATACAAGCGAAACATACTTACACATGATGCTCTATGTTTATGCTTTAATTCAACCTTTCATGCACAAAACAGAACATGGCAGATTAAATAAATCAGTGAAAATTACGCAAATTAGTTTAAAATCACTGAGAAAGGTTATACTGGCATCTAAAGGAGGGACATGATCACAGATATTATGACATGTGAACGTTGTATAACAATGCAACAAGTCAACCTGTAACGGCCGAACGATGCTGCTGGTCTCACCTGTCAGGAAAGTCTAAATTTGGCCCTTTTAAATGTGATGAAATATTTCCCAAAGTAGGAATGTTACATGAATCTCTGTGAAAAGTCAAATTGTCATAACCCTAATGGGTGTGTCTCAGGGATATACGCCCCCTCACACACACACACACACACACACACACACACACACACACACACACACACATACGCTCATACACATTTATATATTCATATAAGCATCTGGAATTACACTCTTGTGTGGTGTCAGGATGAATCATTACAGTGACTGAATGTTACTGCCGTTCAAAAGTAATTTCTCTCAAAACGACCAGCATCTCTAGAAATAAAAGGTTAAATATTCAGTTTTCCACACGGAGCAGATTTGTGTGGTTCACAGCAAAACCACACCACCTTGTCCTGCAAATGCTCACAGTTCCAACTGGTGCGCAGTTAACCTTGGCTTAATGACTGACACATGGTGGCCTGCATGTGGGAGCTTTTCTTCAGTTCTCTTCAGGTAAACAGTGTGACACTTCCTTTCTATAAATAACTAAAGTCATTCACTTGCGCAAAAGAAGTTTCTCAAAGTGCATTTGAGATGTTTGTTGTGCTTTTTGGTTTTAAAAGAACTAGATGGCTTGATGGCTGACAGGCGACAACTGAAATGTTGATCGTTAAATGAACACGATATAAAAGTCAACAATAGAGCTTCTGTGCCTCTATCCATTCTGCTTTCGCATTAATCTGAGACAGTAACAGTATAATAACAATATTGCTATAAAAGTCATTTAAGTAAAAAGAAACATGCTGCACACAGGGATACAACTGAATATATTTTTATTCTTCTTTTATTAGTCTACTGATGCCATCACCTATGAAGGCAAAAAGACAAGATCTCGTCAGACCAATAAATACAAGCATACAAAAAAACAAATAAAAATTTCTATTTCTTGCAACTCATTCAGAATTCAGGGAGAAAAATGACTTGTTGTGGAAAATCTCGGTGGTGGTGACTGATCTCAGTTGAGATTAGATCATGTTGACAGACATGAATGTAAAAGTAAATAGGAGGTGTTTCAATTATTGGGAGTATAATTTTAGTGTTGTACATTGGTGCAAATGTTACTACTGACACTCAAGAGGGCAGTAGGGGGCATAGTGGTTGAAGCTGTTGTTTTGCAGATTAAGATTCCAAACCCAGCTCCTGCTATAAGTACCCTGGAGCAAGGTATTTACAGACAAAATTACCTTGCTGTGTACATGAGTAAATCACAGTAATAAAGTTATAAACAAACTTTGTCAGATAAGCATAACACATCTGAATGTTATGATATTTAACTTCTAAACAGAGAGCTTTCATTCAGAGTTAATTCTGAGCATGAACTGAATCACTGAGTGGTCTTCTGAGGAACAGAGATTTATTACATGAAGACTGAAAAACAACAAGGGAAGAGATGCCTATATTTATTGAAGTTTGGGTTATATGAAAGCAATTAAATATCTAAGTATTCTTATATTAGATATTATTATTAGATTAGATTATTAGATTACATTAGATATTAGATATTAGAGATAGATATTTAGATATCTAAATATCTAATTATCTATCTCTAATATCTAAATATCAGAGTCAGAATCACAGGAACCATTTCAAGTCCAGCTAAAGTAAAACATTGAAAATTAGTTTTTACAACCACTGTCTATAAGTGCTTGTCTAATGCAGGGTCACGGTGGCCCAGAATGTGTCCTAGATGTGCAGGGTGTAAAGCAGGGTACAGTCTGGATGGGAAACCAATCCATCACAGACAAGTCACACACACAAAGTAAGGATAATTTAAAGTCACAATCTACCTGAAACATTCATACACTTTTTGGCAACATCTATAAATAATGCTAACTGGATTGAGCTATTTTAAAATAAATAATAAATAAATAAGTACAAAAATTAAGAAACCTTGAAATTATGTAGTCAAATTTGACATACATGTTCATCATGTTTGTCTTTGTTGAAGCTCCAGTGCTTGACAGTTGTGTTCCTCACAATGACAGTTGTTGTCACTAAATCTGCTCAACCTCAGGGGACTTGAAGCACAGGGAAAAACTGATCATCAATGTCCCTCTACCACACATACACCCATCTACACACACACACACACACACACACACACACAACACAGAATAACTAATTGTCATATGAACATGTAGTCTAAACCCATTTGTAAAGTAATTCATAATTTTGACTCAAAATAGATTAATTATATCTTTAATAGCAATAGAAAAACACAGGAAACGATTTTTTCACATTAAAAATTAGACAATTTCAAAATAATTTTTGCATTTTTTAAAAATTTGGCTAATTATTATGACATATTACTCAAAGAGCTAAAATAAGAGTGCTGTAGCAAAATGGCGCTAATGGACTGACTATTGTGCTGTTTTTTTGCTCAGGTTTTGTATCCATGTCCTGCGTAAAAAAACAGTCACATTCTGGCCAATGGTCTCAGTCACCTGCCAAGACCAGGTCAGCAGCTGCTGGATGATCTGAAAAATTCTCCGCATGTTCTTCTTCCACTCGCAAACAGCCAGAGCCAGCATTCAGCCTGGAACAGCTTTCTTATTGTGTTGTGGTGAATTTAATCTGCAAGGCTGCACTTAGCATATAATTTATACTCACACTTGGTTTTGATCTGCAGTATGAAAGAAAGATCTCAAGGTGGGCTTTCAGAGTTGTGCTGGTCTGGGGAGAGCAGCATCCTTCATAAAAGTACCTTTGATGTTGTTTTAAAGTACCCATTATTATTTATATGATATTTGCATTTTTTTGTAATATTACCATTAAAATTGAATGCTTTCTGACACAACCTTTTCCCTCAACACACTTCAAACGGGAGAAAATAAACCACAGTTTAAAAATATTCTCCCCAATTACACACTGAACAACAGATGCACTACGTATAAAGATGGGCATTTTGGACAAACGGACAGTAGATAGACAAATAAATAGACGTGTACTTGCAATTTTGACTGGTACTGTATGCTTTGCATTGTGATCATATTATTTATTTAAATTTTTAAATGTTTAATATACAGCAGCCCCAGATCACATGTTTAAATTTAACCCTGCATTTCTCCTCAATCTGCAGTGGTGATTGAAGGATCATAAAGAGTACAGTACAGCAGCTCATCAAATTTCAGGTATGGAAAGCTATATTACTTTTGATTTATTACACTGATTTAAATGCCTTTATTTCTTTTCCCAGGCCGCCTCTGTTCAGAACTGGCATCAGACTGTCTATTTATGCTTTCTGGGTAAATTCAAATGTGCTGTATTAGAATGCAAATGCATCTGAGGAATTTCCTAAAATAGTAAAATTATTCCATCTTTAGGTTCAGGATTTCCTGCACGGTAGGATTAGATGTGATTCTCCAATATGTTATGTTTTCTTCAGTTAATATCCACATGAATAGAAAACGCCCCCTGATGGTAAATCTCCTGCTCATGTGGCGTAACTCAGGGCTGCCCCTCCCTTGAGCACTGTGACCAGTACTATACCACGGTGCCTGAGTGCTCTGATACCAGTTCTGGTCCATTCACCATCTGCCATCTTCCCCAGGTCAGTCCATCCATCCTCAACCAGACGCCACTGTGATGGACATTTTTCCTTGGTTCCTAAAAAGACACAGTTGGGTGCAAATGATTTCACATTATTTATTGTATTAAACCTCCAGGCAGCTGGGTAGTGCATAGTGGATATGTGGTCCAAGCTCAGTTACATTAATGGCTGCTGGTTGAGGTGTAATCAGGGGGGTACCTGGGGTATTTGGCACCCAAAGGGGATCCTTTCTTTGGCAACCCCCCAGTACCCCATGTGGCAAAATTATTTATAGCAGTAACCATATATATCATTTAATCTGAAGAATGATAACACTGGACACAAAAAGATATGAAGTCCACTGCTACATAATGCAGATGTTCTCAATTTCAGCCGCAATTAATGAATAGTTTGTAAAATGTCTACCAACTGTGCTGTAGGGGACTTTTTTTGGGAGACACGAGGTTGGACTTTGGGAATTCGAGGTTTATTTTTATGCTGCCTATCCAACACTCTTTCTTACCAACCCCACTGAGACACCTGCCTCTACATTTCTCCAAACCACAGGAAGCAGTGAGGGCGTCAGAAATCCCCCACAATGGCCCACAACGGCTAAACACACAGAAATACAGCAGCAGTGCATTATGGGAAAGCCTCGCCATAGTGGGCTCACATGCAGAACAGCAGTGTTAAGTGTAAGATAACTACTCAAGAGCTACAATCACACTGACTGCATTTGGACATTGATAATGAGGCTCAGTGATGGCAAAGAACACATTTAAAGAGGAAGGAGCTCCCAATATCGAGTGCTGTGCCCAAAATTTATCCTGTTATGACAGATTAGCGGATTGGCGTCCTCAGTAAAGAGGAAAAAAAATCCCCCTTTCTGCACTGTAAAAAAAGTGTGAAAATAGTGTGGTTTTTTAAACCAGGAAAAAAAGCTTTTTACAGTGATGAGTTACTTTGCTTCAATAATAATATTTCAGTGTTCTCATTTGTTCTTCACATTTATCGAAAGTATACATGGGCACAAAAAAACTGGAACAAGGCAAAAAATGTGGCTGTGGAAATGTGTGATGCTTGTTCTGTCAGTGCCCATTATTCCCCCTGCTTTACATGATGACAGGATCCACTAAGTGGGCAATTTAATCGTGTAAAATGGTAGGAGTGCTCCGACTTCTAAAAACTGTCACTGCAGTCTTTTTTCATCCCTTGACTGTCACGGTTGGGTTTGACTAATTAGGTGTTGGTCTTTCAAAACCCCTTTACAAGTTTGAATGAAATATTCAAAGTTCTGCATCAGTTTACTAGTTTTTATGCACTCCAAATATTTATATTTAACTCTGTGCTTTATCCTTAACTGCTTTGCCCCGGTCAAGGTCAAGGCAACCCCCCCCCCACACACACACATACACATTCACACGCTATTGACAATTTATAGTGAACAATGAATCTGAAATGCACGTTTTTGGACTGTAGAAGGAAACTCACACAGACACAGGGAGAGGGAGATCATGCAACCTCCACGCAGAATGAGCCCGAGTCGAACCCACAGGCTGACTGGCAGCAGCACCCGGTATTTCATTTGTGAAAGTTTATGTGCAGAAAGAAAATATACTTCATGCCTTTTCTTCTAAACTCAAATCACTTCTAAATATATTGTAATTGCAACCTGGCAATTTTTAGTTTATGATTTATCAAAACGGACACACAGATTTCCGAGGTTCTGCACAGCTGACCCCACCCACACTCATCAAATGCAAGCAAAATTTGCATATTGGCCTGACAGCGGGGGGCGACCCATGCCACACATGCTCAGAAGCGGAGGGAGAAGCGGAGTGTGGCGTCTGCTGGGCAGAGCCTGAAAGACCATTCAGACAATAAGTGAGCATCTGAAATGCCGGCCTTGAACTTCCTCCACTGAAATGATCTTTAGTTCCACGTCAGTGAGTGTGAGCTGAGCTGCAGACATGGCCGACTGGTGGTTGCGACACACTAGACCCACTATAGTAACTTACACATGTTCATAGAACAACACAACATGAGCAGCGAGGGAAACTCGACACACCACAATGTGTGGTGTGTAAACACTGCATTATGCCTTGTTGCTATTGTAGCCTCACATATCCATTATTTGGGTAACAATTCCGTTACCCTTGGTTTTACCACATCTTTTTGGAAGATGTTTTCCACACAGACACTTTGGGGTGTTACTTGCTGGTTTTTCCACTGGCAAACAGAAATGTGTTGTTTGAACTGACTTCATGGTGCATCATGGGAACTGCCAACCCGTGGTGGGGTGTGAATGCACAATTATTGCAGGGGAGTTTGAAACATGTTGGCACTTGTGATGACAAATGCTTACAGTTCTGAGTGTAGTGTGTTCCTGGAAATCGGCTCTTAAGTCAGAGATGTAAAATGAAAACCCTGCTGAGAGAGTGGGGCATTATGGGAACTAAATACAGTTCTAGGGATGTGTTTGTTGGCCATTTTGGGAATTTTATGGGAATGTATTTTATAATGTTATAAATGAAATAAATCCCCTATGTTGAGCTCTTTTTTGCATTTACTAGTAACTAACATCAGCCTCAAATTTGGTCACAACTTGGTAAAGAGTTAAAGGTAAATAATGTTACATGTGTTAAATGAATGTTTGCATATATTCTCTGCTCAGTTATGATATGTAATCTTGGAAGTTTTGAGTTTTGAGTATGGTATAGTCTATCGTATGGTACTTGGGGTATGTGAAGAGGCCCCGCATACAACTAAACGTTAGCTTTCAGGTAGGGTTGTGAAAATGTTGAGGTTGGAGACTAGTGGTCTATTTCTGTAAATAACCCAGCACTCTTCACACCAGTGTTTAATCCTTACACTTGTGTCGCATTTCTTTACTTGTGCCATCCAAGAAATCTGTCCGTCCAAAGTTCTCTTTTCCAGCAGCACTAACCTCATCAAAAAGTGACAATATTGTCACTAACATTTCACTGTCAAGCTCAAGATATCAAACTCAAAAACTCAAAAGTCCACCAAAGATCACAAACAGAGATCTTCAAAGAGGTGGGTGATGAAGAGCCAAGCAAACTCTCCACATTGTCGGTGGTGCAGGGTTTTGGGGATCGGCTATGTAACAACTAGTACGACTTGTCAGAAGAGAAAAGAAATGCAAGAGTAGAAAAAAAGAACTGAAAGACAGGATTGTGGGAATTTAGGGAGCACACCTGTTTTCTGGGCCAAAGTTCATGAAGGTGATGAGTGGGGATGTCGACCCAGGAGAGGTGATCTGCTGTGAGACGCTACGGCTGCAAATCCATTGAGACACGAAAATGCTTGGTACCTGTGTGATCTTGACAGGAGGACCACTGAGCTTCAATTCATGTGTCCTTGGGTCTTAGACAGATTTGTTGGAAGTAATTTTTTGTATGAGAAAATGGTACATATTGAGCCGCCTCTGGGGAGATGCCAGAGAGTGTCACAGAGGACGCCTTCAAGACAAGAAAATGGAAAATAATTGGGCTGAAGCTCAGCTGTGACACACTGGGCACCTGTGCTGCTGACTCTAGTCAGAGATTTAAGCTCAAACTGCGCTGGTGTGCTGTTTACAAATAAAGACTAGACTTTGCATTTTGGTAGTGCTCAAAATATACCCTAAAGGACTTATGACTTACAATGAAGGGATAAAATGATCTTTATTCATGTGAGTACAGTAGTTCCTCAGTATCCGAATCTAATTGTTTCTGAGAATGTGTTGCATTCCAAATTTTTCAGATCCTGAGTGCGTTTCCCACTATTTTATATGGGGGGAAATAAATAAATAATGTGCTCCCATCAGAAAACACCTATATAACTATGAACCCTTGACTTCAGCCTGATAAACACTGTAAACACCAGTTATCTGATTAGAAAATACTTAATGTTGTCATTAATTTGCATGTTTATATGTGCATAGTACAGCGTATTTCACACGTTAGTCACCGAGTCGCACACAGCAGATGAACGGTTCGCAGCCCCACTTCAGTCTTATGACATGTTGAATAAAGGAAATAAAGATGTGTGTCAAAGTGACCTGCCGTCCGGCACACAACAACTACCATTTAAATGAATAGGTTTATTTAAAAAACGAAACATGCAGTAAATGTGGCAATGCGGCAAAAACACGTTGACACAACGAAACAGATGGAAACAGCTGATAACACCTGTGCAGCACATCTGGCTTTAGAAAAATTTGTAACAGCACACACACAGTTTATTCTAATGCAAACACTATTATTTTAATACTGCACACAATGGTATTTGTAGATTTTAAAAATGTATTTCAAATTTTTTTTCAAGTTTTGTTTTTTTTTATTATGGATAAGCTTCAGAAAAAATTGGTTGTAACAAAAGTTTCCATTCAAATACTACTATTTAAGCATTAATTTTCAACAGTCATTACAGCAAAATTTCGGATATAGAGAGTGTGGATACCGAGGAATCGCTGTAATGTATCAAAGAGGACCCTTCTTTACAGTAATCTGTGGATATAAATGTATAAAAATTACAGAGTTTATTTATCAGAACTATGTATCTACTGTGTGAGCAGTAGAGGAGATTTGCTGTGCTGCTGCATGCAAATAATGATCATACCAGATACTAACGTAGTAAATCTGTTCCACGATCCACTTTGTTTTTCGGGGTATTGAAGACCAAGTAAAACTTATGAATCAATGTCAGTTGTTGTATTTCCATTTATTGATTTATATTCAATAACATCTTATGATTTGATTTTTGTACTTATATTTTTGTTCAGTGCATTTTGATACTGTAATAGTATTAGAGGGTAACTGAAAAGGAATTGCACCCTCATAAGTTTATTTTGTAGACTATTTATGCTTGTGTCACAGCAGCATAAAAACAGAAATTGGAACACAGAGAGATGATGATAATATATCTATAAAACAAAGACAAAAAAAAAATCAAATGTGATCAAGTTCAGTTGTTCATGAACTCCTCTGTCTGAAAAAGGTGTCCACAGTTTGAATGAGTTATCATACAGATCATTTAAGACAATTCAGCACTTGGATCATGCATGCACTGTTGTTGCTGACAGAACTTCAGGTAGAAGAAATATGTTTCAACACGATGTTAGTGAAATAAATGCTGACACGGTACATTCAGGCCAAATGATCACTTTCTGCAATTCTAATGTGTATAAAAGAAGCACCATCTGTCCATGGATGTCCACCAGCAGCCTGTGCTCTGGCTCATGCAGCGGGTGCCATGTATTCACAGCCTTATAGGTCCATTCAGCAGAGGCAGGTCATCTCAGGTCAGTCCAGGTCAGCCCAGGTCAATGTGGGACCAGGCCAACGTTGGCGGTATGCGAGCTGAATGTTGGCGCCTGGCTTATTTCTGCTCAGTTAAAACTTCTAGTTGCGGGTGTCCTTGGGGACACAACTCTACAAGCAGCAAGTGCTGGGCTGCAAAGGTAACACCTACTGTGTTGTAATATGTAGCTGAAGGTGGTGGAACTGCAGAACAAAACAGTAAAGTTTGTTTAGAGACTCCCACTAAACAAGTTATTAATAATTTAAACCGATACGTTCAAAGTGTGTTTGAGGAATGCTTCAGTTTATGAATTTTTAGTGGATTTTAAATATTTTTTAAGTTGTGCCTTTGAATAGATTTCTGTCTACATTCATGGATTTTAGTCAATACAGAAAAATTATATTAAGCCTATTGATTTTTAAAAATTTTTACTGTGATTATTCAAAAAACTTTTTTAGACTTCCTATGAAGACCTTAAAGATGTGCAGTATATGAAGCACTTGTAAGCAAAACCTGCTGTTTTTATGTAAATCGAAGAAATAAGTTGTGTCTAACACAGTGGAAGCTGCAGTTGTTACAGAGGTGGACAGAGACCTCAGTACGCTTCCAATTCCCTCAAAATGAACACATGATTATCAGCACAGTAATATGTTCAACTAACAGCGGTGCTAAAATGTAATCCTGTTTGGATTGTGCAGAGAGGGGAAAAGAGCATCTATCTCACTGTCAGCATGTGAATCCCAGGGAGCCGAGCTTCCCAGGACTTACTGAACTTTGCAATCCTTGTGCTGGATTACATAAGGAGGTTGCCTTCAACCCAGTTTAGGGTTATGCTTTATCCGTGCAAGTTTAATGGAGTTTTTATGTATGGTTAATTCTATCAGCCGCTATACAATTATGCCCAGCAGTCAAATTGATGTACAACAACTGCATTTACTTGTGAGCTCAGGAAGACGATAATGGAGCAGATGAGTGACACATGCACATCACACTTTTTAGTTGGATCACAATAAAAAAGAAATTTGCCACATTGTGATAACAGATTATGCAGTTGGAATAACTGGAACTAGAAACAATATCCTTTGGAAAAGTATGTTTATACAAAGCAACCCTATAAACACAAACAAATTCCAACCAAAAGAGTAGCTGATGAAGTTTGGATGAAGGTACAGATACAGAATAACACACATAAACAACAAACAGTGGAACTACTTTAAACATTTTTATTGTTATAGTTTTATAAAATCCAACACAAATGCACCAAACAATATACCACATGCACAACTTCAGTATACAAGACAAGCCAGTAACTTTTCAATGTGAAAACATTATTTTATCTCATGGAGATAACAGTAAATTAATACAGCTGTATTAAAATCAAAGGCCAAGTGCTGTAAAAATACACAAAAATGTTTGCAACTCTTAATATTCCAAACCAACAACAAACTTAGTTTTATCATATATTATCATGTAATATTATCGCCTATTAGACATTTGCACATTTACAGAGAAAACACTCATGTTGTACAAAGATGTTTAAACCAATTTCATGACGATACACATTGCATTATTAAGAATAAATGATGGAAAACCTTTGTATTTAATGTTTCACATTTACATATTTGAAATAACACACATTAACAGCTGGGAACACAAGCTGTGAATTAAAATGACACTATGAGCTAATATTCATGATGAATAGAATCCTGCTGAACAAATTATCAATTTTAAAACAATATGTTGAACAAAGCCACATTTTATAAAGTTTTATGAAAAAGCACAGATTTTAAATATTTAACTTGTATGTTTTTTTTTATTTTTGCAGTTATTTTTTCATTATGTTTATGTACTTATGAAGATGTTACTTTGTGTTTATTGCCTGATTATAAATGATTTCAGTTTTTATAAAACAAATGGAAACATTTTTAATTTTATGAGAAAGCTAATTCAACTTAGTTAAACTATACCAGGCAGTTTCCAGTATATACCAAAGTACATCTCAGAAATGTCTACAATAGAAACAAAAGTCATATTACGACTTATTTTCCTAAAAAGTTCTCTAACACCTGACCTTTATGAAAGTCAGAATGAAAAAATCATTTCCATTCTGTAAATATTAATGCTTAACATTAAAAACTAGTTTTTTTACTACATATGAATGGACAGAAATAATAATATATGTCTTGAGTTTTAGACTAACAGCATTATATAACTGATGAAGATACTCAATACCAAACATAACTCTAAATGAATATGTACTTTACAGGCTAATTCACTCTTTTTTATATCAAATGGGCTAAAATTGGTTTTAAAGGTGCACTTTTACCCCATTCTAACACTGTTTGGTCTGCACTATGGTCCTATGAGATGTTGATTTTCCACGAAGGGGGCTGGAAGGACGTATGAGATCACAGCCCCATGTGAGACCTATGTCTGTCAGTCAGTGAGGCGTCCTGGCTCCGACAGGTGCAATAACAGACGGGACAGATCAATACCCCATCGACTCGGTGCTGCAGACTAATCAGCGGGATCAGCCTCTGTGGGACCCCCACAGGGGGTGGGGGTTTGTTGGGGAACTTAGTGATGGCACAGCGCCTCCATCACCACACCTTTGTGTGTACCGGTGCCATTTGTGGTTTGGCCTAATTCCCTTTGCAAAAAAAACAGCTAATGAAAACAAAAAGTCCTCCGCCATCTTTATCAGCATGGACCTTATCATATATTTCTTCTACTGTGGTGTCACTAGCCACTAAAAGCATCCTTGATCTCGTGTGTGTCTGTGTAAGTGTGTATGCACACACACACACTCACTTTGCACTAGGCTGTACTGGTTGAATGTGTGTAGTTTCTGTTTCTCTCAGCCCACCAGACCAAAACTGATTTTTGTGTGTCCACCTCCCATTCTCACTACCATGTGTCGCACTACTCCTGTTGCCCTCCTTCACTCCCTAACTACGCTTATATGCACCAATAATGTCGCTTTTATGCTATCAAATTTACAACTTTCATTCAAGGCACTAATTTTTTCTTTTTCCGAGAACATTAGTTTGTCATAACTAGTTGACTAACCGTGCCAAAGAGCTACCAGTCAGGTTATGTAAATTTGACACAAGATCCACTTTGATGGGAATGGTTAAACTGTAAGGTGAAATGTGTGTCACGCGATGGACCAACACACTTGCGTTCACTGTGCTGAGATAATTCATGCCACTTTTTCATTATTTAAAACCATAAAGTGCAGCACAAACCTCTTCAAAAATGCCATGAGAAGGTTTTAGACTTTACAGCGAACAATTATTATATTTTTATTAACAACAGCAGTGACAGTTATGGGTGGGACTTTAGAGAGGCACCGGTGATTCTGGCGGTTTGTAGCCCTGGTTCCAAGCACACGCCCACACACATACATACACAGCAATGTATTGTACATGTAACCTTTTTTCTTTTTGTTTTGTCAATTGATTATTTTATTCTGTTTTCTTTGAAGCCTACCAAATCAGATTCAGCTGAAAACTGAACAAATATGCTTTTAATATTTGTACTTATTCTCTAACAAATTTAAAAACACATCTAGACTTGTAATAAACAGTTGTGACTCTAAGCATCGCTCATTATATCTTCATTTTTTAAGTTAACAGAGGTTTTGATTTTTTAAAATAAAACTAAACCTTACATACACTATTTCACATGCAAACGTATCTAAAAAGAAATCTGTTTAAAATTTGGATAAAAAAATACACTTGATGCACTGTGCAGTTTTGTTTGCTTACAGCAGTATGCATTATCCACCTTGATCTCACAAGGAGAATAAGCACTTGAAAATGTGTGCTAATGGTCAACTTGCATATGAAACATTTTTAATTTCTGTAAATCCCTTAAAACAATGTATTGCCAAACACTAACCTTCTCATTGTAAAAATATATTTGCAAACTGCAAGTACCTGTGCCCATGTATTATATAGCTCAACAAAAAATGCTGACAAATACAAACTGCTGGCCATTTTCATCATGACATTAGGCTACATTATCATACATGTGCACTGCCATTTCATTTCAGTTGTTTTATACTGTTACAAACAATTACCTAAAGGAGGAAAACAATTAAAATGTAATTAACATGCACAGCATGATATGCAAATCACTTTTGAGTCATCTACTTTGGTATGAAAATGGCATTAAGGCATTTGTGTTCTTTAAGGATCATTAATGTGAACAGAAACAATAGAGATAAAATTTTCTTATGAACGGGTTGACAAAAACAACATGAAGGTTTTATGAAATGACAGTCTCCACTCTTTTATATCACACCATGTAAAGTAATTTTGCTCATCAATATGCGCACCAAATAAATTTTGAGCATGTCGGCCAACAATACGCACAGCCCTGAAATATTAGACTTCCTGATTTTGCTCTTGCTGGAATATTAACTAGGGTAATTAACTGTACACACTGCCACACAAAGACGGGAAGTTCACTATTCAGGCTTTTCAGTGACGGTGGGTTCAGGGTGGATTTGGAGAGCAGCCTTGCTAGTCTCTTGTAGTCAGAGTTGTCACGATGTTACACTTAACACAGAAAACATGTTGGCACAGATGATGGAGAGTACCAGGCCCCTGACAGGAGATGCTCCAGACCCCTGAGCTCCCATGCCTGAAACACAGCAGCAACAGCACCCTCCTGAACAACAGGAACCAAACTTATGGCAAAGCTGAGACATGCTCCTCAGGGCGTCCTCACTAGCCCCCTGGCTTGCAGTAAATCACAACACCACACCGAATACAGAATGCTCTCCATATCTACATTATTAATGGCTTCCAATGGGAAAGGCCATTAAAGAATTCAGCAGCGATAAGCTTTATATCACACCGAAAAGCAGGGCTCTTCAGGGTGAAACTGAAACACATTTCAATCTTGAACAAAACAGTGGAGCATGTGGGTTTTTAAATTTTTTTTATATAGGCTGCAGCTCTGTGCAGTCAACAAGGAATAATAACCCAGTGGCAGAGATGGATTGCACTGCACATAAATTTCAGAAAAAAAGATCATATTTCTTGCACTGAAAAGGGGTCTTATAACAAGTGGCTGAAAAAAAGTGATCCAGTGCGTTAGAAAAACTGCCACCTAAATCTTATCACTTCACAAAGGATTATGTCAAGAAACAGAGCAAGCTTACTTAATTTGTGGATATGGATGAGTTCACTGCTGGCACCCTCACCCCCCTCACTTAAGGATTTGACCTGGACAACAAAGTCATCATTGGTGGGAAGGGTCAACTCCACTGTGGTTTTGTTTGTTGTGATTATATTCATCATGCTGTGTTTGTGTCCTCTGTATAACACCTTTAAAAATAAACAGTTACAGGGATTAACAGCAGAAATGGAACATGAAATGACAACTATTATTACATTATTGTATTAATGTAATTACAATGCAGCAAATTTAAGGTTAAGGAATCCCAAAAGTCTACTCTTTTAAATGTATTCAGCTATATGAATTTATAAAGTGTAAAGCTCAAAGCAGAGGTAAATGGACAAGTACAACTACAAAGGCAATATTTAAAAATGACACAATTGCCAGTTGTGTGTAGTTTTGACACCACAGCTGGAGACGGTCTTGCTGCACTCTTTGAACAGCAAGGAAAGACAAACATATTGGATCATCAGTTAACATCCAGTTCATCAACACACGTGTTGTACCTTTCTAAGGGGGGGCTTTGACTGAGGAATGATGAGAACTAACTACAGTGAAATGGAATGAAGTGAAGAGAGTAACACATTGATTATGGGAGCCCTTGTTGCCTTGGTTACGCTGATAAATGTGTTGGTGCACTAAGGTGGTGGGAAATGCCACGTTCATTCAGTACCTGATATCCAGTGACCTCCGATTCCATCTCAAGGGCTGTCACAGGGTCCCAGTGTAGGGTGAGCTGGGAGCCGAAAAGGGTCCACTCTATATTTGCCGGAGGCTGTCCAGGAGCTTGGCCAGATAAACCCAAAAACCTGTTAATTTACTCTTAACTCTGAAAGGGTTTTGTATCCGTTGCAAAGGCAACGAAAGCCTTGCTTTAGAAAAGATCTGGAACTCCATACCTATCCTAATGGCTTTACATGGCCTCTGAGCTTTATTGTTCCATCTGTTTCCTGTCCACTCACATACAGGACAATTTAGGATGCACAACTACACCTCTGAATTCAAAGAACAGAATTCATCAAAAGCTTTTTTAATGTTATGTTTTAATGCACATACTAATAATGCATGTACGGAGGACACCTGAACAAAACTGATCTCTAAAAGACACTAAAGGCCCCAATCATACAGCCAGATGATGTAAAATCATAACATATAGGATAAACAAAGCAGAGTATAAACTGTATGTACGATTACATACAGTACATGTATACAACATACAAAGCACATAATATATAATAATGTAAAAGATTGAAAAGTGTGAGTTGAGAAAACAATGCATCAACAAATTAATCTCCACATAACTGTGTATTACTCAGTACTTACGTGGCTTTTTAGTAGTAGCATTGATGGCCGGGGACTGTGGGCCAGTTCCAGCAGTGTTGAAGGCGCTCACAGCTAGGTAATACTGAACGCTTCCTTTAAGGCCACTGATGTTAGCTGATGTATAATTTCCTGTTATGCGCACCTTTCCTATAGTGTCGGGTTTGGTGTCATCTTCCCAGTACATAACCTGTTAAGGACGGTGAGGAAATGTTGGTGTAACAACTTAAAAATGTAAACACGGAATTTTTGTGAATTTAGATATGAAGCATTGTGAGAGTGCATTGATTTTCTTGCACTGAAGATTCAAAGTTTTAATCAACTATGAATTCTGTGCACATGGGAATCGGTAGCATGGGTAATAAAATAACCCTTGATAGCAGGAATAAAAATAAATCATTAATTATAGTTAATAAAGAGAAAAATAAAATGTGCTGTATGCCCAAAAGAACTGAGCTATGTTAATGGACTTTTGCATGAAAAGGTAATCTTTTTAGCAACAAGATTTGAAAGCAGGTACATTTGAAACTCATAAAGGCCCATGTCTCACAATGCAACCATTTTCATATGGCTTAAAACTGAAACAAAAATGTCCTGTTCTAACACATTAAATTCACAGAATGCATCCTTTATTTTAGAACTAATTAGGATAATATTTTACGATCGGTTTGCATATCTGGCTCATTAAACACCAGAGATTTAGTACAGGCCGCTGCATGTTTTAACAAGCTTTCCTAAAATCTGGGGTTCTGTCTTTCAGTGCATACTTCTTTATTACTACACTCTTACTATGCTTCCTGAATCTTGTGTAGTAACATAATAGCTATCTTTATCCCAGACTATATCACACTGCCATGGCAACACAACATTTTGTTTCCTTTTTTTTTGCTGTGGGCCAGAGGTGATAGACACTGAATGAGTGCTGGGTGAAAAAGCACTACACTGTATGAATCCTTAAAAGGCCCAGAGTGCATTTATTGGTATTGACCAAATACCGCAAAGAGGGCGAAAGTCCTTTTTAAACTCCCATTTTTCAATTGAAAGGTTCTGAAGCACAGTTGAAACACAGAGGTTGCTGTGGATATTGGTTAGGAAAAATAATAAATAAAAGTATCCAAATCAAACAGCAAAGAATTGCCTTTCAGAGATGAGCCTCTATCCTGAATAGGCACGGTACCTCGTATCCAAGTACCCTTTCGGGAGGATAAGGAGGGCTGTCCCAGCTGACTTCAATCTGCGAGGCTGACATACTCCTGGCAGTGACTCTGGCTGGCACAGTGCTTGGTACTAAAAGGAACACAGGTGGAGATTCAGGTAATAAAGAGACAAAAACAACAACATAAATAAAAAACAATAGCTTGATACTCAGTTTACAAATAAGGTTCTGGTTTCCCTGTTATAATATGATAAGCACCTGACATAAAATAACATCTGTACACCTCAAATTCAATTTGTACTTAAACTCAATGAGGTAACAGTCAGGCTTTCACTAATCTACCTTTTGAACCAACACCAGAGCCACCAAGAATGGGGCCAGACATACTACTAATAATGCAAATTTTTAACCCCCAATTAATATGCATTTACCTATTCATAAAAGGTAGCATTTGCCCTCCTTTTATGTACCTGTTAAATCACAACCCAAACTCTGTTTCAGATGTGGCTACAAAATGTATTTTTTTGCTATTTTAATTTATTTTCAGGTCCACCTGAGCGTATTTCCACAAATGTGTTTGATTCAAATGACTAACTTTCTACCCCTAGAAAAGTTAACGCTTGACCTATAAAATTATGTTAATAAATTCTGGAGTATTCTGAATCTTATGGAACTTGTTAGACAGTGCTACATGACCAGCACTGCTAAATACTGTAACCTTTTGCCCTTGTAATGTATTTACTTGTATCTATATGCATCTGCATTTGCTCATTATTCTGATTTTGTCTCAATGTTGCTGTGACCTAGTTCACCTTTGTACTGTTATCAATTTAGCTGGAAATAATTAATGAAAAATTATAAATCAAGAAAAATATTGTAACCCAGTTGCTCTACATCGTGCTTATATAATTTCTATATTATCATTCCAAACCCTCTTCCTATTTCCATTACCTTCCTCTGCTGAAAAAACAGTGGCTATGGAACTGAAGGGCCCTTCTCCCTTTTTGTTGAATGCTCCCACTTTTACATCGAACGGTGAAAATGGTTGGATGGTGTCATTCCTGAAGACGTAACGGGACACCCCAGGAGTGGATATCACAGCCCGGGTCCAGGTGACAGTGGCCATTGGCCGGAAGGCGATGATGTAGCCAAAGCCTTCACCATTCTGCAGCTCCTCTGGCACGGGCTGTGAGCAAAACACAAGACTACAGTGATATTAAAACACATAGGGACAGGAGCACAAACACACCCAGGCCTTCCAGGTGTCTAACACAAGCATCTGCAGAGACTTAAATAGATGTTTTTTTTCTCTCTCCTGTTACAGTAAACAGTATTAAAATGGCTTGTGATGCAGACTAACCTCTCGGCCTGTGCTTCTGCTGAGACCCAGGGTGGGGGACTAAATGGGTTTCTGAGGAAAACTTTCTATGTCTGTGGTAAATCATACTGGCAAGAAATAATGACAACCCTGTGTTCAGTCAGAGAAGATTAATACCTTTCTGGCATCCTGAACTTCATATTTCTGGTCTTTGTGGATCTACTAAATTTAACACTTTTTTGTCTATTGATCTCCAGGTCAACTTTGTGAATTCCTCAAAGAGGACTTCCGTATCATTGTTTCCAGCACTCTCCCTCTCTATTCTCTACCCACAGAATTTTTTTGTATTAATCTGATTGTCTGGCTTTAAATGGGGACCTATCAAAATGTCAGGAAAAAAACAAAAACAAAAACCTGTCATTGATCCTTTCTCATCACAAATGTGTAGACATTAGCATTTAGTCTCCCTGTTAAGCACCTTAGACAAATGGTGTATATAACATAAATGTTCTACACTACATCCAGCAATTTATTTGATACCCTAACAATTTACATGGTATTCAATAAAAGACAAAATAAGAATGAAATCACCCTAAGACAGTATAAGGCCATCGGTAAAACTGGTAGGACACAACTGACATCAAAATTATATTTAAATATCAATTCATATAACAATTTGAGGTACATCTGGTATGGCTGCAAACTTAAAGTGACAGTCAAATTTAAAATTTGTTAAATTATCTCACCAGTTACCTTCTTGACTTCATAGATCTAAAACCTGTATCTGTAGGTAGCACATTTTTCTTGCAATAAGCTCAAAAAGTTGATTTTGAGGAATATAAACTTCCAGCAGAGTCTGTTTCAGTCCATTCTCTTGTGAATGCTTTTTTGTTTTAACAATTTTTTCCCCAAATTGATTCACAGTCAATTACCCGTTCTTAGGTTTCCTCCTTAAAGCACAAAACCTACACCATGTAAATAAAATAAATTCAATTAAACTGCAACTCAGAGGAAAGGTCACAAACAAGCCTTGCCAATTAGATATTCTCTCAAAGCGTCATTGCTCATCTTCAATGCTCATTTTGAGAAAGCCTAGTTAAAAAAGTAATATGAGTTGGAGTATTTTGTTTCCTGTTTCTAAGCACTGAAGAAAACACTAGCAGCTGAAGTAATGCTGATTAAAGTGTTATTGAGAGGTGTCAGGTGTTCCCAAGTTTTAAAAGTTTTAAAAATAGGAAAGTTAACAATTAGTTATATTTTTCTACAAAAGAACACACATGTTCTGGGAAGAAAATGCACTCAGAAAGCCCACAATAAGTAGGAGCATTGAAACAAATTATATAGACTCAAAACTAGTTTTTATTGCAGTTTAGAGTTCAAAAAAGTCAGACAGCAACAGAGAAGTAAAAAAATAAATTCCAAAATGCATTCAAAAAAAAACCTGTGGGTCAAAGGAATTTTCTGGCTGTTGAGTATTTTATCTCGAGTGAATGTTGTGCACATCAGACACAGCCCCTCCGAACTGCACAGCTAACAACACTGCTTGCTTTTGCATGACAGAAATGTGCTGCAAGATTCTGATTCCTAAAAAAACGCCACCCCTCGAAAACACCATTGGTGCATCGAAGACATATAGTTAAATAAAAATAATCTTAGTGAGCCTTCATTTCACGTTGTCTTTTCAGTATAGTAGTGATAGATGAAAACATTTTTGGAAGGTGAAGCAAAGAAATGGTGCCTTAAGTGCTGTTAAAGTTGAAATACTGTAGTGTATACTTTTCCTTTGTGTTAAACAAACTTTTCATGAGTTAATGCATTGTCTACCTTTCATAATGGAACAGTAAGCATTTATGATTATTTCAATATTTGTTCTATAAAATGAATAATACTTTTCATAATATGATTTGCTGCATGTTTCAAACAACTGAGTGCTGATAATGAGGATGTTTGGAGAAAAACCCCCACTGTGCCGTAATGGTATTTGTTTTGTTACCAGGATTTTTTTTAAGTCACACATCAGTGAAGCTAACTTCTAGTGTTAACACTTTAAGCCATGCTTACTACCAGCTCACTGAGGCAACAGGTACCACAGTGGTTACACCTGCTGCTGTCTTCAGCTTGAAGAACCTGGGTTTGAATCTCACCTCCTGCTCTAGAACACTTTATGAAGGTACTTAAATTGATACAGTAAACATATTCGTAGGCCACTTTCATATATTAACAGCAGCAAAGTCACACCTGAACTAAATGCATGGTAAATATACACGTTTAGACTGTGCACAGAACATTAAGCCATTTAATTAAACTTGTCCACTGAGTGTAACACGGTGCTTGATAATTTATTTAATACCATTTCTACTAATAAATGTCTACCTGCAACAGCAATTTTATGCCTGTATTTATGTCTTTATCTCTCCAGTCTTGAATGTAAACACAAGTGCATTTTTCTACTCTGCTGGAAAATTGCAGGTCACTGTAAAGAAATCAGCAGAACGAATGAATGGTATAAAGAAGTAAAAGAAGAAAAAACTATTTAGCCTTGGTCATAAAAACTGCTGTGTACAATTAAGCATGACCATTACCCTGCTGCTGAGTGGTCTTTGCAATATGACAGACAACTTACCTCCCACGTTATTACCAATTCAGACTTAGTGCCGCCTCCACCTCCGACGTCTGTAGGAGCAGTATCAGGAACTGCGCGGCATAAAAGGAATTATAATGATGTTAAGACCACACCGATGAATGTCTTAATAGCATTTCACAAACAAATTGTCTTTTGTGCCCCTCATTATTCTGTTTCTTACAATATTGTCTGTGTTCTGTTCAGTAATGGCAAGTTAGTATTACTGTGTGTCTGGAAGGAAACAAACAGTAAGAGACCGCAGGGACTGGCAAACGTACCTGTCAAACAGCTATGCTAATAAATGTAGTGCTATAAGAAGTGTGAAGAGCAGCAGTAGTGACATGGGAATAGGGAAACAGCAAATTATTATTTTTTGCTGCAAATTATATGCTGTATTTTTTAAAAAATGGTTGTTTTTTTGTTAAGGTCTTTTTGTGCACTCATGCTGAGACCAGTTAGCACTCCTCTCAAACTGAGATGACATCCACGGTGCAAAGCATTTCGCCTCTTGTTTGAAGTCTCTCCTTCTCTGAGCTAAAACAGTATAACACTGCGAAGCAATATTTTTTGTGCTTTAACCTTTTTTTTTTACTCAATTTGGTCACAGTCAATTACTCAACTCTTATGTCTTGCTGCAGGAGCACTGCATCCACACCAATAGTAATGGTCAATACGAGCACACAGCTCTTACGTCTGTACTGTGACCACACTGTGCTTCTGTTCATTCTACAGGCTTCATCACGCAAAGCAATAGAGAGACGTGTCACACAAGCAGTCCACTGATCATAAAGTAGATGTCAGTTTGAACTATGAGAAGGATGGAAATCCAGCTATCACACCATCCAAGAAAACCCAAGAGAACTCAAGTCATTCTGAGTTCCCTGGTCCTCTCCACCACAGATGACACAGCAGAGTCAACTCCCGATATTCACTATGGGCCACACCAACTGTTGCTGATGTGCCTCTGAGAGGCCTAGTAAAATATGTTATTCTATGCAGAAAACGGCCATTAAAAAACAGATGGCATGCTAATGAAGTGGCCAGCTGGCCAATAAGAATCTCAGTCTGTGGCGTAAGTTGTAGAACGAATGCAGTTTAAACATTATGAAAACTACGAAAAGTTGTTTTTCTAATATTTGGTCAAATGAAAAATAGCAGTTCTGTCATAATTCTTTTGCTATTTTGATACCTTCTGTAAGTGTGTTAAAAATATACTGCATATACAGCAGAAGGTGTCAGGATATGTTAAAAGTCAAGAAAATTGAAAGCATAACTTAAGCATAATCTTTTATTAGTGTTGCACTATGTACTACAGTAACACTTCATGTAATGTAATGTGCCTAATAAAATGAAATAAAGTCACCACTGTAACTGAAACATATATACATATAGTACAGTGAACAAGGCAGAGATACGGCTCGATCAGAATGCTGCTATAGGGGGAATAGGAGGCACTGTGCCACATACAGGATATTTATATATTTATGCCTTTATGAAATGATTTTCTCCAAAAGTTTAAAATGAAATATTTATATTTCCCCTTTTATTATACTTAAATATTTTTTTCCATATTTATTATTTTTCTTTTTTTCTGGAATATTTTAACAAAACTCCATATAATCAAAAATTCAGAAAATCAAGGTCTGGAAAATCAAAGATAGACTGTATTAAGAAATATTTTAAAAATGGTATTTACAATTATTGGAACCAACAAAATACTGCAAAATAACCAGCCATTAATGAAGTAGTATTTAGATTACTGTATTTTCAGGGGAGAAAACATTTTTAACTGGAGTTTCTGGCTTAAGACTGTCTGTAATAAGCACCTTTCTGACAGCAATCTGTGTGAAACAGTTCTGTAGCACTGACACTGCAGAATGACACTGTAATGATGACACTGGCATCACTACGAGACTTTGGCCAAGTGGTCTGGTTTTGTGATTAAACTCACTATCATCAGTGTGGCTGCTTGTGGCTCCCTCCTCTCCACAGAGCTGTGCAACTAAGTTGCTATAAAATTTACAAGCACAAGTAGCCAAGTTGCTATTCAAGGCATCATTCATCAGCTTCATATGGAGAGTCCTGCATCACAAATATAGTATTTATGGAGACTGCTTTCAAAGCACAGCAGACTTCCATATCTCTGGTACAAATTTATAAACAAACTGCTTTTTTAACCAAATCTGCTGCAAGAATGGAATGAAAAAGGAGAAAGAGGAGATAATCACCTGCATCCTCCGTCCTGGTTTTGATGGAGGGAGGGCTGGGCTCTCCTAGTCCAACACTGTTACTGGCAACCACACGGAACTCGTACTCCACCCAGGCATTCAGGTCTACCACGGTGGCTGTCAACGTGTTGCCGTCAATGTGCTCTGGCACTGAGGGCAGTCATGATAGCACAAGATGTCATTAGCAAAATCTTTTCTTCTATCAAAAAAAGGGTGACAGCAACTACTGCATTTTGACAGCACACAAGGGGTTTCAAACTCATGTTGTTCTATATATTTATATACATATTCTTTTAAAGAAACTAAATTTGGTTTTGACTGAACCTGGAGGGAAAGTAACCTTTAGTTGCCATAGCAACAACTGTAATGGCATTAACATCACAGCACACAGCTGAATATCTTAAAGCTGCTCTGCAACCATACAATCTGTTCTATATAATGTTTAAAAGGAGATCTGTTATACTGGAATAACACTCAGACAGGTTCCCTGTTCCACCTGGCCTGATACCTGTGTTGATCGCCTGCCAACCCACTGTGAAGGGCGTCCTCCCCTGGATGATGTAGCCTGTGATGGGACTGCCATTGTCCTGGCCGGGGCTCCAGGACAGCTGGGCAGTGCTGTCCGTGATCTCCTCCACTGTCACTGTGTCTGGGGGTCCTGGGGGGCCTGACTCAACACAACAATTAGCAAAGTCCGTTTCAACAACATCCATAAAACCCAGTCCTCCATCTCCTACTGCTCTGTGTGCAATATCACACTTATTATGTTGCTTATAATTAAATTTTAGCTTCCTTCCCTACTGGAGGAGTAAACTCAGGTCTCTAAGTATGGACACTCTGAGCACATCAATACCAATACAAGTCACCAGACAAAAAGAACAAAATATGTCAGACACTGCCATTTCAATCACTGTTTTGTTTCAAAGTGAATTAGCAAAGAAAAACAACACTTAAAGGATGACAATGCAAGACACTGAAAAAAGATGCTGAAAAAAATCAAGAGGGTCACATCCTTGTTGCAACTCTAATCTGTAATTGTAGTGGTTTTATAGTAGTTTTAAAAAAATAAAGTTGGAGATGATGAATGGAGTGATTATGGAGTGAACTGTTGAGGGGAATAGTTGGTGATGCTTGACACTATGTGTCAATGCAAGTCCGTTCTGATCCGGGTTGTGGTTGTAAAGACAAGGTGCCTGTAACGTATGTGCCTAATAAAGAGCAGTTTCCAGGAATCCTGCCTCCTTCAGTAGTGATACCAGGAGATGCAACAACACTTTAAAACCACATGTGTAGTAACTTAAGTTTTCAATCAAAGTTTTTCGGTTACCATCAACAAAATATAACAAAATGCTAAAAAAACTGGAAAAGTTATAGTGAAACAAAAGTGCTTATTTTTATTGCTTATATATTTGACTTATTTAAGTTTCACTGCTTCGTAATCTGTTTTACACATTCAGTACGAGTTACTCCAAATGAAACATAGATGCTCACCTTGATAATGTGCTGGTCAAACATACAACCTGGGATTTAACTTGAGATTCAATTAATTATTTTATCAAGTACAAATTTCTCTGGTACTTGAAGAAAACTATCAAGGTTAAACACAATTAGTAAGTGTTACATTTCTGCATTTACATTTTCCCCAGACTGGGGGAAATCTCACATCTGTCTGTGAAAAAATGCATCAACAAAGCATCATTTCAGAACTGAGTGCATTTTTCTATGCACCTAGTTCTGAAGATGATGACGATGACGATGATGATGATGATGGGCATGTTTGTAATTTTAAGTCATTTACTGCAGCTTCTGTTAGTACAGACATGATTTACGCCTACATTGCAACCAAACCACATATCTCGGCATGGTCATATGGTCTTCACGATTCTCTTACCTTTCACAATTAAGACTGCAGCTGCTGACAGACTCTCCACATCTGTGTCGACTACACAGACATACTTTCCACCGTGGTTCAACTGGATATTGCGAATCATTAGATCCCCCGCAAAAGCCTGAAAAAGACACAAGAAATCTCTCTTTTTCCATCATCTAGTCCCTCACACAAAAATGTTTAGAGAAGTTGCAGTTTAATAAATTAGAACAAAAGAAGGAGATTAAGTAACTCTAGTTGAATTGAAATAGAAAGAAATAAAACTGATACTAAATATGAGTCATAGCCTTCTTCATGGTGCAGTAGTCACAGACATCATAAATGTGCTTAATTGCTACTTTAAAGTGCTAGCGTTTTCAGTCCAATGGAAATTACTGTAAGTTTAGGACATTCTGTGTTCTGTTGGCTACACTTTTGGGTTCCCATCCCTCCTCTCCGGTTTCAAACAAGAACCAACAAACAAGCAAGATGTTGGTAATAAGTGCAAAATTACATCAGCATGGACAGAAAAAGCAGTTAGACTAGCACGATAATTATATTGCTATAAAATTAAATGTCATGTGAAGCAAAGCCTTCAGGGAAGGACATTTTAGAACAAACAAATGTAAGAAAGAAACCCTATAAAAATATTCAACTTTCACAAATTGGGTAGGTAAAGAAAACCTTCATTTATTCACCTGAGACAAACAGTGAATTGCCAGGAGCAACACACAACACATCCTTTGAAATTAAAGTCCTGAATTTATTGTGCGTGGATATTTAAACTGATTGAGGTGGGTTTGGATATCCAGGGTTGTTTCTTAAAAACATCCTAGCTTCTCTAAAAGCTTCTTCTCTACCTTGCTGGACAAAAAAGTCTGACAATCCTGAAGATCTCATCTGAACTCTGCACTTGTAGATGTGTTTACCCAAACCGACTTACATGAATCATCTGAGCTCATTCCCAAAAGTGACTGAGTTTCAGCATGTTCCATAAAGATTTTCTTCTGGGAATTAAACTTGCCTCATTTGATCCCTCCTTCCTTATTCAACGGTCTACCTGCTGCACATATAATGACAACCACAATAATTACCTTAGAAAAGCCCAGAAAAACCTGTTTTGGAGAGGATGCACCTAGGGGGGTCCTGATGGAGTGTGACGCTAGATTTCATCAACCTCTCTGCCTGCGGCTAATGGGTTTGGGTGCATGCATCAAGGATACTGCTGCAGTAGGTGTTCATCTGGGGGATGCCAAAATGCTGAACATCCCTGACTCAGCACTGGGACGGTCACATGACTGCAAGCTGCCTTCTCCTTTGACTAGTAACAAGATGAGGTCGTTTCACCTTCTCAAGAAACCCGGCAGCAGAGAGTGGCTGTGACTAGGGTTAATTCATTCCTTTGGTAATTGAAAAAAAATATGAGGAAGGTCTGGTGTACTTATGTTAATTAATTCATTGGATGAGAAAATGGAGCACAGTAATCTTAAAGAAGAAAAATCTGTCTGTGTGTTCACAACCATGGCGTTCCTGCCTGTTAGGGAATCTATCAGTGTTTGCATATGTGTGTGTACCTACAATATAGAAATGCACTTTAATTTTTAAACTTTCATATTTAACTGACTAATTGCTTTATACTCAATACTCAACAGCTACTTTATTAACTACACATAACTGTTTATACATACAGATCACCATGCACAATTGCAGTGGACAAGGTTACATGTATATATGGACAAGATCTATGGTCTAAGTGAATTTGAATATGGCTTGAACATTGGTACCCCATTCCATTTCAGAAATAGTCAATATTGTGGGATTTGTGCAATTACCGTTACCATATTTTACTTACGGTACTTTACAGTGCAGTACTTTACCTTACTTTACTGCAGCAGCCTGTACTGTCAAACCCCTCAACCCAATAGAGCATCGTTGGCGTGAGGTGAATGTGATGCTAATGCAATGAATGTGACATCAAAACATGTCCACAAACAGCAAAACTGATAGACCTTTATGGACAAATAACTATGGGTACCTAATAAAGTGTCTGAGTATTCATTATCTGCAACCATGCAACCATTTGTCTAATGCAGAGCCATGGTGGACTGGACTCTATCCTGGAAGCATAGGTGTTATGCAGGGTACACCCTGGATGGAAAGCCAGTCCACTGGATGGTAATTACACATACTCTTCCTCTCACACACATTACAGGCAATTTAGATTCTGAAATTCACCATTTCTTTGGACTGGGGGAGGAAACCAGAGTGCTACAAGGAAGCTCATGTGAGCACAGGCAGAACATGCAAAAGCCATATAGACTGTGCAGGATTTACAACCAAAATCAGATCACAGATGCTGCAAAGCACCAGTGCTACTTGCTGTGCCACCATGCTGCCCCGTTTCCTTGTTTCAGTTGAACACAGTGTCAGAATGCTGCCTTTCTCAAACAGAATTTTTACCCATTTCCATTTAAAAGGATTTTATTAACAGCTGATGGATTAGAAGTATGAAGTGTGCAGGGATGTACTAAAGCAGTATGACCATTCTGACATGCTTGGAGCAAGTATTTTCATTTGGTCTTGAAATCAATACATTTTAGATTTGCAATAGCACAGTATCACAGCTAATGTATTCTGACTCATGACTAATTTACATTGGTGCACCAGACTAATTGATGGAAATGCAAACTTAATTAAAATAAAAACGTGCCTCTTCAGAGAGCACTCCAAATGCTCCTTCAGGCTTTGATCCAGAACAGGGGATGCTGCACAGAGCCAAAACTTGTCTGAATTTTCCTGCCCACAACCACCCAGTGACACAAACAGCCCTGCAGCCTGAAGCATCTCCACACTGAAAGGAACCGTTCCCAACATGTGAGAAAGTCTCCATTTGTGGGATGTCGACAACCACACCGGGCTCCAATGCTGCGTTCAGAGTCTGACTCACATTTTGAAGAGTTCACTCTGACAAAGGTGCTGCTGGGGGGAGAAATGAGGAATGCCATCCCAAGCCCTGCAGGACCACGCGAACCTGTGGTATGTTAATGGAACTTGGCGCAGTGCACTATAAACCTCCTTTGTGTGTCCCCACGCACTGCCACATTCATTCATCGAAAGGGTGCTGACGTATGACTAATCAGACCAGCACACCTTAATGCTGTAGTAACTAATTCCCTCAGCAAACAGATGCTGCCGATTGTTAGCACACAGACCCCTGGCTACTCTGCACCTGACACAATCAGGACACGATCAGGTAGGTATAGATATCCTATGTGATACAAATCTTTATCTCACAAGTTATTCATTTAAGTAACATACCTAAAATGGCCAACAAACTTCTTTGGAACTGCATTCACATCCCATAATGCTCCACTCTCTTCAAGCAATACTTTCACATTACAGCTTCAACTTATGAAATTTCACCTTAAAAGGCAATTTCCCAGAACATCTTATGGTTGACACCTGTACTTTATAAATCCCTTTAAGGAAATTCACACAGGACAAGTAACAACACAGCACAAAATTATACAGAAAAAAGAATAAATTATCAAACAATGAATAATAATAATAATAAAAAAAGGACAGTAACAAATTACTAGATAATTAAACAATTAAACAACTAAAGAAACAAGCTTGACTCCCTCATGCCATTTGCACAGATACAGGCTCCTGACAACAGCATACTCAAAACTCATGCACTACAGTAATATCTAATATCTAATATCTAAAGTATGGAATTACCTAAATATCACATTCACTCTCTTTCATCAGGCCATAGAGTTTGTTGCACCCACTATTTTTCAACTGCATGTAGAAAGCTGACAAAAATGTTAGGTTTGAACAACCTGCACACAATATGGGTAATAATTAGACGCATTAAGTATTTAATGTCTCTAAAATAGGAGAGGAGTCTCTTCACCCCTCATGAAACTGCAGCAAAATACCAGTTCTGTGTTTTTTTTAACAGATTTAAATGTCAACTGACCCTTTCAAGGACAAAGAGGGTATGAAAATCATTATTTTATCAGACCAACTAACTTCTCTTTGAAACTATTTATTATTATACTTCTGTGTTCACCAATATTCTTCAAGTATATTAATTTACCCAAGAATTTACTTTTAAGTAGAATAGGTTTATTTATTGGGTATATGAGTATTCCCAGCATTTTTATGGGGACAGAAACAGAAAGGGACAACGTTAACATTGTAAAGTAGGGTTTTAACCATCTACTTCCACAGAAAAAAGAGCACTGAACAGACTCACCCCTCCCACTCTCTCAAAATGATCCCCATCCCTGATGAAGTCAATGAGCTGTCCATTGAAAGCCCAGGAGAAGGACACGTCAAGTGCTGGGTCATGCGCAATCTGGCATGGCAGAACGATGCTCTCACCCACAATGATCTCCATGTTGGTGGGTCCCTGAGTGATCCTCGTGGGCTCTGCTCAAAACACAGAAACAAACAACCTGTCTCGAACCATCATATCTCCTTCTGATCAACTGAGGAAAAACAGGCAAATCATGTTTTTTAAAATTTCAAAAAGTGAACAAAATCAAGAGTAAGAAATGATTTCAATTAATTCTTGTATGTTGCTCCTTCTGATCTACACAGGGGAGTGCTGGGAGAGTGCTGCTGCTATCCACACAGAGGGTACTGGGTTCGAATCTGTCAGAAAGTCTTGCTTTGGGTGGAGTTTGTGTACTCTCAAGGGCCCTTGTGTTTGTATGCAGTTTCGTTAGGCCAAAACAGACTTTTCCCAGATCTTACAGGCTACTTCGATTGATCTAAGTTTAAAAAATGTTAGCAGTCCCCTTGAGACAGCTTTCAACAGCTTCCATGTCATGTCTCCACTGGTGTCTTTGAGTTCCACTCAACAAGATGCATATGAGACTGATGTGTGTGGTGCAAGTGCGGAAATGATTTTCACTTTAAATCTGCTCCTCTTCTGGCTGCTACTGAAAAGGTTTGCAAATTACTAGTAGTAGTAGCTATCATGTACAGTCTTGACTTAACAAAAAAGAAAGTAAGATCCTTTTAACAAAAACAGTTTCTTGTTTTATAAGATGGGATGAAGGAGAGGGCCGGAGTTTAGTCTACTAAATGACCTGCAATTAAAGGGTTTAGCTACTGTTGCCAAACCAAAAGTTAAGATAAGGCAAAATATATTCACAGGCAGGGACCTGCTATAAACAGGTAATGAAAACGACATATAATGATAATTTAATTCAATACAGCTGAACTGGATCTCACCACAAGGTTAGGTCAGTTCAGTTCGATTCTATTTGTGTTTCTATAGAGCCTTACCCAAAAAAGTTGGCTCAGGGCATTTAATAACATCATGACTGCACATGCGTACAAGAAAACTTGAGACAAGCATTAGTGATAACCAAAACTGGTATTAAAAATCACTACAACTGAGCATCTCAGTGAAAAAAAAAATTACAAATGTGGTGTGAAGAAGGCAGAGAAGATAAAAACAAATCTTTATTCTTGGATATGATAATTATTAGAGCCATCGTCATAATCATAATACAGTCCTAATGTAATCTCAGGAGAGGAATGTTGCTACAATTCTGTTATTAGCTTTAGCCTATAGGCAGCTGCATGGCCCAGGTCAGTGGGAGAAGCAACCAGTTCACACATAATGGATAATTAAGATAAGAAGCTAATTTGTCAAAATGCAAAAATGGAACAAGTTACTGTAAATGGCAGTGTACAAATACTCATTAGACGATCTTTGGTTTTGCTTGCTGAACATGAATCTGAGTTGGTTATCACAATCGTGAATTCATAAAGGGTTACATCTGACATGACTGCCAAGAAGCATTTTCTCTAAACAAATCTGAAGAAAGGAAATAATCAGCAGGAGTCATGTTTTCTGCAACATGGGATTGTGACTCATGTTAAGCAAATTTGTCTCAGGTCAAAATTCATGAATTATGAAGGATTTAAATAACTCAAACTTGAGCACAATCATACACATACAAATTAAATGAGGGAAAATCCAAAAATCTGCTTTTCTCAACTGAATTATTGTACAAAATCATACTGGAAGGCACATATTCACACCAACATCTATTCCCAAAAAAATTATCATCAAATTAAAATGTCTTGCAATTAGGATCCAGAATGGTGATAAGGAGTTACACATGACACACTTAGTGCTGCACACATTGCTAACTTAAGGGTAATAAAGTTTGGTGACATTATTCACTTGATTATGACAGGCTGTTGCTCTCTGTGCTGTCCACCTGTTCGACAGTACTATACTTATGTACTACACAATACTTATATACTAAATGCAACCACTTTAAGACTAATACAGTTTCTTGATTTAAGGTATTACTTGCTATTACTATTTACCTTTCCACTTTTTGACCTGGAAACACAGCTAGTATACTCTAAACATTGAACTAAACCAGTTTAACCATTAAGGTCCACATTAATTACACTTTGCATCTGAAAGAAAACATATTTCCTGAAATCCAATAAATAAACACACATTTTCAAACTGCTTTCCAAAGTACAACCAAAAATTAAGGCATAAGTAAATTAAACAAATAAAAAATAAATAAGTCAACATTGTGGAGTGTGTCATGCCCACCACTCTGCCTTCCTTGATTCCCTGATTACCCGCACCTGCTTCCCTCTGGTATTTAAACCCCCGTATCACAGCAGACTGATGCAAAGTATTGCCCATGTTCCCGCTGTGCGTACCGAGCAACCCGCCTGACCTGTCCTCGACCCTTGCCTGACTACGACCATCTCTCTAGCCTTGTCCTTGACTGCCATTCCCTGTTTTCCGGATCCAACCCTTGCCGAATCACCCCTGCACTCGTCTGCTACTTCACACCGGCGTCACAGAGTGCATCAGGAATCTTCATAAATTACCATCTGTGCACTTTATTATTCTCTGTTCCACAACAATGGGCATAATAATAATAATAATAATAATAACAACAACAAAACATATATAGGTAAACAAAACCCTTGAGGCAGAAAATTTGAATTGATAATATTAATTCAACTTATTCAATAAGAGCTACTATTTATATGGTCCAATGCAAGGTTATAGTGGTTCAGAGTCTATCCAGGAAACATAAGACATTAAGAGGGGTACCCTTGGAAGAACCATCCTAGTGCAATCACTTGCTTGCTCCCACACACACATGGCAATTCAGAGTCACCAACCCAGCTGGAACAAGTTTGAAAGCCAAGCAAACACTGCAAACTGCACAAAGACTGAGTGGAATTTGAACCCACCTCCAAACACAGATCGTCTGATGTGCCAGCATTACCTACAGTGTCATCCTGCTGCCTTATTTTCTTGTTTCATCTGATCATACATTTGCAGAATGTTACCTTGAGTATGTAGAATTTTTAGTCTTTCCCATTCCAAAGGACTTATAGTAACAGTTAATAGATTTAACAGTTACATAAGATTGAGAAAATAAATTATACCAATTGTTCTGAAAGCTTGGGGTAAATAATTTCAATTTGTCTTAAAATCAATATGTTTTGAACAAAAAAAACCATGCAAATGTCAAAACAGAATGACTCCAACTCAAATCCATGTCAAAATCCACAGGCCAAGAGCTATGAGGTATGACTCAAACCACATAAAACTTCTAAAAATACTTGGCGAATGAAGTAAGATCAAATACGATATAATAACCTCATCCCTCAAAGTGCACTCTGTCATTACAAATTGAGTTTATTCAGTCTTGAATGAAAAGTGAAACATACCTATACAAGATGCTTCAATAGTTTGTTCATATATAAGCAATTTAGTAAATGGGTGACGACAAGTCGATGGTGTCATGATTCCTGTGCAGATTTGTGAGGGCTGTGTGTTAATGACAAGAGCTGACACTGTAGGATGAAGAAGCAATGTGACCGATGGATAAGTCAGTGTCAGCGCTGTGTGATCACACAGGGCTGGTGCCGCAGGCAGCGACTCCAAGAGAAAAAATTGTTTGCTGGTTGAGTTGGAGCTGTCGTCTCCTGTTTCTGTGATTGAAATTCAACGTGTCACCTCATTCTACATCACTTGAAATTGTATCCAAGACAGGGCAGTTTCATGCACTGGCAAGATCAAAATGATTCTAGGAAGTATTACGCCAAAATGGCAATAAATTCAAAAGCAAACACATAAGCACCCACACTTTGTAAAATAAACAGTGAAAACTGCAGACAAATCTTATTCAAAAGAATAATCATTAACATATTTATGTCATCATATTCTAATACAGAAAATGTGCCATTGCTTCTGGCCTCGTTTGATTAGTGCACGATTGGGACATCATTATTTCCGATAACATTACCAACCTGGTACATTACCTCTTGTTTCTAAACCATACACATTTTTATGCCGCTAAGTTATAATGACATTTTCGGAACAAACTAAGGGAGGAATGTAATTTGTTATGGAGGTAGAAAAAAGAAAACAAAATAGAATGCAGAACTATCCTAGGCACCAAGACGTTCATTAAAAGTATTTTAATTTTTCACAAGTATGTGCCACTGAAACAACATAATAATACTGTAGAGACCATAACAGGGACTCAGACCCTGATCTCCTACAGCAAAGACAAAAATCATAACTATCATCACCAGGTCAAAGTCTCTTAATGAGCCCCTTAGGACCTGTGGTCCACTTTCCTTTGTTAAAAAGGTTATACTCTTACTTTTGTTTTTATTGCAATATTTTGCTTTCAACCAACATGACTGTTACTGTATTGATGTTAATGTATTATGAGGTGGAGCCCTGGCAGAGGGCAGGGTGGAAAACGAAGGCCAGTTCACCACTGCCAACCCATGCCAAACCAATTTAATGATAACCAGCTGCTGCCAACTGAAGGACACTCACTGTGGACATGGATGCAGTTGGTCCAAACAGAGAAGTTTGGGGGGGGGAATCAGAGGGAGTAGAACTCCTGGTAGCCTGCTAATAACTGCTGTGTCATTTGGGTTTATTATGTTTTCTTGATGGACCTTTTCAACTGGTAGATGTTTCCATTCCGGTATCTTTTGAATTCTACCTTCAAGGGGCCCTGTGTTGATTTTAGTTTTTGTAACAAAAGTCTGAGTTGTGTCCTTGGCCTGTGTCCTGCTCATATAATCATCTCTGCTTCATAACTGGTAAAAGAATGCTTATCTTATCACTGATCTTGGAAAAGTTCTAATCAAATCAGAAAACCCAAGCTGTTCTTGTAAGATAACCTTATAAGGACCAATTATACTCTTAAGTACAATGCTTCACCTGTGATGAGCAGTCTTCCTGTCGTGCTGGCTGTTCCAAACTGGTTTCGGGCCATGCATGTATAACTTCCCCCATCCCTCTTGGTCACATTGGTGATTTTTAGTGATCCATCAGAGAGGATAGCAATCCTGAGACAAGCAAGACACAAGTCAAGCCTGATTGCATCAAACGCAATGTGCCTAATTAAACTTGTGTAAAAAATAAAACACAAATTCCTATTCATTTCTCCGAATGCATTATATTAGTGCTTAATTAATACATTTAATAATCACTGCATTTGGTCTTATTGAAGACTTGTACTTCAATAAAGTCGAAGTACACCCTGGAATGCTCCAAGAGCAATTTCCTGTTATGAAGGCACAAAAAACTTTCCAGGATACCATTTTCTTTAAAAGTCTCAAAGATCCTCAGTAGAAGAGTCTATTAATATCAGAACTGGGCTAAATGTAAAAAGACTTTAAAAGATCCAACTTTATCCCATTCTTTGTGTTTCTTGAACTGTGAAGTAAAGTGATACAAACTTCCACATTTCTGCTACCTTCATTCTCAGTGTCCCCTGTCCCAATATATTTCACTTCTGTTACAGCAGTTCTGCAGATTCCACTGGTGTCCAGAAAAAAGACACCGGATTATTATGCCTCATGACTGAGTGAATAATCCTTCTGAATATCTTAAAGATAAGAAATGTACAGCAAAAATTCCTCCCTTATCATGTGTCTACTTAAGTGGGCGATTTAATTTTAACCACATTATGTAAGCTGAGGCTTGATCAGTATTCAGTTCTGCAGCTGAGCTTCTGGCCCAGTTACAATCCATTGACTGTAGAGTTTTCTAAAGGAAGAAATGGGGTGATCTAAGGTTGGATGTGGATAGAACTCAACAATAAAAATCACTGCATTTTGTCTAAAATAAAGGAAATTTATTTTAGATGTGTTATTACACAACTTTGATGTTATCAATCGTCCTGGATATATAATTTTGTAAGTTTACATGAAAAGACAACGTGTACAAAACCTCAGCTAAGACCAACTTCATCATAATCATCAGCAACATCATATTTATACTTAGCAAAAATTAGAAGTATCATTTTTCAATATTTGAATGAAAGAAGGAACACATTTAGTTTTGATGTAATATCACCTTTTCAGATTCTGTCTTGTATACCATTTAGCTGCACAGTGCAGTTTCGTTAATACATTGCTGATTGCATTTCTAAATTTCACCCTATCATTATCATATGTATATAGCATTCAGCGAAAGATTTTCCTGATTTAACATTTTTTTCAAAAGGGAGAATGATTACTTTTTTGAAAATTGTCATCCTTACTAAGGAACAAGTAGATGTCAAATGTAAACAGATGAACACATGCTCTCATAAATAGCTTATGTAGGTCTTTCTGCTCTTCAAAAACTCACTTTGTATAAACACTGATGAATACTGAGAAACATGGTGATTTACCGGTCGTTTGGATGCACAACCTCATTCCCTTTCTTCCACAGTTTGACTGCTTGGGGAGAGGCCTGGGGTGCACACTTCAGAACGACTTGGCTGCCGGATCGTGCCTTCAGCAAGGCCCTCAGCGGCTCCTTGGAGAAGCTGGGTGGCGATGCTGTGGAGCACAGAGGAAGCCCATAAGCAGCCTTAGCCTTAACTCGAAGAAGGTTGCTGTTGGTGCTTATTCCGGAAGGATGAAGCAAGGCTGGGGGGCCTCCACATTCGCGCTGTCTGCCACACTAATTTCAGCAACATGGATGGAGATGAATTTGCAGGCATATCCCTTCCTCTAGTTAACATTGTTGTCCTCATTAAACTTCTTCAGCAGTTATTTATGGATGCCTTTTATGTTCAGTTTACAAAGGAAATATTCAGACCCTGCCATTGTTTGCCATGAGAAGGTTCTGATAATGATCTTGACAAAACCTGCTTTCTTTCTTTCTTTCATCCAACAGACAAACGAAGTCGATCCAAATTGGCAAGATTTTTTTCCTACAGGCTTATCAAGCACAATATGTAGTATATTTTTCACATTCAAGCCCAAAAACCGAATCAGTAACACTTGAAAGTAAAATAAAACAAATGTCCCTGTGTTCTTCACTAGAGCCACTGTGTCCTTTAAAATACAACAGAATGTTTGGTGGAACTGTTGACGTTGTTCTTGGCAAATTAAAACCAAGCAAAGATGTTTTTGTAGGCACTAAGTTAAATGCAAAGAAGTAGGAATGAAAGAGAAAAAAAATCTTACCTAAAACCAGGAGCTCAGCACTGGAATAAATAATCCCATGTTTGTTTTCTGCAACACATTGGTACATCCCAGCATCTGACAGGTTCAAAGAGGCTATCGAAAGAACCCCATTTTCAATCTGCACTCTCCCCTGCAAACAAGAAATAGAGATATGCATTCATTTGTAATTCTGAGGCTGGGAAGTCAGAAAGTCAGGCATCTGAATCGTAACGTGTATGTAGGAGGACAGATATACAAAATTGCAGGCAACCACTGGACAGAAGGGAAGATGGGATTAAGAGTGCATGAAATGATATGCTGACCAGCAGCTTCAATGACCAGAAGAAACTGTGTGAACAACACCAGTCACACACTAATAAGCAATTTACCTCCCACAGCCACCCGACTGGATAAGAGCACGAGACAAGGGGAAAATCCGCGGTGACTTTAAAACTAAAATGCCAAGAATTTTAACCCCATTGGCTTTAATTTGAGTTCATGTTCAGTGCAGCAGAACACAGGCACTGAATGCACAGATGCTGATTTGATGTGTCTTCAGAATCTGACGTTTTAAGAGCACACCGGGACTGGGAAGGTGGCACAGTGGGTAGCACTTAAGCCACATAACACTTATGCTGTGTAAATAGAGATAGGTTTGATCCCCTCTCTGTGTGCTGATGGTATGTTCTCCCTGTGTTCACATGGGTAACCTTTGGGTGCAAAGCTTTCCTACAATAGTCTACAGACATTTTTCATGTGAACTGTGTGTGAGTGTGAGAACATGTGTCTGTCTGTTTTGCATTTCTCTGGTGAATAGATGACTGAATGTCTAGGGAGTTCAGTGTAAAGTATATAGCACTATACAGCAGTGCCTTGGATAAAGATGTCGGGTAATTGGTAATCATTGCGCATCACTTCTGAGAAAAGCATCTGCTAAATGAAAGATGGTAAATATATATATAAATGATACCTCCAAGGTCAGGGCCTCCCCATTCTTCAGCCAGTTGTAGGAGGGCTTTGGCTTTCCATTGGCTTTGCACTCCCACACCAACCTAGACCCTATGGACACAGCTGCGTCTCGCATTGTCTGGATCCAGTGTGGCTTCGCTGTGGAAAGTGGAGCAGTGGAGAAGTCAGAGGGCACTGTACCCCAAGTGAACCACTTGTATTGCATTTACTAGACAGGCTTTCAAAATGAGGGGCACATTCTAAGGACAGCATCAGCAAATTTAGTCCCATGGGAAAACTGTTCTCTTTTTAATTCTGAGAGGGTTCATCAGTCTTTGCCAGCCGGCAGACCTTTAATTATTATAATGCCAATTCGTTTAGCAGAAAAACATATTATTAATCGCAGCTCCTTGCCCTTCTCCTCTCAGGTTACCAAAGCTCTGTGTCGAGGGCCCTTCACTGGAAGCAATTTAGCACCATTTTCCTTTGTTAATATGCACAATCTCTTGCACGGCAAAGTGCTTGTCAGCTCCAGTCAGAAAAAAGGTTCATCTTTCCCAGCAACTTAACCACAAGAACATCTACCAAAGCAAAGCAGTTACTCCATGGAACATAAACACGAAACACATCCCACACACAGTGATGTATATTACTGGTCACAGAGAAATGATGCCTTTTCCCAATTCCCTGCCTGCTGATGCCATGGGGTGCACCTACAGTGGAAGGACAGGCGGCCGCGCACAGTGTTCCTTCCGCGGCTGTTCTCGGCTACACACTCATAAATCCCTGCGTCCTCCTGCTGGAAGCTGGGAATCTCCAGTACGGCACTGGACTTCTTCATTTTCACTTTGCTGGGAAATGGAATGCCATTGGGCCGCCTCCAGATAATTTCTGGAACAGGGCTGTCAGGTCAAAGACACACACATCGACATTTTATGAGACCATCTGGATTGAAAAATTCATTAGGGAGATCACTTCTGAGTCCTCTTGGTTGCACAGCAAAATATTTTCAGCTCATGCAACTAGTGTTAATAAACAGGGTATTACCAGTCCTGCCCAAGTTGTCCTAATCGCTTTTGTTAAGTATGAGTTAAATATGCTCTTCAAAGTTTCACGGTTCACCTGTACTTGATTTCAAAACAGGGTACTTAATGACATGTGCCTTCTTCACAGAGCGTTCAGCTAATCTTCCCACCCATCCATTTATGAGTGAGTCTCAATCATATGAATGACTGAACAGGCTGAGCTTGAAATTGACCTTTTCTGGCAAAGTATATATGGAATGATTTTCCCAGTCACTGCTGTGGAGCAGGAATTAACTGAGCGTGAAACAAGGAAAATTCATCAAAAAAAACCTCACACACTATTGAGAGTAAGACAGAAAAAGAGGACTATAAAATGAGACATACTCAGGACCACCCTTCATAAGGTGGGAAAGGAAACAATATTGCATTTCTAGCTCTTTATTGATAGAATTTGGGGTGGGGGGGTGGGGGGATTATGACTTAAAATAAACTGTACACTTACTTTCCCAGAGCGAAACACTCCAGTTTAACCACCGAGCCCTTTGCAGCAGGAATAGCGTCCGGAAAATGAACTTCAATTTTTGGTTCATATTCACCCATTGCTCCTGCACCAAAGATAGTATGCATTTTCTGTGGTTTTACATGAATAATTTCTGCTTTATAATATAGACATTTACGAACACAGCTAAAACAAAAGCTAGCAAATACACCCGATTTTGAATCAGATAACACAGGACAAACAGTAAACAAGAAAAACAGGCAGCATTACACAATCAATTTGCAATTTTTATTGCAAACTTGAAACTGTTTAACGGGTGCTTTTGAGACTGACTGTAAATATTTAAATAAAGCAGTGAAATGTCTGGAGTCTTTGTGCTTGTTTACAGCTTGGCAACAAAAAATCTTCAAGAGGTTCTACATAAAAGAAAAGCACACATTGTTTTCTAGGATCCACCTTGGAAAAATGTAGGCAAAAAATGTGCAGCACTATGTTTGCTTTAAGTGCTCCTGTCATAAAGCGGACACAGGAATGATTTTTGGGAGGACTACCCCTATTACAGTGTGATAGTATGGTAAACAGGGTCCTACCATCTGTCCTCAGGATGAGGGGTGTAGGAGAGCTGAATGCCTTCTCCTTGGTCACTGAGTTGACCACCACACAGGTGTAGTTGCCCACATCGGAGGGCTCTACCTTGGCGATGTACAGGTTCCCGGTCTCCTGGGATATGAATCGACGACTGTCTTGCTGGACAAAGTACGGGTATTCGTTGAAGACCCATGTGAAGGTAAGTTCTAAGTTGAAAGCAAGGCAATAAAGAAAATTAGTTTAATTTATTAGATATTCAAACATCAATATTTGAACATACATGGATTCACTGTAGTAATAGGTACTCTCGATGCCTTCCAATCTAGAAGTCCTCAGTTTGCCTGCTTGCAATTAAGGCACTTATACTGAATTGATATAGTGATAATAATAATACCCTGCTGTATAATCAAAGTATGAGTAGCTTGTTGTACATACCTAACTATGTAAGTTGCTTTGGACAAAGACATCAGTCAAATGGAAATAATAATACTGTACATGCATATATATACACAGTAAAAACCTGTACAGTTTATGTTGTTCAGGTTTTATGTTCTCAGTACTTCTCAAAATGCGCTGAAATACATCTGGCTATATAGTCCTTATTATAATATGCTAAAATGTAGAAAAATAAAACTGAACAATTATTTTAGATTACCTTGTTTTTCTAGTTTTTTTTAAATTATAAAATATCTGTTATCATGAAACAACCATCTTTAGGGACATACTGTACATCTGCATGAAGAATATTGTATCTTGATCCTGAAAATCTTCCTTCATTGAGTATTTTGCCTGAGGAACTGTGGCTCAGTGAACATCACTGAGAGTAAAAACAAACAAGGGGGCCAAATAGACGACAGCACATGAGCAATGTTTGCAATACACTCTTTTGCCCCCTGTCCGAGGCTGGCTGAGGAGATTCTACTCCACAGCGCTAACGGACTGCACCTCCCAGAGGACTTTCCTCACAGCACACCCAGAAACCAAGGCTTTGCCTGGGATCTGGCTGCCCCTTGGACAGATGCCTGGTAACCCGATTGTGTTGGCATTCAGATCAACTGATGCCAAAAGCCAGTTAAATCTGATAAATCTTCAAGGTCCCTCACAAGACATGCAGTGGTTAATAATATTTTTTTTAACCAACTGCTTCAGTCAAGCAGAATGTGCATAACAACTGGGCTGTTGGAAATCATTGCAACCTCTTCCATTAATGAAGCACAAAGTTACAGCTGCCAAAGACATCAACTGGGCTGATAGCTCATAATTAAAAATGCCTTATAATTAAACCGCAGAGAATAAACAGGCATGCTTTTATTTGATTAAAATAATAATGAAAAAAAAAACAAATTTGAGTGCTTTCAGCAATTTTCAAAAGGCAGTGACATAAAATATGTTCTTACATAAAACTCTTATAATACAATAATTAACTGCATTTTCAAGCATTGCCAGCAACAGAAAACTCCTTCGGCTGTACGGCAGATGGACACTGGCTGAGGTAAGTTCAAGGTGATACGGTACACTTCCTTCAAAGGTAGACTGTAGATATTAAACATGTCGCATCATAACTCAATCAAAAACAGTGACACACAAGGCAGTTCTGTTGGGAGCAGGACTGCAGGGGAGCTGCATTGGGACTGAGTGGGAGGCTGTCAGGAAAGGTTTCACACTGGTGGTCACAGTGGGATTGAGAGGAGCCGTCACATCTGCCATTGCTGTAATCTCACCCAGCCACATTGTGAGCTCATCAAATGGATCACCTTACGAACCTGACTTAGGGGTGGCTGGACTTGATCCTGCTGGCATGTATACCCTGCTGTTGTTATGTGTGAGTGTTCTATGTGTGGACTCTCAAAGGAAAGTGGTAACAAAGTAATAAAAAAGTGCACTGGTTGCAAAACCTTCTAAATGTTAAAATTGAGTGCTTGTCCCATTCTATTAAATATATCAATTATAATAAATTATGTAAACCTATTATATTCTTCGGGCAACAAACAACAAATGCCATTTATTAATTTATACTTGCCTTGGAGTATTAACCTAAAACAGTACCAAATTCCAATTTAATCAGCAGTAAAATTTGGCCAGAAAAAAATGTGAAATTGATTATTTAATCTGGGCTACAAATGCTCTCTGCTGGATTTGAATTGCCTTGCAATCAGGTCAGGACTCTGAGGGAAATGCGTTTTCATTTGCCTGCAGATTTAACACTAACTGCAAGAAAGGGACAAAATAACAAAAAAGTGGCCAACTTGAAGTACAGTTTGTATATCCTATTAAACTATACATTCAAATTCATATATTCAACTGCAGTTTAATCAAGGGAATTCCAGTTGAATATATTCTCAGAAATTGTGAATAACTGTTTTGTAGAATAATTGAACAACCATTTCAGAAAGATAAGTACACAATATTGTTAACCAGCATTGGGATAGAATTTCTTTACTTTTCATAAATCTAGAATTTCGCTACGGCCTACAAGGCTGTCAAAGTATCTGCTCCCGACACCTGCAGGACCTGATCAGTCCTACACCTGAACCAGACTGCAATGCTTTTCCACCTCTGGGTGCTTGATGGTCCCACTCACAAGGGTTCAAAAATCAAAAGGCTGAAGCTTCTTGATTTTGGCTGCAATATGGTGGAAAGAGCTCCCTCTACCCCTCATAACTGCTCAACCCCTTTCAACATTGAAGAAAGGTGTTTAAAACCCATCTCTTTTAGACCCAGTTCTCTTCTCACCCCCTATCTGCTCCATAAGCTTGCAATAAATTTGTCACAATCCATCATCAATCACAGTTCAATCAGTTCTACAGACAACTACTACTGTACAGTGCGAAAAATGGTGGTACTGGAAGAACTGAAGGTGCTTTGAGAATCAAGTGTGCGGAACTAAAACTTTTCATCTGTTTCCTGCTTTGGAAAAAGCATCTGCTAAATTTCTCAATGTACATGATTTAGGAGCTTACCTCCAGAGTGCATTGGTGGTCCACACAGCAAAACTACTCCTTGTCCCTCTCGAACTGAGACCGCATTCCTTGTCTGGGGTTTGAAATTTTCTAGGTCTACATAAGGAAATGAAAAATGCATAGCTGTGAAAAACACTGTTTATACAGCAATAACACACAAAATTTGTCTTTTGATATAGATGTTAACAAATTCTTCTACCCTATAGAGTGCCTGGGTCACTTCAACATATGATTAAATTGCCGACAACTGTACCCAAAACGAATTGCCTAGATTACAAGGATGAACCTTTAATTATACAGCTAATTATTTAACCAAAGCAATCTGAAGTAGTTGTCTTTCAACAGGAAACAACCACAGTCTTTCACATACACATTTGCATTAGCCAAGTTCAAGTTTTCATCATCCACGCCATGGCAAAAAGAAAAATCATAACACAGTATATAGCTTCTTTAATATGTACATTTAATTTTGCACATAAAATAACCCTTGTAATTATTTCTTGGTAGCAAAACAGTCAGAGGACCTTCAAGTAATAATTACTTTCAGACACAAAATCAAATTAATAAATCGCTGTACATTAACTGGAGTAGGCATCCACAGCTTTCAGTGATGTAATTGATGGAGCTTAATAAAATTAACTATGATGTGATGGGCCCATCACAATATGGTGCTGGAGAATGCATGATTAACTTCTACAGAGATGTGAGAGGATGGCAGGGATGGATGGAACAACTTTCCAGAGTAAACACAGAGCACATAATTAACAGCAGTTCTCACTGCCAGGAAAAAAACAGTATCAAACACAGTTTAATCTCACACTTTAAAGGATTAGTTTCCATGTCGATATCCGAAAAGCAAGTCATTTATGTAAATTAGCCTGAGTTGGCAGGCCTCACATGTACCTGACCTGACACACTGCACATCATCCCATGAGAGGTGAGCCAGAATCTCTTTGCAGGCAGGCCGGCGTCATATTCAAAGTTAAACAAAATAAAGATTGAAATACTGTACGGTAGTTAATGTTTTATTGTATTACATTACTTGGCAAAAAAAGAACTGAGCAGCTTGAATGGTTAACAAAATCCAGAGTCCTACATGAGATTTCGCACAACTTCAGCATGCTTAGTAACATCATTGTGAACTGACATTTAATGACATCTTGTAATAAAAATTGGAGAAAGAAAAATCCTCAGACACTGTCCATGATTAGCTACAATTTGGACAGAATCCTGCATTGCTCAGTCTACTCAGTTGTCCTGAGGGTTCGATGAATAAAACACAAACCCACAATTTTTTATTAAACCGAAGCAAAAAAAGAAATTAGAGCAGAGGGGCCTTTGGATTCAAAGCAGCCAACTACCCTTTGTTTACTGTATGACAGAAGGATAGGGAGCAAATTCACTGCGGTTGCTACAGTTGCATACTGCAAACACCGTCAATTTTTCAGCTACTTTTTACAGTGCTCTCATGTTTCAACTCAAATCAAATTTAATTTTATTTTTATAAAGTGCTATTCTCAGCACAGTGCTGAACAGCTGAGCACTAGTGATACAGAAGTGATGAAAGAAAATCATAAGACCAAGATAATGGTTTGTAAGCAGTTCATAAGTAAGCCAACTGGCAAATGAGGAGAAGAAAACAAAAATGCTTCCAAAATGAAAAGGGGCAAAAAGCATGCATCGATGCCCCTCCCACTCCTTCTGGGCTTCCTAATGTGTTACAGTGTGCACATGTATGGAGTGACACTACCTAAGAATATCACTGAATTAAGCTGATATAGAGGTAGCATCAGCAAAGATAGATGTCTGCTCTGGTGGGCATCATAATGCCTTCCTTATTTAAGCAGTGGTACTGAGGGAAACCCTCCAATAACACTATAAAGCCAATCAAAACAACAGACCATAACTGGTAGATACGTCACTTTGCAGTTAAAGAACAGCAACACATTGTTGTTCTTCAAAGACTTGACACAAAAGCAGAGGACTGAATGAGAACATACATGAGAAAAAAGAAATGTTTGAGAAGAATAATTCATCCCAGTTTTTTTCTGCTATTCCTACACACATTTTGTTGTTTCTGATCAAGATTCTTTCCGATCAATACTTCTATTAACATATAATCTTCCTATTACATAATATATTGTAAGTACTAGATTAAAATTTACACTGTCAAAGATTATACCTAAGCTCAATCTATCCATAGTCCATGCATACAAAATGTGACACTATTAGAAAAGGTGAGCCAACTATTGATGGTGTAAATCCAATTTACTTTGAGTGCACTAGTAACCCAAATACCAGCCTACATACCATTATGACACTGTTATTATTCATCTAACGCACGAAAAATCAATAATCAAAATGCTTTGTATGACTACAAAACCATCTTCCATGTCTGACCATTCTCTTTGTGACCATTCACCACAGATGAAAAGCACATCCTGATGCTACATGTTGATGTGAAATGGATTAGCCATGAAGACAAAAAATAATAAGATAGTGAGGGGGGGCCGAGGTAAGGGATGAGTCACAATGACGCAAGTGGCTCTACGGGTCAAAATGGAACTCATGTCAGCCTAAAAATCAGGCAACCTGCACTTCATTTCAATAAAAAAATGTTTTACTTTAACTGAGTTCCATCACCTTATGCATTCCTCAGCTCTTTAAATACTAAAGATTGAAATAAAGAAAGAATAATAAATGTAGTTAGAAGAGTACAACTGCTTTTTGCTGAAGTTGTTAAAATTTCACACTCTAGTACTGAATTACTACTCATATATTTTTAGTCTATTAGTACAGCACTTTTCACAATTGCTTATTTGGACAGCAGCCTTTATAGTGGTAGAAGACACAGCCTCCTCACCTGAAGGGTGCTTATGTATGTTTCATTTACATTACATTTTTTATAGCAGATAGTTTTCTCCGCAGCAATATACAACAGTTAGTATGTAGCTGATATCTTTGTCTAAGGCAATATACTATGTCAGATGCAGTGCAAAAAACTCCTGAAAATCATTCATCTGTGAGAAGTGTAACACACAGAGGGTAATTTAGAGCCATAAACTCACCTGAAACACATGGCTTTGAACAGTAGGAAGAAGCAGGGGAATATGAAGATTGAGCCCCATTTGAACCTAACTCCAGACACACATCCCACAGTGCTGTGAGGCACCAGTGTAACCCGCAGAGCCACTGCACCAAACAACTTTCAGAAGAGGTTTCTTAAAGAAGGGTACTTATTTACTCTGATAGAAAATCTATATATAAAACTACAAGCTGGTTTGAAAAACTATGTCAAAATAGCTCAACTTTTGAATGCAGTTGGGACTGGAAATCAGTTTGTAATTCAGAATTGTTCCTAAATCCACCCAATATGTTCACTCACTGATTTAATCTTTTACTCCCACTCACTTTCATTAACCTCTTGTCCTTGTTAGGGTTGCGATGGACTGGAATCTGTCTGAGAATCACAATTTGATCACCAATTAACCTGAAAGACATCTTTGAACTGTGGGAGGAAACCAGACACCCATGCAAACATGAGGAGAACATACAAACACACAAACTGAAGTTGGATTCAAACTTCCAAACAGCCTAGGTGCTGTGAGACAGAGCAGCACTAGCCCTCCCTTTAGCTGTAGTAAAAAAAATTGAGGTACATAAATGAGTAAATAGTTGTAAGTAGCTTAATGCAAAAAACTAAAATTGTAAGTTGCTTGGAAGAAAGCTGTCAGTTAAAAGAATAAATGTAAATTTACATTGATATTTTGAAGTGCAATACAACAAAGATATGTAATAACTTACAGGCAAAGTTCAGGCTGGCTTTCCTGCTCAGGATTGTTCCTAGAGGGTTGCTGGCTGCACATTGGTATATTCCAGCGTCTTGGGTCCTGTCCAGGCTGTTAATGATCAGGTTGCTCCCAGACATGTGATGCCTGAAGTCACTCTTGAGATCAATGGGCGTTCCGTTTAGCGACCATCTGCAGAGGCACAAACACAATCAGCTGCAATCAGCCACCCGGCCTCTCGGGAGACACTCACACAAACATTTCTCCCGGCATTGATTCCTCCCTGTCTAATTTGCTATTTTAAATAGAATGCAGGTGGACCACAGTTTATATAAAAGACAAATGTTTTTTGTTTGTTATTCACATTCAACTTACACCTGCAAATATAGCAAAACATGTACAATATCAATGACTTGTTACAATAAAAAAATTAAGTCAAACTTAGCATTAGTTTTCTCAGTTGGAATAGAATACCAGTCTTAGCCAGGGACAGCTATGTAAATGAATCTATGTAAATTTTGTCAGAAAGTGCAACTAAAAATGTCACTGCACATCAGTGGAAGATGACTCAGTGTTCCAGCTATTTACAGACATTTTTTACTTATTGGTTACTTTTTCCCATCATATATCCCTTCTCAATGCAAACAGAATTGCTTACAAAATGAACACTTCACATATTAATGTGCAAGGAAACCTTAATGAAGCAAATCAGCTGCATCATCTCTTATAAAACAGTGACACTACCAGCACCGACTACTAGTTCAGCACCACACAGGGCACAACACAAAAAGGCAAGAATTTGATTTATGCGAATTCTCTCTATATACAAGTCAAATGTGAGCTATTGCATCACAGAACAATTCTGGCCTGATTGATCATAACCAGCGTCCTGTGCTCATCTGGAGTTTCTGTGTAGTAAAAACTTCTTAGCTGGCCACGGAAAGGTACATGTTGCAATTGACTGGAGATCAGGTTAAGTGCATCTCCACTGCCAACAGCCCACTGTCTGATCTATACTTGTTGTCCTTGCTAAATATGACATTCAGCCAGTCTTGGATTCGATGATGCTGTCTTACGCAGGGTTTACACAAGATTTAAAAACCCTGCTCCTGCTGCAAAGATATTTCTCTTAAAATAGATACTAAAATTGACCAAGCTGTATAAATCAGTAAATAATTAGTTGCAAGCAGCTTAATGTTATAACTTGTTTTGGGGAGAGAAGAGTCAGGCAAACACATAAATAAATAGATTAAATAAATTAGGACATTTCCACAGCCGGTGAACTTGTTACTGGGTGGTGTCTGGCTGACAGAAGAGTTCCTGACCAAGGCAGATGAGATAGCTTGTAGACGGTTTGCCTACAGTGGGTAGAATGGTAGGTTTGGTGCCAAGTGGAAATCACCCAGGGTGCTTTCTTCAGAGAGAAAGACCACAACACCGCTGAAACTTTTCATTTCCCAGACACACACCATATGCAACTGCTGCTGGTTTCTACTGAGCATGAGGGAAAGCTCAACTCCTTTCAATAGTTACAATGAGGTTGTAAAGATTTCACTTTTTTTGCAATTTAATTTTTTCACATCCTACTTGTGTACCATCAAGAAAAAGCACTTAGATGACAAAGTGCTTTCTTTTCCATTTGATAAAAAAGGCTTTAAATGTCTTGTAAGATTACTAAGATCTATCTTTTGCGCTTTTTTTAACGTTCATCGCTGGCGCTGCTGAGAGATTTAACCTGCAGTCCACATGGAAAGCAACCTGAAATGCAGTTCTGTACTGGCCATCGTGGTCTGAAGTGACTTAATTACCGCAAGTTGATGGGCGCAATTGTGCATGGGATATTGCACCTTTGCATATCAGGGCATTTTCTGCCTTTTAAATTGATTTTGTATGGGAAACAAGAGCCAAATTAATGTCATGCGTACCATATAGTGCGCGTGCTGGTTCCACCACAAGGATGTAGAGATCCAATTAACTTCAGGTCACGGCTTCAGGTTATGAATGCATCCATATCTTATATGGTTGTAACACAATTGTATGCCAGTTGCTGCTCTGTTCTCTCCCGCATGGCTTCACTGATTTGGTTTTAGTGTTTGCTAATGGATCAGTCTTGTCAATTTGCACTGCTAGCAATAGCTCCATGTGAATGTTTTGCTGTACATATCCTTGTTGCCCTTATTTCCGACATCTGGATTGATAGGGAAGCCTTAGGTTACAGCCCCCTTAAGGTTACACTGTAGCTCTTAGTTTACTGGGATCTTATTGGTTGAAGTTCACTTTCTTACTGTTAGAGGCTTGTTTAGAGTTTATTTTAAAGCCCTATATCACTGCAAGTGACACGAGGCAACTTGGCTTATCCGTACAATGGCTCATGCAGTGTATTGGTTTTTTAATTATTTTGAACATTTTAGTGCCTGAAGCCTCTGGACGGTAAGCTGCTTGGTGGGTTTGGAGCCTACCTTCAGTACTGCAGACGAGCTTTCAGGCCAGTTCGATATTTCATCATCCTTTTGAGGTCAATGAGCTTTGATCGTATTTCATGTCTCTCCATGTCTCTTGCATGCCTCATGCATCAGCACTCATGTCAGTCACTCAATATAAATTCATACTAACACCACTCAGTGAGGCGGGCAGCATTACTTCAGATCCCCTCATTCTGGGAGGCCGGGGAGGCAGGAATGGCTTTGTGTGCAGCCTCTGTCATGGGTGCAAATCACATTGTGTCTGACAGGCAAGGTATCCAAAAAGTTAAGGCTTTAACACCATGCAGCCTGCTACATATTGAATTTAGTTTAATAAATTATAACACTTGAGTCTTGTTTCATATATGAGGAGCCTGTGAGAAGAAGAGGGGGAGAGCACACAAGGGAAAATAATACAGCGGTGATGTGCTGAGGGAGATCATTCTGGCACATTTTCATGTCTGGGTATAGAGTCAGGCTGGTGGCGCAAAGGGACACTTTCACAGCAATGCATTGTGTGCTAACGAAATGTTTCGCTTTCGCTGCGTCTCACTTTTGATCATCGGCACAAAAGGCTGCACTTAGCTGGAGGGGACATAAGTCACAGTCAGTTACACATACAGACTCCAAGGACCAGGCTGAGACAAACACTGATCCCTCTGCTGACAGTGCACTGCTACAGAGAGGTGAACTGCCTTCCTGATTCCTTCAGCCACCCTTGTAGACAGATAAGATTCCAGGCCTCACCAGTCTTTGTTCTAAGTATGATTACTTGCATACATTTTCTCCATAGCTGTGGTTATATATTATTTTATTAATTATAAATTATATTAATTTGTTGAGCTGACACATTTCTCCAAAGCAACTTACAGTGTTAAGCTACCTACAAATATTCACTAATCTACACAGCTGGGTAAATACCTTGGTCAAGGGAACTTCAGCCAGAGGTGGGATTGGAACCTACACTCTCTAGAACCACAGGCAGGAACCACGGTGCCACTTGCTGCCGTATTACTCTTTAATATACTTACATCTTGCAAAAAGCCATTGTTCAAGCTAATTTGTAGCATTCCATATTATTTGTATATGTAATATAATTTGTAGTAGTAATCAGTACTGTTTTTTTGGGTGGGTGAACTGACTGGACTGTACTGGATTTCAAATAGAAGTGCAATACAAACAGAGAAATGTTAATACAGTACCACCAGGCATTGACATGTTAGGTTATCAGACTCCCAGGTTCCCAGACACTGCTTCTTGAATGCGGTGACAATCAGTATCGACTTGGATAACCCCAATTGTCTAGACTGTTTCCATTTGTGTCTCAGATGCTATGTGTGCTGTGATTGAACTTTCCAACCCTCTCCAGGAAGCCTGGGCAGGTGTGTGTTTGCATTTGTGACAAGAGATAATTCTGTGAGATTTATGCAGAGTTAATCATGTACTTGTTGCTTGTGAAATGAATGGTCAAGATATGAATTTTGGGAAGGCAAACATTTTACAATATTTAGTTTGCATTTTCTTTGCTTATTTGTTTTTAGAAATTTGCCTCTGCAGCAGTGCAAACTCTACTTGTGTTCATTTCTCAGTAAGGCTCCCCCAAACAGAATAGGAGTGTAGAACCAACTTAATTCAACTCACTTCCACAGCATTTACAGCTTGCTATATCCTGAGTTTTTACAGAACATAAATAAATGGAGCATATTATTGATTGCGATTTAGGGTGAATAACAAGTAGCATAGAGGTTGGAGCTGTCGTGTTGCTCTAGATGGACCTAGGATTAAACCCTGCTACTGCTGTAGTACCCTTCAACAAGATACTTACCCTAGAAATTGCTCAGTTACCCAGCTGTGTAAATGGGCAGACCACTGTATGTAGCTTAACAGTGTAAGTTGTTTTTGGAAAAAACCATCCTCGACAAATAAATAAAAAATTTTATCTGTTAAAAGTGACATTGGATGCGCATTCAAATTACAATCAAACTTCCCATATTAGTTGTGTTTGTAAGTTGAAGAGCCAGTGCATTCAATTTAGTTTACCTCTTGAACAGTCAACTCACAGCAAAATTGTCCACAGGAAACACAATGCCAAACAGGTACAATGCGAAAAGTGGGCACAAACTGAGTAGTTAAAACTGTTACATTTCCTTATGTTGATTAGTCTGGCTAAACCACAAACACAAAAACTCCATGGCCTGATTCAGCTCTAATGTCAAAGTTGCCTTTGAAAGGAGGAAAATGCATTCCCTTGTATTTTCCAAGCAACGACAGTCTAATGTTCCACTCATTCCTAAATTGCTCCGCTTACACAACAAGTATAATGATACTCCCCGCTGTTTCAAGACCACGCTTTCAGCACAGACATGTTGGAGGAAATGTAAGCATTTAATCGAATGTCAGTCACAAGGTTATAGTCTCTCTCAGTTGCTTGTCACGCATTTATGTGCTGCTGACCAAGCTATGAAACAAAATCCCACCCTTAACAGTGCTGCTTTTTTTAAATATATTTGTTTATTTTAAAGCAAGCTGCTTACGAAAGATTACTGAAAATGAAACTGTTTTTCTGAAAAATTAAGTTCGGAGCAATGAAATTCTCATTCTACTTTTTATATGGGCTATTTGCAATTGGCATCTCTTCTTTACTCTGGCAATTTTATTAATTTTCATTGCTGACACTATTTTCCATGGAGATTTTCAAATTTGCACCATTTTGGCAATTTTTTGAACTAGATGGATGTGTACTGAATTTCGGCTAATACACCTTCTTCAGTGTGAAGTGCTTTCTACGATGGCCAAGATCTTGATATTTATATTTTGAAAAACACAAGAGAAAAAAAATCTCTGCTATAATTTTTTAAAATAAAAAACACAACACAGACTTGTTAATAGATGCTTAAATTATTGATATTATGTCAAATTAAACCAACACAATGAACTAAAAATAACAAATAAAATGATACTATGGGGAAACTTCCACAAGATTTAGCGTCAATGTTTTATTTTTTTTAAAGTCAACAATAATGACTGCTTTTGAAAATAATTTGACTCCAGTTTATTTTGCCAGAAAATGCAGGGGCCCAGAATTGAACCAGTAAGCTTTTTATAATAGCAAGAGTACCTGTACTGTGGGGAGGGTGTTCCTCCTGCTTCGCATGTTATTGTGGCTTCCTGGTCTGGGGAGTTGATGGGGAGTATCTGGTCACTAGGCTCTGTCCTCCAGCTTGGCCCAAGGAACATCACATCTTCTGTGCAGGTTCCCTGGCCTGAGAAGAAAACAAACAGTAACTGTTTAAATCCTATAGTGGTGAAATGAGCCTGACATGATATGAAAGCAACAATAGGGCCTCAATATTCCTGTGAAATCATGAAATTAAAGTACTCATGCTGATCACTGGATGGGTGCGCCTCAAACATTTCTGCTTATTTCAGGCTATTTACCTTTATCAGCCTCACATAACAGCACATTTGCAGATGCTTTGTGTGCTCTCAGTGCAAGCATGGTATAACTTTCTGTAATTGCTCCCTGTAATGGAAGCCCTTTATGGCTTACACAGCCAGTGAAACATGACGGCTGGTTAATGAATCCCACTGGCAGATTCCTACAACAGACTGCACGGCATGTTAGCAAAAGTGTGTGTTTATGTGACTGTCTGTGATTGCTCAAGCAGGTTTAAAGTCGCATTTACATCCATATATCCATCCATCTGTCCAGTGTCACTGTGCAGTTTAGTGTTGTTGTGGTTTCAGCCCGTCCCTCATAGGTTTGAGCAAGGGTTCCACTGAAATTCATCTGTCTAATGGGCAACACGCACACATAAGAAATAAGCTTTTATGTATTTTTTGGTACATATTTACATATTCTACCCTAGAAACAAACTTACAAGTTTTTACAAATGATTCAAATAAAATATTTGTAAAAAATTGCGTGGGTCATTTTTTGAACTGAAAAAAAATGGGAAAATGGATAAACGGCATTTAATATTAACATGAGGTTTTCTTTGAAGTCATGCACAGGCTCTGACATACAGTGAGAGGTATATTTATCATTTGTCATTCTGCTTTAATTACACCTACTTGTTTTTACAACTGACTGACAGGGCACATCATTAAAATTCACTACATAAGTGCCGTAGTGAGTGAATGATTAAAAATGTAAGACTGAGCTGCTTAAAATTCACTTGTCTGCCAAAAACTCGAGAGAGAGATATAGGAAGAGATCACACAACAAAGCCGTTGCTCCATCTTTTCAGCTAAATGCCACTGACAGCCTTTCAAGGTTCATTTATTCCTTTTTATTCTGTATTAGTGACCGGCAAACAATGGAAGTCGTATGTTCTTGGCTTGTGCCTTTATCAGGGGTGTTTCTTCAGGCAAGAACAAACAAGCGACAACAGGCGCACATGGCGGGAAGAGAGAGGGACATGCATGACATATTTTCCACCGGGCCTTATGCCAACTGAATAAATGATATCACTACAGCAATGGAATAAGACCCTGTAATCTTCTTTCCTTTTTTTTCTTAGATAAATCCATGGGATAAAATACTATCAAAGCTGTGACCAGTAATATTTTAAATAACAGAGTTTTGGATTAAGTGTCTTTGTATCCCTATTAAAGCTCATTATGACAAAGCGAAATGTCATCCCAGGTTAAAACAAGCTAACAGAGTCACTGTTTGATACTGAGAGAGAATGTCATTTACTGCCATAGGCTTTGCCCTGGCTCCACATAAGCTTGTAAACCACACATGTGACAAGGATGATGCAAGCTTGCTGCATGATTGATGATTAACATCATATGTTGTGGGCTTGCTGCTGGCACCACCATAGCAGTTGTTCAAGCTCAGTTTTACTTTGTATTTTCCGAAGATTTGCAGTGAACCTCCAATATGATGCAATCCGGGTAAAGCCCACTACTAACGCTGCATGCATGTGGTTTATATGATATATTGCTGGTACATTTAAAGCCATATCAGGACTTGGACTCTCAAAGGAAAGGGTGTGATTGAAACCCATTTATGAAAAAGGAAGACTGCAATCACATCTTGTTGGTTTGTATCACAAAAAAATTACAAACCAGATACTGATTTTCAGAAGTTCTCTTTGTCATGATAACACTCTCCATTATACAAATCAAGTCAGGCTCCAACTGAAGCGTATAGTGTGTCACTATTTGTACAAGCTGATTATGGATATTTTACATTCATGAATGTTCATATTTGATTAAATAAATTATTTTCTAAGATAAAATGAAACATCCGAAATGCATGAGCATATTTCAGTCATGCAAATGGACCACCTCTACTGCATGGCTGCCAATGTCAGGAAAGTTGAAATCAGACTGTTAGGCCACCAGGTTTGTAAGTGAGTGGCTGAGGATGGACTCACTGACCTGAACCATCAGCGGTGGACCACAGTCAACTATAAAGAAGGACAAAAGATGCAAGTAGAGAAACGCTACATATTAACGCACTGATTAGTTTCCTGAGAATGTGGGGTACAGGCCACAATCGCAATACTAAATACTAGCACCTCATACTCCAGCAGCGCCAGCTTCTCCAATGGCACCACGAGGCAGTGTGCCCTCCATGCCTACAACTTCCCATTGGGCATTACAACACTGTATAAAAATACAGTACTAGTAAAAAGCAACTGCAGCTAGGCAAACCGGGAACTGCTACTAACAGCTGGGAAGTCATGTCAACATGTCCTGCACATATTTGTTAACTGAATACCTAATGGGAGAAAAAAATTATTTCTGGCAGTGGTACTCAAACTTTTGACTGGTAGGGGTACCTGACCCTCAAAGCCACAGCAGGCACAAATGACATAAATCACATTCATGTCTCAGCCTTGTTCAACTGTCTTATTAACTGAGATCTTCAGCACTAACACTATACGTTCAGACTAAATATACACTGAGCAAGAGCTTCTGGAAGTGAGAGCTGAAACCTCGCCATACAGAGACCGCCCTGAAGAATTCCTGGGCAGCCCTTGCTGCTCTTACTATAGTTACGATTTGCGTGTGGAACAAGCTAGTGTACTACAATATTAATCTTCTGAATGCAGCATCAGTAATTCAGAGCTAAAAAAAAGAAAAAAAACTTTAGTCAGGGTCAGCAGCAGAAGTGGTTGCACACTGTTGGAAGAAAACTCTGGAGGGCAACATTCAGAAAGCATACTAGAGCAACTTTCTGAGCAATCCATCAAAAATCAAAATAGAGGGACGAGCAGGAACTGGTACATGTGAACAACAGGGAGCTGAAAGTGACAAAGGATAGCAGTGGTGACAGCGGTGGTGGGACATGATGTTAAACTAATTTACAGAGTAGAGAGAAGTCATTACTCACTCTGAATTACAGTGGTGGCGTGCCGGTCTAGCACAATGTTAAACTCATTTTCGTAGAGCAGAAAGAGGTCTTTACTCACTCTGAATTACCTCGACACTTTGTGAGAAAGCAGCTCAAAACTGCCTGGAGTGGACTCATTTCTACTGTTTTTTTCCAAATTCTGTAGCTTGCTCACTAAAAAAACTTAATTGAGGAACAAACTATTGCCTTACCAAAGGATAAAAATCACACATTTAAAAAAAATAAAAGTGCTTATTATTATACAGTGTATGCTTTGTATGTGTATAATTCAATATTTTTTTCTGGAATTAAACAAGGAAAGTGCTGCCCCATTCCACTGCAGCCACAGTCTCTTCTCCAATTTATTCTCCAATTTGTCTCAATATGTATAAGGTCGTTAACTCACACTGAAGAAACCCGAATCCATGACTCAGTTGGCACAAAACTTTGCATGCATAAACAACTCTGCAACATAGTAAAATTAAATACTTTCAAATGCATATATGATTAGATTGGTTAAAATATATCTAGAACAAAACTACAAGCAGCCTTAATTTAACCACCTATTTACTAAAACATGAGGGAAAACACATTTGAATGGTTGCTGCAAACACAGTATGCATTACTCTGAATACCATTTTTAACAAAAATGCTGTTACAGTGAAATTACCTCTTTTACTGTGTTCAGGAAGGAAAACTGTTAGCATAAGGTAGCTGGAGAATCTATGTTAAATGCATGGTATCCAGTCAGTGACCACAAATCATAACGGTGTCTTTGCGATGTTACATCAGCTGTCAGTACTGAGGACATTACAGTTGACTGGGTAGAAAACAAGGCTATCGTCTGGATAAAACAGAGATCCAGTTTCCTGTTGCCACCCAATGCGTTATTTATTTCAAGCTTAGATGAACACTATACATTGTTGTGACAGGCAAAGCCGCTCAGCTCTAACATAATATTGCAGTAGTTAAACAAACTAACAAATGACAATTGAAACAATCAGAAATTTAACCTGTATTTCACAATAGGACTTAACTGTAATATTTTTCCAAAAATGTTTAGGGGTTAACAGTATTACACAGCAGCAGTAGTGTGAATATCTTCGGAAATACTAATTGATACTCATTTTCAAGTCTATTGTAATGGCCTCGATGACAATTTACAGAAAAAAGTTCAACATAATCTGCTTAAAATTGTGGTTTCTGTATCGACTACAGTTTATAAAATTGGTTTTATCCCTTAAACTGACAGGACAATTCATTTAGACACTTTATGTGACATACTATAGATACTATACATGGGCAATTAATTTCAGGCTGAATCAAAAGAATCAGAACTGACTGGGATTCCATGTCTTCATTTCACTCTAATGTGGAGCTTCATTCCACACAATTACATAGAAAATGAAAGTGAAACATAGTGTTTGATAGGAATATTAAGCATGCAGATTGTGTTGGGGCAGCTCCCCTTGAGACACGAGTGTGAACTGCTTATGAGTCACATCAAAACAAATTAAATATTATAAAAACAGACAACATATGATGCAATTTGTGTGGGAAGGTGACTTCACCAGGAAAAAATAGATATGTAGCTTTTTCATGTTGTTATTGTTTAAAGAAATAAAAAAGGGATATTGGAATTGATTGCATATGAGCCTAATTAGCTACAGGGGCAGCGGAGCAGCTACTTGGTTACAAACTAGTCATGGACACATCTCTGGGATCTAGCTAATCATCTCCAAGACAAAGGTCTCAGGAACAGGGGCTGAATCCCCATGGTTGTGGTCTTTGCTGGGACAGTGGTGACTATGACAGGGGTACTTGAGCTACAGGGCAGCAGGGGTATGTGCAAGAGAGGCTACACTTAATCAATTTAACCTTGTCAATATGAGACATTATTTGATTTCTATCTTGAGCCGGAGGCAGCAATCTGCTCCTGCTCCACATGTGAAATTAACAGTAATGTAAGTAACAGAATCCATCAAAAAGATATTCTGGCATGAAAATATAGTACAGGCTGCACCTTTAGAAAAAACAGCAAGAAAAAAATACTTTTACAGTACAGTACAGTGCGTTTTGGAAATTTCTTTTCCTTTTTTTTTTGCATGGTGTTTTTGCCAGAATTATGTAAGGTCTTCTTAAGCACAGTGCAGTCCTGTAGTTTGATTCTGTTTCATGGAAACTTGAGTAAGAGAAAATAGCCTACAGAATGTGTTAACCTTTTGATGAGGAGGAAGAAGGTTGTTCTGGAATAAGCCTGACACCTAGCTCATCTTACAGTTACACAACCTTCGTGTTGGGAGAGTTTTTCTCGTTCTTAGTCCACGGCTAAACATAGGCATCTGAACATAATTCTGTCAGTATCTCTTTATGTCCAATTTCCACAAAATATTTCAAACACGAGTGACTGTTTAAACTGGGACATAATGAGGAATTTAATTCTCATTTGATTTGCAAGATTAGATTTCACTGTATGTGTTCTTTAACTTCCACTCAAGCATGTAAGACATTCTCTCCATATTGCCATATTTATTGGTAATTGATACAATTGCATTTGTGGTCTCAAAACTTGACTTCCACCCAGTGAAAATTAAATTAGACTTAAGCATTTCTGTACGATAGAAAATGCACACTAGATTAATGTATTCTTCTTGGGCTGCAAACATTTTCACACTGCATGGCCTAAAATCCAAAACAAAACATGACCTCATACAAATTGGATGAGAACTATACTCCATTTAGTTTAAAACTAATTATCCACTGAGTATTTATAAATGTGCCTTCGGGTTCATTAAATCGAAATTTCTCCCACCTATATCTTTTAAACCTACTGCGCGAGACACATATTAAAACCATTTGCAGTATGCAAATCTGACAACACGACAAAGGTGTTCTAACAAATCAGTGCTCAGGTGCAGATTGCTCACATGGTTATTAGCTTGGTTCTGACAAGTGCAAGAAAGAATGCGAAGAGAAAGATCATTTGTGTAACTTGTGACTGTTTTCATCATTTTTCTTTGTCTTTCCAAAAATAGTTTTTACACTTAAATACAAATGTAGTGGGGTTCAGAGTTTGTTTGTTACTCAAAACGTCCGAAATTTGACCATGAAATGAAGCAGACGGGGAGTTCATCAACAAAGCTGTGACTGGTAATGTTTTAAATACCAGAGTTTTGGATTAAGTGTCACCATACAGCTATTGGTGCACCGTGAAATTGTGTCACTGGACTAAGTCATGGTACTTTGAAAATTGTGTCTGTGCCTGTGTCTCTCAGAGTGAACAACTGTGCCTGTGTCTCTGTGTCTGTTGTAGAAATGGACTGTCATTCACTCTGAGTGAACAAAATGTGTCTGTTGCTTTGGAGAAAAGAATTTACTAAATTAATAAATGTAATGTAAATGTCAACATCCCAGAGAGCTCCACATGTTGAGAGGAGACAGCAGGGATTTTGAGGTGGGAACAGTGCAGCACAGTGAACAGACTATCTCTCCCCATATTACTCATATTACTGTGGGATAGTTTATCACATGAAGCACTGTCACAGCTAACACTGAGTTGAACATCTGGTTCGGATAATTACTGAACAAAAATATTTGAACTGAATTGAAAGTTTCTTTGGAGAAAAGCATCAGCTTAATGAAAAATGTTTCAGATAGAGTAATTGACAAATTTCTCATTCTCCATTGCAAAATCAAGTGAACTACAGTGATTTACGCAAATATTGGGCAAAGGACATATTCCAATCTCTCGTGGTACATGGAAGCATTTCAAGAAAGAAAATATAGGTTTATTCACGTAATTAGACAATTATTTTTAGACCTGACTTGAGGGGTCTATGGAATTTGATAATCTGCAGCTAATGCTGAACAAACAGTGTGAGGTTGATATAAATTGAGCTGAAAAGGAATACATTTTCCTGTCCATATAGTCACATATCATTAATTATCAGCTGATCGTGTTTTTTGTGTATACAACACATACTGCACAAGCATGTAAAAAATGAATGCAATGAAAAAGAAGTGCTAAGTTGGGAAAATCAATTAAAAGCAATTTCCAATATGTGAACAAGAGAAAAAAATAACACCCTGGTGGCACATACATTTTCACAATGTGAGTCAAGTAGTTTAAACTTGACATAGTTAAAACATTTTCAAGCGTTTTGAAAATGAAGTCCCAGCATCCCCAAACCATGCAGTTGCTTGGATTTATGGCACTTTAGTTGACCCAAAAGAGCAACAGAGATGATCATGTCCTTAAAGCGATATTCAAATTTGGTATTTTCCTGATGTAATATTGCATATATTTTTGCAGTCTGGCTACTGTGCCTGTGCTTAGCATGAAAAAGTGACATCATAAAAAATACATTTTTTATACTACTGGGGCATTTAACCTAGTTTTATGAATGGCAGCCTACCCTAATATTTCAGCTGCAGTGTCCTTTCTTTCACTATGATGAAGTGAAATGAGTCCTTTTGTATAGTCCCTTTGCAGTATCCAACAAGATTTTATGTAGCACTTGCTCTTCAGAGGCATGCTGACTCCAGCCTTTCACATAATATTGTGAATCAGACATCTCACAATAGTAAGTTAAAACACAGTCTATAGATATACACATGAATTGAGTACAAAAATCATTGTTAAATATCCAGGAATGAATTTTACCTGCAAGGCAGCCAATGATTGATAGGAGCACAAGTGGTTTCCATAGTAACATCATCTTCAGTTGCCAAGGGCAAATAAGACTCTCATCCAGTAGCTTGTGAATGGAATACTTTCCCTTTGAATACAAGTCTTAATCTGTAGGGAAAAGTAATTATAGACATCATAATTAAAATAAGACATATAAGGCAAAACACAACATGCATAAATACTTAGGGACACACAATTAAACTTTTATGTAGCTTTCATGGTTCTCTGTCCCATTCCTCTGAAAGTTCAGAATTACGTTGTAAATACCAATAAATAAATGAAAAAAGTAATACTGTTTAGACACAATTTAATAAAGAAATAAAGGGGTAAGGTTATTTTTGTCTGTTTGCTATTTTCAGTAACACATAGCTGCCAGCTCTACCATTATACCCACTACCGTCACATTCCCTGTTGAAGTTTTACTGAAAAGGAATAATAATAAAAAGCTTGCTGGGAACTGTAAAGTATCTCCTGACAGCTGAGGGACTGATAAATAATTTCCATAGCTATAGTCTCAGTCAGACCTTTACAACAGATTGATGTGTCCTTTAATAGACATGAAATATCATATTTGGGATCCAAATTCATAAAGGTAAGTATTTCATTTGCACATTTTCATCAACCAATATCTTTAAATTTGAAATGCCACTTTTTCCTATTAACTTCTATTGTTAATATTCTCTCATTTTCATTAATTCTCTATTTGTACAAATAATAGTTGTGCAAGTACACTTTTGCTGATTTTATGTTTGTGTGAACAGTTTCATTAAATAGATGGTGCTGTATATTTTTGAGCAGTTTCAAAACAAAACACAAACAGTTTATATACATTTTTTCATTTACTATGTCACATTGATAATATACACTGGCCAGTTAGAAACACTCAAACTAAAACTGAGCCATGGCCATTTTAATAACCTGAATATGAGAGAATTTAATATTCTGAACATGTTCTGCCACACACAGGCTGGAAAGAAGAATCCTTGTCTTCTCTGCATAGGAGGGGGAAAAACCCTTCAGATCTTATCAAAAACAGGAGGAAATAGCTTTGACATTCATTCAAGGGGCTTAACCATTAACATGGCACCATAAAAGGTGCCCTGAATTATACAGCACTTGTCAACCTGGGAAACAAGCACAGAGCGCCACATCAAAAGAATGAGCGGGCTGGATTTTACTGACCTCAAAAGCTACTTTTTTCCTATTAATAGGACCTGGTTGTCAACCTAAATACGGTTAGCAGTGTACCAACAAAGATTTGTAGCGTGCAATCTGTAGCCTTTCATTTACAAAAAAAAGGTTCTGCTTATGGGAAAAAATAAATACATTCAACATAATGGAGAGCTAAAGGCAGGCATTGCTGTGTGTGGAGGGGGGCACAAAGCCAGCAAATAAAAAAATGAGATATTAATGTCAACCACTGTTTATGTGTTTAGACACATTAGGCTTTAACATTCATAAGCAGTTCTAAAAGTAATTTTGTACTCTAAAGGACAAGAAAAAGTAGGAATGCAGCCTGTGTTGGGCTTACATAGTTAGCAATATGCAAAATAATAAACTTAATGTAAAAATCTCAGTAAATAACACCATGTAGCAGAAGTAGGGCTAGTGCCACTGTATGTTGTTAAATAAAGTACTTGTAGTCTGCTAACTGTTAAATTATGTTCACCATTCCTCTGCAGTACATCTGAATACTTCGCATAGCCAATAACTGTATAGAGGAATTATATAAGTTGGATTGTAAAGCACTCATTTTGACATCAAACACCATAAATATGTCAGTGTCACAGTATTATGTAAATGTTACTTATGCATCAATAATCACATGTGCAATATAAGCATGAAGTGATAAATGCAGGCTTTGTTCATAAGTCATGCTATTTGAGGAAGGCTCCAGTAAAATGTCAAAAAATCATATTTCTCTTGATTTGCAGACAAATAAAACCTGATTACAGCTACTTTCCTACAATTACACTTTCTTACTGACAGGTTGAACAGTCATTTCTGTAATAATAGAACATTTCACCTTACATTCCTCTGAACTGACTTTGTTGTTAAAAAAACAGTGATCATTGTATTTTAGGCGCATGTCATTTCAGTCGCAAATTGACTTCCCTCCAAAAGCAATGCACACTGATAGCTATCACTGAACTACTGTGGAGCTCAGCCTGCAGTATCATGTTCACCCAACACCATGAGAAAGGATGGAATATATGCAGTTTAATATAATTCTGTATATTTAATTTCAAAAATACAGCTGTGCTGTTAACCAAAAAGTAATTTTTATTTTCTCACATTTAACATAACAGTTGTCTGTTCAACTGAATTTTGTATGAAATAAAATAACACATAATCGCTTGAAAGGGTTTGGCTCAGTTCACAAGAATGTCGGTCTCATTCTGAAGGACTGGCAATGGTGAGACCTGTTTAAAAATGGCTCCAACTGCAAAATCTATGCCCTGGATCAATGTTACTGATATTGACACACTGCTGATGGCTGTAAATTCTGCCTCAGTGCCATGACCTCACAATTGGATTCCTCTGGTGGTAATGGACAAGTGCACATTACAAGTTTTAAATTATAAGAAACTGCTTGACCGGTGTTCAGTTGAAAATTCTAGCCCTGTCAAAAAACCAACTGGGATCTGTAAAACACTCAAGTGCTATATTACTTGTCTTAATGCTACCCATGATTATCTGAAATATCAGTGTATGTTTTGCCTCTGTATTATGTAAAACTGAAAAAGAAGAATGGCAATTCCCAGCAAGTCAAAGTATGCTACATGCCTACATACCTGTTTTTTATCCATTAACCCTTTTTCAGAATTCACCAATCCATTACAGAATCAATGTGATCCTCAGGCAATCCCAGCAAGTACACCACTACAAACACCAGGCCATCACATGGGACTCACAAACCAATGTCAAATTGTTACTATTTTAGTTAACTGATGCTTTTTTCCAACTGAACTCAGATTTGTACTAGCTACTTACAGTTATTAATCAATTTTACATGAAAAGACATTTTTACTGTATCAAATCTTACTACATTACTCAAGGATTCTGTGGGGGGGTGGAGGGGTTCAAACCAGGTACTGTCAGCTTGCAAAGCAACAGCCCTAATCAATATTCTACTTGCTGACTCTTGAGCATTACAAGTCATCTCAAACATCTTCTACATAGAGGAGGGAACCAATGCAAACGCAAGGATAACATGAAAACTGCAATAAGAGTCAAGGCTGGATTCAAACTTATAACCCAAAACTTGTCACTCCTTTTCATTTTGTCACTGCAAATTTATTACTTCAAAATGCATGTCCACAGAACCGGAAGACAGCTGATATATGTACGACAATTTTAGACATGCAGTACTGCACATTTGAAAATAGGAGTAAAATAATCAATTGTTTACAGTCATTTACATAATTTATTAGGCCTTGAGTAGATATTTTCTGGAGTACAACTGGCCTCTGTATCAGCATCTATGCTGCAAAATGAAACCAAATGATATATATTATTCATACAATAATGGGGTTAATGAAAGAGGCCTGAGAGTCAAAGAGTTGTGGCTTTCCCATGGTGAGGTGAGGATGCTGCATTGTAGGGACCTGTGATTGCCTCATTGAAAAGCAATGCACAGCACGCCAAAACCTTCCTACACCGTTCTGGTACTCCAGAGTCATGGAGATGTTCATGGTTCACTTTCCCCCCCTCCCTGATGTTTGAATGGAGGACAGAGTTGCCTGCAAGTGGTAAAACCTGTGATTTATAAAACCATATAATACAAATTTTGAATGGTCAGGTGGTTGTTACACTGATGCTGTAGATTCCAGGAGAGCTACTACTGCAGCACCTAGAAATACTATAGCACACAAGCTGAAACCCAACACGTAACCCCAGTGTAAATTTCTACTGCTCAGCTACCCTTGTTCCTTCTGTGGGATGATCTCCTCTCATGTGGCCACAAATGGGATGCCCTTAAGGACAGCCAGCCTCAGCAGGGTTCTCCTGGCCTGCGTAATTATTCATTAGCTGCTTTAACTGCAGAGGCAGTAAGCATGAAGAGGGATTTCCCAGTGCCTTTCAACTCTTTATTCAGCTACTGTAAGTCATGTCAAATTGGATTACATGGTTAGGCTTTTCTTCTGAAATAAGAAGAAATATTTTGTTCCACAATTCTTTTTTTTATTACTTTTTTGCCAAATCGCCAGTTGCTATCATCTTTTCTACATTGACCAAGCCATTCTACAGGGTATATTCCATCTTTAAATAACTGCAATACAAGCTGTGCAGTGAAATATAACAATGTGCAGCAATGTGTCTGCCTGTGGAGCTCATCAGTGCTGAAGAGAGCTCAGTGAGGAAGAAAAGCCCAGATCCTATTTGGTTCTGTAAGAAAAAGGTAGGGTATATGGAGCCATTGAGTCTTTGCAGTGAATGATAAATATGCGACTGTTCCTGCCAAAAGTAATGAGGCATTAAAGTCTCACCTCCTTGATAACTGAGCCTAATGGAAGTCGCTGGCTAAATAGAGTCCTCAGCAAATGAGATGACTTCTTAGTTGTTGAGGCTATTGTTTGGCACATAATTGATAGCAGTGGTGGTTGAAGACATTCATTTCCCCCCTAGGGCTTTGGCTGATTGCTTAACAAGCTAATGTGCCAAAATGAGAGGGGGAGACACACTGAATCTGGAAACTATACGTGCTGCGAAGGCACAAGGATGAAAACAAATATTGCTATTGAACAATTTACTATCCAACACAAACCTAAAACACTGTTGTCAAAAAAATACTCATATTTTTGACAACAGTGTTTGACAGACAGACAGGGAAAGAGATATGTTTGTCACTTCATAAAAAATATGGTCTCTATTAAGTAAAGCTTTGTACCCGTGCAAGCAAGCTAGCTGGACAAGAATGGTTTGCACAAGTTATGCTCGATATAATTTTTCCTCTATTTGGACACTAATCCACATGATGGTCTCATATGAACCTGTGCAAACGTGACACTAGGTGTTCAACAGTGAGAGAATCATAAATGACAAGAAAAAAGTTCCGCTTCAACTGCTAAAGGGCAAATAACAATGGCCCCAATTTCAAACTCATTAATAATTTAACTCAGAAATTAGACCAATTTAGGGGTCACGTATTTTAGAGTGAACATTTCAGTTGTGTTCTGTACCCTGTGCCTAATAGAATATCTTTAGAAAAATAATAATGGTAGATTACATTTGTATTAATTGCATCTAAGAAATAAAATCAATTCTGCTCCATAGTACATTCTCTGGAATAAACTGACGTCTGTCCTTTTACTGATTTTTAAATACTGTATAAGTATTTGCACAAAATCTTTATTAAACTGCTTCTTTTTAGAGAATGAAGTCCTAATACCTACCAACTATGTATTTTTGGAATAATGTGGACAAGTAACATGTTGACTATTTTGCCCTTCCTTGCATCCAGTGCAGTATGATCAATACACAATAACAGTACAATACAACAGTATACTAGCAGTAAAGTGCTTCAGTAGTACCCTAATTTTAGGTACAAAAAAGACCTTCCACCATGTATTTTATCATTCATCTTTCGGCTCTGTTATTATGGATACTACTACTGTTGCCAGTATAATAATAAATTCATCAAATTCAGCTATTATGTTAGCAGAATATTTAACAAATAAGGAAAAACTGCCACTACAACTCTACATGAACAACTGATATGAACACTAATAAAATTTTAAATAAGATAAGGGTTAATTTATCTGGTCATTTCACCTAATATCTATTGAATCCCTGTCACAGACAGAATGATCCTTATTGTCCTATGTTTAAACAAAGCTCAAAGTCATCAGATCACCTTTCCTATTTTTTCTTCTTGTATTTACAATTTACAGTATTCATATGCCCACTTTCCAAAATTGTCAGTTCCATTCTGTTGTAAATCCTGTGCAGTGCCATGACTACATTTTGAATTAATTTACTTCGCAGATTGCCTTAGGCCTAGAAAAAAGTAAACTACACACTGTTACACCTTTTTTCATTTCTAAAGGGCTGCCACACAAAAGTTGCCCCACTTCTGCCATTTATTTATTTAAACAACGCAATCACTAACATCATCACCCACACTGAAATAAAACCAAACCTTTAGCTATTAATTCATTGATTCACTGTTGCTTTTATTCAGACTTTCAGGTCTTATACAATTGGGTATTTCTGCTATGGACTTGCCCAAGGGGGTGCACAAATACCAACAAGCTCACATGGTTCACCACTTACTGCTCTTATCGGACATGTTTCTGTCAAGTGACGAAAACTCAGGCACACTAGGAGGACCAAAAATATGAGCAGTTGTACTCAAAGACATTTTGCCCAAACACTATGTGACACATAATGCTTAATATTTTTTCACTACGGTACAGCATAGTACTGCACTGTATATAGCAATAACACTTTCAAAAAACCTAATGTAAGGTGTAATAACCATGTACCCAATAAAATGTGGCTTTACTGTAATTGAAACATAAATGCAAACATTAAAGTGAATTATAGAAAGCAGTAAATAAGGTATCAATACTACTTGATCAGAACGTCCCTAAAGGGGGACTAGGGGCACTGCACCCCCTTCATCATGCTAACAATGGTGACAGCTGAATGGTTCTGAGACACAGTATCAAAATTGTTTAAAACATTATTCTATGTATTTATGAACCTATTTTCTCCAGATGAAGCTAAAAAATCTATAGTTTTATTTTCCTTTATATTATCCTTAAAATAGCTTTTTCCATTATTTATAATTTTTGATTGCTCTAGAATTTTTTGCAAAAGGCTATAAAATCTAAAATCTGTGAAACCAAGGTCCACTTAATTGAAGATGGACTGCATTATTTAACCCTCTACTTGTTTCTTGGAGTGGGGACTCTACTATATACTGTTGCAAGTGCAGCCATGGAAGTGGGACTATTCCTCTTTCAGCCCTAGGACCACCAGGCCTCAAGCTTACCCACAAGCTTAACTTCACCATTGGTAATTTAGTGTGACCATTTAACCTGAAAGGCAGGTCTTTGGACTGTAGGAGGAGCCTGGAGCACTCAGAGGAAACCCACACAGACACACAGAGAACATTGAAAGTCCACACAGACTCTACCCAAGTGCTAAGAGACTGCAATGTTAGTGATCATGTCAGTGTGCTACCCTGGTTTTATTAACAATGAGTGAAAGTTTTAAATATGTAACCAGTGAGTATTTGTAGAACACGCATGCTGAACACAAGAGCTGTGCCTTTGTGGCTCCACTCTCCAGCATAGCAACAACATCATGGTGTGAGGCTGCTTTGCTGATCACAGAGTTGATGATTTTTACCATCCACTGCAACCTCAACCAGCATGCCTATCATACTACAGATGTACACCATTCCATCACGGTTGCTCATTGAGCATCCCTTCATCCTTCAGCTCGATTTAGACCCGTAACACACCTCAGGGTCTCACAACAACACAATGGTGAAGCTGGAAAGTAAAGCACAATTCAAACTAACCAGCTGGATTCAAAAATCAATTTCAATTATGTACAAAAATAATTTTACACTAAATATGTGGAAATGTTTAACTAGATACATAATCATACATTTTGGGCATTATTATACTCTTTCCTTCTAATAACTTTTACTGTGGCTCCTGCTGAACAAGCTGGATTTATTTTGCACAACCAATCCAGATGGACTTACATGAAACAGCACAGAGTTCTGGCATCAGGTCATTTGAAGAAAAAAGCTTAATTGCCTCATGCTGTGTCTATAATAGGGGATGATAGTCAAGGAGAAAAAATCTGTTTCCTACCTCAATTACAAACAGGGTCAAAAAACTGAAAATGAACAGCTTACCACAGATAAATGATCTATTTTAATGCTGCCAATTCTCATTTCATTGCATTTTTTCACCTAAATTTTATTAACTTACTTTCACCCTCCTGGGATGGGGGGACCAAGAATTGTCACTGAAGTAATATTCTCCATCTACCATGGAAACTGAGAGGCTGCAGACTGGCAAAGGAAAGACTAAATTACCTGGCCATATAATTATTAGCGCTCAGACTTGGTGTGTAAAATTGCACAGTGCCTGAGCAAAAAATGTAAGTACTACCTACTTAACTTCAGGACAAAAAGTTAATTAGGATAGAAGATAATCAAATAATATGCTCTTTTAGATGAATATGGAAGATGACTTAGGAATTTAGCATTTGGAGCAAAACCTTAATCTTTAATTGTACATTTCTGAAGACATCCTTCCTTTGTGTTAATTCTTCAATGGCAAACTTTTCATCTCAGATTCAAGGGCATTAAGAACTCTTTGAAAACAATGGCTTAAATTTGAATAGTAATAAATTTAGAATAAATAAGACATGTCTACTTATTATTCCTACATTTTTTTTCCACTGAGAAATCTAATTCATTCCTCCTTTATTAAGAAAATGAAAAATTATACTATTTTGAAAAAAGGGATACAGCTAAGCTGATCCCCAAACATTATCAGAGGCTGAGTGAAACCCATTCCAGCAGTACAGATTGTTTAGTATCTGAATTAATGTTGAAAATCATTGCATGTGTATAAAACTACATCCTGATTCTCTCCTCTTCCTTCAGAGTTTTGGTTCAGCTGTAGTGTGATGATGTATATTGTTGTTCTGCATATAACCTCTTTGGTTTTTTCCTGCAGTTCTGTTTTCATTGGATAGGATTTTGGCTTTGATTATAGTTATATAGCTGATTATATAACCTTTTGCGACTAGCAAAATAGCCACACGACATGATGTGAAATGAGGCAGCAAGTGGCAAACTGGTTAGAATCACAGGCTTGGTATGGAAGGACCTGGATTCAAATCCCCAGTCCTGCAGCAGGACCCTTGAACAGGGCCCTTCCCTGAATTGCTCCAGTGAAAACTGCCAGGCTGTTTAAATGGGTAAATCAGTGTAAGTCCAAGTACAATCTTAGTTACTTTGGATAAAAGCCTGAGATGCATGAATTAACAATAAAGGAATTCAGCTTATGTTTCTTGTAGGCTGCATATACCAAAATGAACAGTGAAGCTAGAGGTTATTTTACTGAAGGGCTTTTGGTTCAGGTAGTGAAGGACATAAGGTAGTGGTAGTGGTTTGGGACATAAAGAGGTGTGATGGAGGAAAGACTGTGTGAGGTCAGGGAGTGTGGCAGAATTGGACTTGTTAATAACAAAACTATCTCTATTTCCCCACAAATGTTATGCATACATATACAGCTATGTTTTTCCTCATCTCAAACAACTACACATCTGTGTTACTCCTCCTGCATTTGCAACTTAGGAATATCATTTTCGGCAGTTTTGTATCTTATGTAAATGTAATTATTGAGACATCCCGCCTGTTGTTTTGAGAGCCACTGCCATGGAAGCACATGGCATCACACAGCTGCGATGGGCATGATTGATCGACATGCTGCGACATAAATGCAACAACGGCATCTGATAGCATGTCAGAACTGACAAACACCCCAAAGCTGAGACAACAGTGACAAAAAATAAACTGTGACAGAAAGCTGCATGCAAGTGTGAATAATACACCCAGCAGAGAAACAGGAAAAATCCCCCTGTGATGGGGCAGCTATTCTGTCACTTACACAGGAATAACAGCAGATTAAACTCAACCTCTGGTAAAAAAGACTAAACTATAATCAAAGCCATAACCCTACCCAATGAAAGGCAGAACTGCAGCAAAACAAAAGATGGTATATGCAGAACAAAAATATGCATCATCACACTACAGCTGAACCAAAATAAAATTAAGCCCAAATGCAGAGTCATAACAGTTATGCCATTTTTAGTAAGATATAAGGCAAAAATTAAAGCCATTAAAGCTCATCTTTTCATAGAAAAGTTATCACATTCAGTAAGTAAAGTTTTTGTTTCAAGCAGCTTTTTGCATACAATTTTTGTGTTTCCAGCCTCAGCATGTAATGAATCCAACATGCCACAAACATCTGAGACAGAAGGAAAATCTGCCCTGATTTTTAAAATAATGTTTAAATAAATAAATTCTTCACTCCTAGTTACAGACCTGCCATCTGGGCTGTGTGAGTCTTCAAGAAGTGCACAACAGGCAGATTTATGGAATCACAAACCTCAGTCTAAGAGCTGTCTGGCACTCGGCAAAAGCCCAGATGCAGCCATGAGATCTTAACCATGGGAACAGGAGCGCCTAAGTGCACTTTGTTGTTGAATGTGGGGAGAAATGATCTGCCACACTCTGTCATTGTCCACCCCATGTCCTGACCTCAGCCCCACAGTCCCTCTCCTTCATCCTCCTCAAACTCCTCTCCCTCTGTATATGCCTCAAACAACCTGGGCAAAGTTCACTGCAACAGTAGGTCTTATCCCACAAGCAGCCACCCTTGCAGAACAATCACAGCCTACCTGAGAGAGAAAACTACCTCACCTGTGCAAAGTGATTGGCTTCAGAGTAGCAACACTACACCGCAGCCATCAAACATAAGTCAGCGCTCCCTTACATCAGCAAAAATGCCTAAAGGTCCAGTCTTTGATCTCGCTGCATTCATTATGAAACATGTATATAAATAAGTGCAATAATCCCCAGTGAACAGCCATCAAAAGAGGATATGAACACAATCTTACCCTTATCTCACCTACCTTGCATCTCGTTATATGTTGTGCCTCAATGGATTTCCCGCCATGTTATTTTCCCCAAAATGCTGCCAACCTCACCCTCTCACACTCACCACCGATGGAATGTGTCACCTTCTATGCAATTCTGCCCTGTTATGGTGCCACTTGCAGCTAACAATGGCCTCCGATACCATGATAACCATCTGAGATAGGCTAATGTCTTCCACCTCCACGCACTGCTGTTCATGTCTCGTTCAGTTCATTGTCTGTAATGTTAAGTGTGGCTCTAGGTCCATCTCATTTGTGATTTTGCAGTAAAATGCCAGGCAAATGAAAGGTGGTTTGTCTGGGAACTGAACAGAAGAGTAATCTGTATTTGTGTGCAGCAAAAACCCTTCAAAAACATAGGAGAAAATTGCACAGGTGTTTAGTGAGCTCTTTAGCCAGTGTTAGCCAGCGATCAGTAGGTGACTTTCTTGCTGACAAATTAAGTGGATGGACTCTGGCAAAGCATACCATATAACATAATTGACATATATGTATTATACACACACACACACACACACACACACACACACACTAGTATATATAAGAGTATACAAACTGGCCTATATATTATATATATATCTAGCTCACACCATACTGATATACCCCCATTAAGTCATGGACCTCACCTCTTGCTAAAAATTTATTTTGGATGGATGTGGGTGACATCACGAGGTAAGACTGTATGCTGTTAACCCTGTTTTTATCCGGCACCTTTGTCAGGGGTAACTTACAATGTCAGATAATCAACCTGACACTGATTCACTTTATAATACAGGATTGTCTATTTTACTACATCAGTTTGGGGTAAGTACCTCAGTCAAGGGTACTGCAGAGAGGGTGGGATTCAAACCTGGAATTTTTCCCACACCAAACATAATGCTGTGACAATACCTGGAGGGCTGTGACATACTAGGTAGGTGTGGTTTCTACAGCGCTGTCCCACTATCAGAACCATGGACAGCGGAAGTAACGGCAGCGCACTGTGAAGTCACGCTTGGCGCTAGTGTGTGGACAACCCCTGCTCTCTCTCTCTCTCTCTCGCTCACACACACACACAATCTGACAGAATAGTGACGAATCGCCTTCGCGGGAACTCGCGACACCTGTTCGTCTGTAGGTGTTCGAGCGAGGCACACGCGCGCGGCCACACGTGCGCACGCGCACGAGCGCGCGATCCACCGCAGGCACGGGCGCCCTATAGAGGGAGGAACAGAGAACCGCTCCCGCGCATCACGAGGAGAAACACGCGCCTATTATTCCCATTCCTTTTAGAAGCCACCTGACGAAACTTTCCTTGAAATTTAAAGAATGTGCGCTTGTTTTTTTTTTAATTTCTGACAATTTTTTTATTTGCGAAATTCATATCGTTGCGACTTAAAATGCCCAATTTGGTGAAACTACGAGTAACTACGGACATTAGAAATTTTAGAAGAAAATAACATCAGTTAGTCCATGGCAGTTCTTCAGTTTTTGTACTGAGTTCACAGATGCACGGAATAACTTCCGAAGCAGAAAATCGGGTTTCACTTTCAGGAGTTGTTTTTCAGAGCCAAACTGTCATAAGTTCAGTGAAACTGCTGTGATGTGGAGCCGGGAGCGGCAACGACCTCACCGGGTTTCTGTGACTCACCAAAGGCTCCCAGTTCGCGGCTGCGTCCCTCTCCTCCTCCTCCAAGTGGACACGCCGGACACCGGGGGGATGTGGACACTCGGGGCTTTGCAGACACTCCGGACACCGTGGAGTCTTCGGACACTGCGGAATGTGGGGACTGCGTGCCGAAGCGTCACCGCCGTGCCGCTCTGACGAGATGTGGACCGGAGCTCACAGCCTGTCGTCCCAGTGTGAGTCCGCACATGCCATCACTTCTCCGACAAACACCACCACTTTGGAGGAGAAAAGGTACAGTAATAACAAGAGCAATAGTGTGCAAAATGTGATGCGATAATCCCCACGCAAACACCGTCCGGCGACCGCAGGTTCCTCAGCACGCCCGGAACGCGGACCTCGTGCCCAAATTGAGGCGCGAGACCATGCCACCCGCGTGCCGCCTCTCCTCCTCGCCACTCCTCCGCAAGCAGCCGCAGAGCTCCTGCGCGCACGGCACAGACACCGAATCGCGCGCCGCCTTTCGACCGACGACACCGGGAAGCCTCTGCAGAAATACACACACACACACACACACACACACACACACACACACACACACACACACTTTGTCACTCCCTCCCTCTCTCTCTTTCTCAGTCTCTCGCTCACATTCTCTCACCTTCCACGCTCACGAGCGCGCGCTCTCGTGGTCACTGTGTGGAGGCTCCACGACGCCAACCATGTGACGAAGTAATTTACATAAACAGATTTATATATCGACCTCAGTATTTTCTAGTTGCGATCAGTTGCTTATCTATCTATCTATCTATCTATCTATCTATCTATCTATCTATCTGTCTATCTATTAATTGCACGTAGGTCGTTTACTCCAACTCCAGGTAAAAAAAAATTTTTATAATGCCCGCTTGTTCTTGTTATTCCAGTCGGATGTTAGAACACCAAGAGCAGAAAAAACACGTTATTGTACCTTACTTAATAATTCTGTACAACTTCTTCTATATTTTCCTTCACTTATTATTGAAGAATCCAGTAATGTTTTGTATCTAATATTTATTCATTTTTGCTTTAAAAAGTGGTCAAATCATTCAAATATAAAATGTAGATCTCAGTACTCCTTCATTATTACAAATGGAAATCCAAGCAAAACATAAGTAGAGTTAACAAGGGTTGAACACTAAGACTTAGTATACCCATGCAGGGTGGACACCTTGAATAAGGAGGTGGGATTCAAACCCCTCTGGAAGGCAGCTCCTGTAACCACTAGGCCACCTGCTGTCCAGCTCCATTCGTGTGCAGCCTCTGAACACTAATTAACTGACCCAGCGTATACAAACACATATCTACTTTGAATTCCCCAGCTGCCACAACCCACACACACCACGATCCACTCTTTGTTAATGTTCCCTCTTTTTACATATTTAACCTGTATTCCTATTTCAATTTGTGTCCAAAATCTTCTATATAAAAACCTTTTACTCTTGTCCTGTGGCTTTCAGAGTATTACTATTTATCTTACTCCTTTTTTCAACAAGAGCTAAGATGTTATATCACAAACTTTACAGCAAGTTACCCATTTATACAGCTGGGTGTTTTTCCTGTATCAATTCACGGGGAGTACCTGTATGAATACTACAGTTGGAGGGACATTCCAACTGGGAACCTTTGGCCTGTATCCTAACCACTACACTCCCTGCTGCCGTAAAATACAGTAACACTGGTAAGGCCACTGTGCTCTGGTCTGATGCTGGTTTGAGGCTTAAGATCAATATTTTAATGTCATTGGATCAGGATCAAAAGCTTAAATGACTGCTATGAAAAAGGTGTGTGAGACAGTAAAGATTTTTGTGTGGTATTGTTTTCTGGTGTTTAGAAGGCATTTTACAAAATGAAAAATGCTTTTTCACAGATAAAATCCGTTAAAACTGTGCTGTATGGTCACTAAACAAAGGTCTAAATTATCCAGTTTCCAGCATAGTTTTTTAAAGGTTGACTCCTGTTTATTTGTTAGATACTTCCATACTGCAGCTTGATAACTTTTAAAATTTTTACAAATTTACAGTGCAAGGCAAAAGTGTTATTGCATCCAGACCCATTACCGTGGTAACCCTTTGGATAGGAGCACAATGAAAAGAAAAGGCTGTCATTGAACAGGTCATCAAGGTTTTCTTCCCCTCAATAAAGGCACTGGCCCTTATAAATGTATGCCCTTCTTCAGTCAGATATCAGTATTACCTGTAGCTTTGTAGTGCAGATGATGTATAACCAGACCAAACAACAGCACCTTCATTTGAGTGAGCAGCTGAGTTTTGTAATTATCCGCGCAAATTCCCATTTGCTCCTACTGATAGGTGTTCCAGACTACCCAGCAAAGCCTTCACAGATGCTAGCTGCCAAACATTGATCTGTGCTATTCTGCCTGCATTTTAAAAACTGGCACTCAGGCCAGTTCCACACACACACACACACACACACACACACACACAAATGTAGCACTGAATATTAACTGCCGGTGAGTCATTCTTGTTCTTCAGTCAATAACAAACAAGCAATTCTCATGAAATTATACAGGAATGCATTCACCTCCTCCATCATTTGAAACATAAACATTACTGCATACACTTATCAGTATTGGTCTTCAAGGGTTGTATTTTAACCTCGCACATACAGTGCTGTGAAAGAATATTTGATCCCATTTCAGTTCTCTCTGTTTTTGCATCTTTTCACATTAAATTTGTCCAGATGTTTTTATCCTTTCTAGGAAGAACTAAAGCAGTCTTGCATGGAGGAGTGACATGGATGAATTTTTCACTGTTATGATTCTGACATTGTAAGTTACCCCCCAGATAAAGGTGCCAGCTAAATAAAGGTTAAGTGACACGGATAAATTCTTAGACATTGATATCAGACCCTGGTCAACATCAAGACAGAGTATATTGTTGCAGTAGTAGCAGGTAAAGGTGACCCAACCAGTTATTGACTGCAAACGTTCTATGACTTTTTCATTATTTTTCACACAAAAAAATGACATATAACAACCCTGGTGTCCCTTTTCTCTCAGTTTCCATTTGTATACTACTAAAACTGATGAAAAGAGCTTATCAAATCTAATGTAAAAAAGCATCAAACACACAGAAAATTGGAAAGGGGGCAAATACATTTTCATGGCACTGTATGTCATTTTCTCCACCAGATGTCTTTTATCCCGGTCATAGATGAAGCAACCTGAAGACCAGCTTCATCAATAACAGAGTGAAATCATTCATTTTCCTTGCTGTGTTGTTTTATCTGCAGGCAAAGAAATGAGCTATAGTTCATATGGGCCATCTTTCAGCGCTAATGTTTGCTACGGACATGGGCACTGCTGCAGCTTTGTGGAACATGGGTGGCAATGGATTTATTTCAACCTTGTGTCAGAGCATTGAGTTTCCTCCAAGAAGCCAGGCAAGAGAGATGCATTGTGTTTGTGAAAAGGAGTAATGGTCTGTTCGGACCAGCCTGGTGAAAAAGCACTACATTTAACACGCTTGCCACAAGAAGCGCTCATCTCTGGTCTTTAATCCCATATAAAAGTGCCTTCTAGGTCAACACTAAATCATGGGGTTTTTGGCGGCATGCTGAGTAAACCATCTTTTTTGTGCCTCGCAGAAAAAGTGGTCGCTAACCTCACTTAAAAAGTCTTGTAAGAACTGGGCCTTTCACATTTTTTCCTGAGCTGATCTGACTTCTGAATGGTGCATTGAAAATAGAATACTGTACAGAAATTTTCATTCATTAGCATCTGTTTTCATGTTGTGTGTTTGATAATTATACATGTTCATTCATTCATCCTTTCATTCATTCATTCTCAGCAGCCAGCTATTCAGCGCAGGATCTTAATGGTCCAGAGTTTATCCCAGAAGCATAAAATGAGAGATAGGGTGTTCCCACCTATTTGCTCACACGCCCTCTGGGCAATTTATAATTACCAGTTCACCTGAAACACACAGTAGACTCTGGGGGGAACTCCATGTCAACATGAGGAGAACATCCACAAAACTCCACAGAGACTGACCTGGATTTAAACCCATATCTTAATGCACAGCTGAGGTCACTACCTGCTGTGCCACGATGGTGCCTGTTGTGAAAATACCAAATTTAATAAGAGATACAAATAATCAAAACTGTTTTTTATAAGGCATGAGTAAGTATTGCAAAATACATTATTTTAGTAACAATAGCAGTATGTCTTTTTTGGGTAAAAGGTCTGCTTAACAGGACATATTAGCTCTCACACCCACATATACATTTGTTGGAGGCATTCTAGTTAAGTGGTAGAATGCAGCTCACATGTGTGGATGGCAGGACACAATTCATCAAGCTAAAAGTGATATATTGTTATGGAGCACTGTGGCCAAAGAACCACGTATTTTATAAAGCACACTGATGTTTCTATACCTCCACTCAAAAAAAAAGAATGAAATAAAGATCTTACAGTTGCCCTTTTTTGTAGCTGGCACCAGATAGCAGAAAAACAGAAAAAAGCAGAATAGCAGAAAAAACCATACTTTTAACTCTTTTATTTATCTGTTTCTCTTTACAGTTTAACAGCTCTATATTTCCCCAAAAATAGTAAAAATTGGTAAATTGTAAAAACTCTTTCAATCAAAGTTTGCAGAGAAATAGACTGCTGAAAAAAAGGTATTGCTGACAGTGTGCTCAAAATTGCATTAATACTATTCAGGAAAGAAGTTCAAGACAGTGTCCCATCCAGGGTGTGGTCTCCTAGCCAAGCACCCAGTGACTTCAGGATAGGCTCCGGACTGCAGCAACCCTGACCTGGACAAGTGCTCATGGATAATGGATAGATGGACAGATGGATCCAAGTTTTTTCTTTGACAAGGTAAGAGCATTTCCACTAATGTGCAAAACACGGAGTGACTGCTCACCGTTATGTGGTGTATAATTCTGAATGGAGTCGAATGGCATTATGCATTATGCATGACAGCATACTTTATTTGTCAGCACATCAGTTTTGCACTGACAGATTGTGAGCAGACATACATTTGCAATAAATAATGTAACAAATCCTGAGGATGCAAGGCCCGAGTGCAGCGTGCATTACTGAAGGACATCAATCCACACGATTTCTGGATCGGCCTTGTTTCAGAATCACGGAGCCGCATGGCCAGAGACAAAATCCAACAATGTAGTCAAGTTGTTGAGCTGCAGCAAGACTGAAGGAAACTGCATCAAAGAGAATTTGCTTCCTCATTTGCTCCATTTCCTGCTGGGGTTTTATCATTTCAAAGGCATACAGGTAAGGGTGATCCATATGGATGTTTCGAAAGAGCTTAAGAAGAACGCCCTGAAATAAAGGTCTGTAGAGCACTGAGACTCCAAGACTGAACAAATGGAAAAGAACCTGTACACACAGTTTCTGTTGTGTATTCACATCATGCATCTAAACAATTAAGGGCATATTTGCATCTCAGTTATGAAGGCTGTTTTTAGTTTTTTTTTTACGTTAGTAATCTCTGAGGACCATTGTGCAGATGCAACTGCAGACACACCGCAGGGTTTTTCACTGGGGTACTTTAGTCAAATTATCCATGACTCAAAATGCCGTTAATATGAGAAGTTGTGATAGGTTTTGATAATCCAATAATCTATATAATGTGCTGTAAATGTATATTTTTAAAATGAACTTCAAAGAGTGCAGACACCTGTATTATATTGAAGGAGGAAGTAATTATCAGATTGTGTAAATTGGCCTGATCCTGAAATCTCAGCCAAGCTAAATGAAATACTAAAAGCAATGCTATCAGTAGTTTAATATGAACATATCACCAGCAATTATGACCAAAGTAGTGAAATAATACTGAAAATAAAAAAGATCAGTGAGTTACTCAGCTCATGTGAATACATTTTAAGCCATTGATTTGTTGATAAGATAATTTGGCAAACCTGTGCAGCATACAAACATATGAACACAGGAGCACCATGGCGTTTCTATGTGTCAGTAGACGTGCAGCATAGACTGAGGAAAACATATCAATCTGTCACCATGGAGACTGCTTCAGTGGGAACTTTTGACTTTTTAGGGAGTCTTTATAATTGCAGCAACAAATGCCAACTCAGAAAAAAACAGCAAGGTATTCAACAGTGTCAGGAACCATAGGAAAGTTTGCACTACTACTATGTTGAAGACAACTGAGACAAAGATTAACTAAAATTGGAATAAATCTCTTTTGCATTCATAAAAGGAGTGTTTTCAAAAAATGACCTTAATGCTTGTTAACAGTTGCTCTATTTAATGAATAACATATAGTATATATAGTATAATAACTATATAGTATAGTATATGACTAACTGGTTGACATGCATGGACTATTACAATTTATTATTTGCAGCACATAAATTCAGATATAAAGCCAAGTAAAGATTTCAGTGTGAACAATCATTTGTTTACCATTAGAGATGAAATACAATAAGAATTAAGAGACAGAACACTAAATATAACCAAGGTCCTGCAATGGTATCACAGCACATAGTTTATCTTTTCCAGCCTTCACAATACATGATTTGTAAAGGAAAAGGTGAGTATACTATTTAAAAAGAATAATCAAAGAAATACCAGTACAACAGATTCTATACCAGTAATGAAAAATTATTTTTTTGTGGTCACAGGTGGGGTGGAGATTGACTCCATAGCAACAACTCAAAGTACATTTACAGTTTTTTGCTGCTTATATAATATATAGTATATTATATACTACATATGAGGCCAGGTCTGTGTAGAGTTTCCATGTTGTCTGTATGTCTGCATGAGTTTCCTTCTGCTGCTCTGGTTTTCTCCCACAGTCCAAAGACATGTGTCTCAGGTGAACTGGTGGCCCAAAATTGCCCATAGTGTATGAATATGTGTGACTGTGTGCATGTCTGGCTGCCCTGTGATGGACTGGCATCCCATTCAGGGTGTTGTTTCATAGCTCAGTACCCAGTGATTCTGAGGCACACTCCAGACTACTAGGATATACTGGTAAATGATAATAGACAGATGGATTTTATATATATAGGAAAATCTTGTGACTTTTGGGTTTGAGCCATCACTATGTATACCAGCTCTCATCAATACAAGCCTCATACTAGCTATCTGAGCCCTTTTGCTCTTCTCAGGGTCACATTTCAGACAGCTAAAGCTGTCTGATCAATACCAGAGGAGACACAGAAATAATATTTGTAACAACATCCTCATGACATTTCACATTTTGCCATTTGATGATATGGGACAGAACATTTGTTATTTGTTTATTTATGTTGTTTCTGAATGAGTTGCTAAGGACCTTACTTTGTTGAACTTTTAAAAGGTCATGTGGTCTCCAATGGCTCCGCCCCATCAAGTCAAATATGTGAAACAAACTCTTGAAGAATAATACCTCTTTATTACCAGTAGAACCCTTCAGCAGGGACATACTTTTATTATTAATGTTCTTCTTGGCTATGCTAGTGGCAGGTTATGGTTGTAATTTATTCAGGCGATTTATCAGTTGTACTAAGATGAAAATCTGCCTCTAGGATTATGTCTGACCTTTAAAAGTGTCAGGTTAACCTTGTTAATATCATGTCAGAGCAGATGTCTCTTATTTCTTCAGCTTCTGCGCTTCCTCAATTAAATACCTACACAGTGCTATTCTGTGAATTTTATGAAAAACAGCTATAAACAGAAAGCTATAAGATAAAAAATACTTAACACAGCATAAATGTACGAAAATACATTTGAAGTTATTTCACGTTGAAGTGGACTTAATGTAGAAGCTATTAGCTACAGAACATTAATGAAGTATAGATTTGCACTGAATAAATGAAAAATCATATGCTATCACTCAATAGATGATCATGTTTTTGCAAAAGATTCAAAATAAAAAAGGATTATCACAGCATCCGATAAAAAAAGCATTAGTGCAACTGGGCACTGACAAAATGTCAACAGTGTACAATTTTAAATGTTTACAAACAGAATGCTGCATTAATAAAGTAAACGATGTAAACACTTAGTTAATGGTAATGTTGTCCTCACTACTGGAATGGAGTGCTTGACTGAACACTTGTCTTTCTTGGCTTCACACTCCAGGTCTTTGGAAGCCCACTGGTACTCATTAAAAAGAGATCTTCACAGCCAAACTTCCCATCCAATTAGCTGAGCTTTGAGAATGTCTCTGCAAGGTTTCACAACCAATACAGCTGAAAGTGAACATTAAAGAATTTCTGGTTATTTTTTTTAAATCAGACACACAACTGAAAGTGAATAACACCCTTCACACCATGCCAGAAGTTGTTATCTTTTCAGTTTGTGCATTTTTGTTTGTCTTGAAATAAAGAAAATAAAAGAAAGTATATTACTTTGTTTAGGAAGTTCAGATTAAAATTTACAGGGATTTGTACAAATATCTCCAGTCATCATCAAAAAACTCAATATATATAGCTTTTCCACAGCAAAAATTGTTAAATGATTCATGACAAGTGCAAAAACTCCATGGAAACTCTGTAGATACCTTCTATTTATGCATATAATTCACAAAAAGTGAATGTTGCATTAGGGAAATTGTTCTCCATTTGGATCAAAATCACTGTACATAAAGCAAAAATCCCAAAAAAATATTTTTTGGTTTTTTAAAAAAGTTTAAAAAAAAACTTTTAAATATCTTTGTTGACTATGAGGTAGTGTGTATATGCCACATTATAATCTGTTATGTTTCTAGTAACCCATTACAGACAAACCCCATTTTACACACTTTGTTCCTGCAAAATGCCATGCAAACATGAAGTTGCATACAAACAGGAATTAGGATCCTTCTTTGCATTATTTTAAATTGGCAAAAATAACAATGTATTCCCAGATCATCCAAAAACCCTAAACCCACTTCCCCAAATAGAACTAAAACACTGTAACACACCTTGTAGTACACACAGCAATGCGCAGCAGACACACGCACAGGGCATCGCACCTCATAGTGCTGCACACACACAGGAGAAGAATATTGGATTTACTGAATAACTTTAAAACACTGAGAAATGCTAAAACACTCCAGCAATTTACACATTAATGGGTACATAAATGCGGTTTAGAGCCCCTGTGGTCACGGCCATCACTAAGTCAAACTTGCAAGGTACTGGTGAACCCCCATGAACTAAAGAGGCTGCCCAAGTGCCTCTGTAGACCATTTATTAATTGGGTATTAATATGCAGTGAAAGTTCACAACTCTTGCATAACGTCCTTCAGATCCATACACTATGAACAAAGGTTATAATTGACACACATTGGGGTGGTGTGGAGCAGAGCATGTACTGGGTTACAACTCAACACAGCTTATTGCCTTATAGAGATCACCCTGCATGATGGCTTGTGTTCTTAAGCTGAGCATCAGATCATAAATAACTATGAAAATACTACAGAGATTGGCGCAGGGCAGCTGTGAATGGTTGTGTAAAAGCAGCACAGGGAAATGACCGAGCAACATAATGGTAATGCACATAATGATAATGGGCCAGACTGCAACAGAGCAGCATGGTTCTGTCCTCCTCTGACCCAGTACAGGATACTTTTAACCCCTCCTTTTAGCATATACTTAGCAATGAGGTAATAAAAGCCTTCCTTAAAAAGAGGAATTTTTCCTCCTAAACAAATTGAAATATTGGCTATGAAAATTTGCCCAACAATACAGTAAATAACTTAGTAAGTAACTGATTTTATTTTTAAAATTACCAGTTCATATTTGTTAGGTCACCATCTTTTTTGGAGAATTATAAAATTATGGCATTTTTAATTTCTATCCTTCATAGTCTGTCACTGATTCTGACCAAACAGCCAGCAGTACACATTCCTCACACTGAGTGCGTGTGTGTGTCTATTGCTGTGGTCGACTAATTTCCAGCTGTGTCAGAATATATTTCTGTTTTTTTATTTGCTTTAGTCAGTACCTTATCCAAAAGCAAGGTATGTCTTCAAGCCCAGTATTCAGGATAACTACTGTACTGTGTTACATGTTGGAACTGAAAAGGGACCCTGTTGACCTGACAGTGGTGCCACCTGTACTCAGGTACGAAAGAATCGCAGCACAACTATACAAAATGCTTTTTCCTCACATCCCTCAATCCTTGATACCCATTTTCTTATTAAAGGATTCCGCAGGACAGTCACCTTCCACTAGGGCAGCAGGTAAGACTAGTGAGAATTGCTGCCTTTTAGTCAGGTAGTGCTTTTGGTCAAACTGCTTACCCTGGACTGATAGAGTAAAATAGTTAAATACTGTAATTGAAAGAACCTTGTTATGTTACTTTAGAGAAACACAACAGCTAAATAATAACTAATAATAATATTGTCCCTGGTATATCTGACCTGATTGTGTCTGTCTAACCACAAAGGGACTGTACTCATTCTGTCCAGCATTCCATTGATCTAGGAGAATGAGCACCAGTCACTCCTTACTCCTTAGTCTTGCTTCAATAAAACCAAAATACAAAAAGAACATGTAGGCCCTTATAAATCAAAGGGAGGCTGAGATTTCTGGCTGTGTAATGCTTTCAGATGTCTGCATGTGAAAGTTGTAAAATTTATTAGGCGGCCAGTTTTTAAAGCTAATTTGTAATTTGAGAGATGGTGGCACAGTGAATAACTATACCTTGGCTATTTTGCTGATGGTTTCAGTCCAGCTCATTCTGTGTGAAGTTTGCATGTTCTCTCCGTTCTCATTTCATGTTCCTACAGGGGCTCCAGTTTCCTTACACAATCCAAAGATACTTGTTTAATGTTAACTGGTCACTCTGAATTGTGTGTTGTGTGTGTATGATCACCCTGTGTTGGACTGTTGCCCCATCAAGGGTGTATTTTCTGATTCTAGCACCCAATGATTCCATGATAGGCTCTTAACCACTGGTGATCATGATAAGTTAATGATACTGGATGGATGATGCTTTTTCTCCACAACAACCTTTAATGTTGCGTAATCTACTTACACTTATTTTCCCTTTTACTCCAGCTGGGTAATTTTTACTGCATCAATTCAGGGTAAGTACTTTATAGGAACCTCTCTCAGAACTGCTGAATCCTTTTTAATATTCAAGACGGGTCTCAAAGCGCATCCTTTTCAAACAACTGCTCCATAAATTTACAATCACATCATCTGTCACGATCAAGTCGGCATTACCGATCAGTTTTATTCTCTGCTACTGGTTTGATGTGTGATGGCATAGTGTTATTGGATAACCATAAGAGGGTAATTGTTTTGTGTTTTTATATAAAGTACTCAGCATCCTGCAGCGCATTCATGTATGTCTGAATCGGCCACACATTCATTTCTACAAGGGGTCTTCAACATCTCCTGCAGTTCATTAGCATGGATATTTTCTCAAATCTGTTAGAGACCTTCAGATACACATGTTTAATTTTATTCATTGGTAGCCTGAGCATGAGACATAAGTGAATGAGAATTCTCCAGATTCATCAGCTCTTTGTCAGCTAGAGGTGTAGTCCATCATCTCTAAGCTAGAGAGTACCAGTTAAACAATTTCTCTATATTTCACACATTGCTGGATCATGCTGCTAAAGCAATGGTGTGACATGGATGTTTTGATAACTTACTCTACCCAGGTAAAGGGTGAACAGGGAATCTCTCTGGTAGGCATCAGTTTGCTTCCGACTGTCTCAAAATAGAATGATTTGAAATAAGGAATGTCAGTCGCTTGTGCAAGACCTTACAAAAAAAAACATCGGTTGATAATTTTTTTTATATTTAATAACTGTGATCAATTCTGAATGGCAATCGAGCATATGTTTTGCTGTGTGAATATAAAGAGTTAACCTTCTCAGCCCCTCGCAGTGGATCCTTCATCCTCACTGTGATACAAAACTGAAATTAGTGAATTTTGAGGGGTGGTAACTCATCTCTCCTGAGAGCCTGTTGTTATTGTTTCAATCTGACAAACTCTGTGGTTGTCTCAACAATAGTTTAACATACATTTATTTTAGCACAATGGCTTAAATATAATCCAGTTTGTTTGATAGATGTGACATCTTGCCACATTAGCTCAGATATGACAGTTGAGAACAGCATGAGTCCATATGTCATAAATACCTTATATTTCTGGTAACAGTTAATAGGTGAAGGTTTATTCTTATTCATCAACCACTCATCCTGGTCGGTGTGATGGTGGTCCAGAGCCTATCCAAGAATTACTGAGCACTAGGCTAGGAGGTGGACTGGGTAGCATACCTGTGCATTATACCAGGGTTTTAAACTAGCAGAAAATTGAAAACACTGTATGAAACCTAAAACAATAAAGATAAAACACGGCCTTCAACCCCACTGCTCTGGGTGCAACACTCACGCTAGCAGTCTGAGTGACTCCAGAGTATGGAGAAGGGTGCAGCAGAAGGCCTGGCCTGCTATGCGAGGGTGGGTTTACGCCTTCTGGAAAGAAACGCTGCCACACGCTGGCAGTTTAATTGCCGCTGATTTCTGGCTGATGTCCTCTCCCTCCGCAGGACACAATTTTACAGGGTTTTGCTCTGGGAGCTAAGTTGTAACAGCTCACAAGGGTCAGTGGGTCGTGCACCCAGGACAGGTTTCCAGTGCAAGGGCTCCTGGGAGTCGACAGCTGGAAGAGGAATCACAACCTCAACTGCTGGTCACATTTCCAAATGGTGGGGCAGAGAGTAGTACTGCTGCCTCAAAGAGCCTGGGTTGTTTGGGCGTGGATTTGATTCAAGCTCAATCTATGCAGAGTTTGGATATTCTCATCATGTCTATGGATTTCCCCTGCATGCTGCGGTTTCTTCCCATGCTCCAAATACATGTTTTTCAGGTTAATTGGTCACACTACATTGCCCACAGCATGTGTGTGGCAAAACCCCCATCCAGGGTGTAAACTTCATAGTCTGGTGCCCAGTGATTTTGGAATAGGCCCCTGACCAGGATAAAGTGCTAATGGATAACAGATCTATGGATTTTCCAAAATTCCTGCATGTGAAGTATGGATTTGAATGGAACTGCAGTAATGAATATGCATCAGTACAATAAAGTGCATGAAGGGAGTGCTGTTTTTGGTTCAAATGGGTAAATTAAACCCACCAGGATGGTCGCCATAATACAGAGTTTGTTACAACAAAAGGCAGTGGCCAGAAGTTACAGCCAGGTGGGGAATACTGCTCTTTCACCCTGAGGACCCGTGGTTCTTTGATAGGGACAGTTACCCCCAAATGAGGCTTACAAACCATGAAGACAGGGATTCACTCCCACACGTCACTCATAGACCAGCAAATTAACCTAACACAAATAATGATTTACAGTTCACACCTATAGGAAGTGCTTTTGAGCAGTATGGGATGCTACATATGTTACTGAAGGCACTTTACTCTGAGATGTGCATCGCTTTGGAGAAATTCCTCTGACAAATAAATGTAAATGATGGCATGTAATATTTTTTTTACAAATCTTTTGTCAACCATTACACTGGTAACGAAATGGGGCAGCAGACGGTATAGTTGTTAGAGCTCCTTCTGAGGTCCCAGGTCCAAATCCCACCTCCTGCTGTTGTACCCTGGTGTGCCGTTACTGTGACTTCATCCAGTGAAAATTACCTTCGTTCATAAAAAGGGCAAATTGTCATAAAAAGTTTAACAGTAAAATTTGAGAAAAGCATTGGGTTATTTATTTTGTGACTTGCTTTGCCTTTAGCTTGAGGATCATCTGCTCTTTTTTCGTCTCTGCTTTTTATGTTTTATTTTTATTTGATCGTTCCACAGGCCATTCCCACAGTGTGGCGGCCAGAGTTTTACAGATTCTGACTACTGTCTCCCAGTGACTGACCCTCTTATTCCGGAATGTCCTCCAAAGTCCCTCTTCCATCCATCCTCTAAACATCCCCACGTCGGGACCTACAGCTAGCCTGTATATTTAAAGGTGGTAAATGTTTAATTTGCGAACATGTTGCGGTGGATCACACAAGCTATCACAAAGGAGCCTGGATTGAATATGCAACACGCTCTGATAAATATTTCATTGGCCTGTTTCTCTAGCCCCTGTTGACTTTCCATGTGCCTCTGGCTGATCCTTGCAAGAATTAAACACATTTTAGTTGCAATATTTATTTCTTTAAAAAAAGTAGTCAGTAGCTGGACTCTAGCAGAGCCTGTGCCCTGATTCTTACCTACCTCAGCTATGCTGATGAACACCATGATCTACAACCCCAATCCCAGAATAAAATATTTGTTTTCTGTTATTTGTTTTCCAGGACTATTTTTTTCCACATTTTATTTATCTTCTTGTCACATAACATCCTTATGTTCATGTTGTCAGAAAGAAAAACAATAGTTAGAATTAATTTAATGTAGAATTAAATGTATGCAGCGAATAATCACTGCATTGTTAGCTTAAAAAAATATATATATTAATGTTGCATTTCAGGAAAAAAAAATGCTGTTTGAGCAATGAGGAGATACATACTTCTAATTCGCCCATTACAGACATGAATCTGCTGTCCAAATAAATTTTTTCTTTTTACTAAATGACTTTATTTGAACAACTACACTTGAGCAAAGTTAAGTGAACAGAGGATTGATGTCCTAACAGGTTATGTGTAGATGGAATGGATTTTACTTAATGTGTCTGTATCACTGTGGTCTTGTTTATACTTTAATTTTGTAATAGTTCCTAATTTTGTTACTTTTGTTCGTGTCCAATAAGTTGATATTTTATTAATAATACAGGCTCCTCAGCTTAACAACACAGTTGGGACTGGAAGTTTGTTCATAACTTGATTTGTTTGTGTATTGGAAGTCTCTTTCATAGCATAATTGGAATAACGCTTAATAATATAGATGGCCGTCAATTTATTTATGCTTTAGATTGTGTAAATATTTTCATAACAAAAATTTATTCATTTAACAGACACTTTTCTCCAAAGCGTACAGTACAACTTAGAATAAACAGAAGTGCCTCAGGAACAGACAAAGAGCCTTATATTGTGGAAGCACAGTCAGTGAGTCCAACACCACCATTTTTGTGGCCACATCACACCAGCAGCTGAGCATAGAACTGATACGAAAAGCAAAGGTGATGGAGATCAGGAGAAAAGTGGGTCTGGAAGACATGGTTTTTGATGTCTTTCTTGAATGCTTCATAAAGTATGAGGAAAAAAGTTTCTACTTCAAAAAGCTGAAATCCTATCTCCCAGTGTTTACTGTACTTCAGAAAAAATGGTATCGTGCAGTTGCTTCACTGCACTGTACTCTCAGAAGCACAAATGCTCTGTAATAATCCTAGTATTGTCAGTAACCTTGAGGAAAGGCACCAGCTAAACAAATAGCAGCAATAATAAACCACAATTTGAAATGACCTGTTTGAGAAATGTATGACATACATAATGGCACATTAAAAAATTTCCAGCATATTTCATAACCTTTATCAAAAAGGAAGCAGTACATCCTGTCTCTGAAACAATAACTTTTTTTAAAAGCAACTGAAGTCAACATAACATGCACATCTATCTTAAGCCTTCAATATGAAAGTCAAGGGCGCTGAGGGAGCTGCCTTTGAATCGGGCATTTTGCTAACAGATACAACTCCGAAGGACGAGGCGCTGGTTTCCAGCCAAAGGGCTTGTGACAGAAAAGCAGTCATTGCGTAATTGTAAATAAAATATGTGCTAAAATATAGACTTAACAAGGATGGGACTGTGCGAGCTCAATGGCTCGCTGTGCCTTTGCCTATATAAGTAAATTCATCAATAGAGCAATTGCTCGAGCTCCCAGCAGGCCGGGCCCCTGCTTGTAAAATTTATGAGCAGCAGTGCAAACAGACAGCGGATGGATCGAAACGGGTCCCCGAGGCAGCGGGAAAAGAGTCGTTAGCAATAACAACATAATCAATCACACCTGGCGCATGCCGCCCAGGCCCGGCTTATTCTGCGGCGTGTACCACTGCGTCCTCGCGTTCCACGCGGGGGTCTTTCCGAAGCCACGCTCATAAAGTCCTTGTGTTGTTATATATCCAAGACTGAAGCCCAAGTCTGTGATACACAATGTCAAACAAACTGTTGGGGACAGTGCAGTATAAACAGGTAAATCTGAGTACATCACTTAGTGTACAATCTAAACATTGTAGACCGCTTGATGTGGGAGAAAAGTAACAGATACATGAATTGTAATAAATCAGCGAAGGTTCCTGGAGGCTACATAAAACACAATGAACAGTGAAAATTGTCCAGCTATAACCATGGGTAAATCACTGTAATTCGCCGTGGACAGATGCGTCAGGTAAATAAATAAACACTGGTAAATCGGTCTAATCGGAATCTCAGTTCTGAAGTGTGCGGGAGAGAAGATGTATTAATTCTCCATTAAATTTGTTGACACACTATGTGCCTGTTCCTGGAGCTGATAGGAACATGCAGTGATTTTTAGTTATTTTGCTTTTGGTGTCATGATTTTGTTTCAAGAGTGAAAAAAGACTCCCTTCCAGAGGAAACATTCAGGAAACATAGAACCTTTTTAATTTTACAGTCCATATGACTGTAGGAATGGGCAGTGTAATCCTGCATTTGGTGGACCCAGGTTTGAATCATAAGTCTGCTATAGTGGCCTTGATCAAGGTATCTAACCTCAACTGGCACAGTAAAAATTACCCAGCTTTATAAATAGAAAAATCAGTGTGGTTCACTAATTATAAGTAACTCAACACTGTAATCTGTTTTAGAGGAATATGTTACATGAACGTAAATATTGTTACATAGCAGATACACAGACTCCAGTCTGCAGCTTGAAGTGAGAAAGATCTTCATTTGGACCAGACGCAGTACTGTGCCACACAACGTGGAGGTCCCTGGAGGAGTGTGGGGGCCTGGAGGTATAAATGCACATCAGAGAGGAGGGAGTAGTTACAATGGCTCCAGGAAACACAGCCAAGCAAAGGGAGGGCAGCGGTGTGACAGAATGTGCACCAGTGGAGTGGTGTCGAAATGGGTGCCCCGGACCTACCCCGCAATCACAACTGAAAAGCTGAATTGGGGACAGGCAGCAATAGCCCTGCACTCCAGATATGACCCCACTGCATTAATGGGCCAGGAAATGTAAAACCATGTAAAAACCACAGCCACGTTACGGGACGTAAGAAATGTTAGAATGTTAGCTGACAGGCGAACTGTACTAATGCATTAGTGAGGAAGAATGTGTCTGAGAGGTGGCACAATAACATGGACCTCAATTATTGGGGTTAATGAAGGATTTGGCACAATGAAATACAACCTAAAGGTGTTCTCACAGATAATTCACGACTAGGGACTTGTATTTAGCAGCTGGAGTGCCCAGTACTTTCACAGAGTGTTTCATAATTATGCACTAATATGTTATTATATGAGACATTGATACTGCAGTGCCATCTGTGCTTGTAACTTGTATTATTGGTCAGTGGTGTCCTCTTATCTTATGCAGCTGCAATATGAATTCCCGAAAAGGCAGCATGTGTTTTTTCATATTGACTAGTCACGGAGTTGCTTTTTTCACGGTGTTTAACCACCTCTTTAGCAATGACGTGTAGAGATGAAAAATATTTCAACAGCACGCTGCATCTGTGTGATGTAACCCAATTAAAGTACAGTTAAAAAAATGTAATAAATTCCTGGAAGATGTTTAATAATATCTAGTCACCATACTTCTGCTGAGCCAGACTACTGAACTCTTTTAATGTCCTGCAATAACACTTTTTATTATTGCAGTCTTGTTGGGGGAACCTTTTTACTAGTTTTTAGCACAAGGCTTTAATCAGGATGCAAAAACCTGGAAGCAATGAGTGTCCCTGTTTAAAACAGGGGGTGTTACTGTCTGGCTGTGACGTAATGATGGTGGCTGGCAGAATGTGTGTGGCATTTATCTGAATGCAGGTTAATAAAGTGGAGGAAATGAAAAGTGGCCAGAATAAACGTATTCAGATATTTCTATTCTGCAGTTTTTGATTTAGTCAGACTGTCTAACCCCTGAGATACTCGCTAATGAATTGCAGAGAGATATTTTCCATATTGCATCTGCAGGTTGCTTTTGCCCAGAAAGGGTCTTGATAGAGAAGCCAGTATTGATATTTCTGGTTTGGGATGTGTCCTTGTTGCCATCTCTTCCATATGTGGACTGATATGAACCCCTCTCTGTCCCTCCAGTTCTTCAGCACTGGTCACAGCAGGCGCTGTGCAAGAGAATGGATGTTTTATGCTTCATATATCATACTTCCATAGCCGGGAGCATCAGCTGAACAGTGTGTGGGAGGATATTACTTAGAAATCTCTCTGTACAGACACTTTTACAGCAAGTTATCAATGTATGGCTACAGGCCTTCCTAATCTCCCATTTTTATACTACAGTAAATCTTATCTGAGAAAGTGGTGTGGTGTTAACATGTCATATTCGCTGTCAGTGAGGAAATCCGCCTCAAGGAATAATATCACACGTATTGGATTATATATATGTACTGCGTATATTATGTATATATCATTAGAAATAACCCTGGGCTTAAGGAATATTTCACAATTATTAATTTGCAGTTTTCCAGTGTGACCTTCCATAGCATACTGCTCTGCTGGGGACACCTGTGCTAAGAATTGATCTCCCACAAGTAAGGTGGTGATCCTAAAAGCATCACCAGCACATAGAGGGGGGTTCTGAGATTGCTGTAATGTGTCCTTTCTTACTGAGCCAAAAGGTGTTCCCTTGCGCTTTTCAGGTTGCCATGACCAAAGTCCATAAAGCTGGATCAACCTATGGACCTAACCAGTTAAGTTGGAGGTCTGCTAAGTGTAACTTACCATCCCACTTCTGACATCAGTACTGACTGGGTTACTCAACAAGATAAGAATAACTATTAAAAAACTCATTAGTCTAAGAACATAACTCCTCACTCAGGACCACTGTTATCACCCACTAAACTGGGAGGGTTGTAATTCAACATTTTCTATGTCATGCTGACCGCTGAGTTTTTAAGACCATAAATCTCCCGTACATACTCGTGCAAAGCCATGAGATGATTGTCATTTCCCACCATTTCACTTCATAGTTTTAGTTTTGCATTTAATTAACAGTGACTAGAAGTATCTAAACAGGACGTGGGATTCTGGAAAATTCAGATCAGAATTATTTTTGAGATAAAACTTTAAACTTGCAGAAGAATATTTTTGTGAGGTAGTGGTGTTAAACATTCACAGACTCAGGGATCTTTGGCACTATATTTTGTTATTGTCACTTTAACCAACATATTGTAATGTGAAACGCATTATGTGCTGCAATCAGGCTTCTTTGTGACAACTTTCTCCAACAGCTCTGGGCAAAATGATAGAAAATGACCTTTATAAACAAGGCCTGGTGCTTTTATTAGCCAGCTTTGGGTAAACCGAATCTGGGCCGACCACGAGTTGTCTGTTTATCTTAAACAAAGCAGCACCGCAGAATCTACAGAAAGACAGAACCGAACAGCTCAAAATGTTTTTTCATCCATTTTACTTTCATACCCACACAAAAGAGAAATTTTCGTTTTTCCCCGTTTTCTTTGTCAGTTTTTATCGTATAATCTGCACTGCACTGTATTAGAACATAAAAAATTCTTGCTTTTTCCATAACAATGTTCCGTTTTAATGAAATGCTTCAATTTCCACTATGAATGTAGCATTTTCTTAAAATTGTGTTTTTTCTTCAACAAAACATCAAGGGAAGATATTTCTCAGAACAACAAAAAAGCTCCTGATGGACAGTCCCTGGCTCACAGACACTTACAGGTGTAATGTTTTATTTCTTCTCACAGTAAGAGTGAGACAGATGAAGTAGGAAGGGAAGGGTGTTGGCTACTTTTATGCTGTGCCAGCTAACACGCCAGCTTTTTCCCCAAGGCTGTCACACTGCTGAATTACAGACAATATAGGGACTAGTCAAAACCACTACTGACCACCTGTCAGCTGTACAACCACCACCATCACAACTGATTGTTTGAACTGCCATATCTTTTAACTTGTTTAGTTACAAATGCTCATCTTATCTGTTTATTTACCTATTTATTTATCTGTCTAGTAACTCAGTTTGTCTGTGTTGTCCTTTGTTTTCATGCAGACTGTTTAGTGTACTGTGGTCTAGGAGTAACTACATTCTGTCCTCTCTTAAACATTTATATAAGCACAGAATGATACATTGACCAGTGAACCTTAATTAGTTTAATGTTTAAGAAGCGTGAGACAGACAAAGTAGGAAACCAAGCATGTCAAATGTTAAAGCAGTTCACCTGAGACGCAATGCAACCCAGGCCAATAACACACTTTCCAGGTGAGCTGAACACAACAGAAGTTTGAGACCTGAAAACTGCACGTTCCAGGTGTGCCTCTGTTCTTTGACATTTGTGAAATATATAAATACAGTTTCATGCAAATAAGCACTTTTAGAAACTCCGTGTGTGAATATTGTGCCAGAGTCCTTATTGGAGCACTTTTATTACAACTTCTGACAGTGTCACAACTAAATCTTAGGATGATTTTGTCAGCCCTGGTTAGATATGCCTGCATTAATGCTGCACCTTTAGAGCGCCATCTCCTTGGCCAGTCCTCTGGATGGATGATAGGTGTCTTTAGCCCAGGAAAAAAGGGGAATTGATCAAACTGTTGGCATTTTTGAGACCCCCATTTCTGAAGGGTGCTGTAAACATTACTGTCACCAGCTTGGCTAGTTTCACAATGAAGATATTTGGAGCTTTTTCAACACAGTATTTACTTGGCTGACCTTTGAGTTGGAACTTGTTTTGTTCTTGTATGACAGACACCATGCTGCAGAACAGGCTGACTAATACACACCTCATCTTAGGAACACAGCTGGGACTGAAAATCTGCTCGTCTGTAGGTCCATCCACAACATCACAACAAAAAACTTAATAATACAGCTTAACCCCTTGGTTTATTTAATTAGGCAACAACAGACAGAGAAATCTAAAATGAATGAAACATTTTCAATAAGTCTATTCAGTTTCCCCAAATACTCATATGATGCACTGTCAGTGTGCCTGATTACTAAGAACACAGAATGTGAGACAGGACACGTAAATATGATGTCCATTTAACTTATTGCTTTTTATTAACATGAAGCAACAGTCTGTGCTCAAGCCTTAAATGGGCCCTTGGTGAAGATTGCAAAGTGGCAGATTCAATAGTATTAATAGATCACAAAGATAAAACCAAAACTATGTAATAAGAAAACGACATACAAACAATGCTGGAAATTTCCACTAATTTCAAAATGATTTTTTTGGTGCAAAGTAGTAAAACTGAGGTGTCTTATTTGATGCTTTCTTCTTAATTTCTAATGTCCCTGCAGTGATTTTCAACACTGTGAAACTGTATGCATTTGCTTTGTGAAGACTGAAAATGAGAGTATGTTTAATTTTACCTGACCCACAGGCTTATAAATACAAGTCCATAGTTTATCTCTGCACAGTGAGAGAATGTGGTGCTAAAGAATGAAAGAGAGGGTAAGTATGTTGAGAGAATGATGAAAGCAGCCCAGTCTTGTCTGTCACAGCCTTTCCTGCCTTTTGTGCTCTTGCACAGTGGTGACACTATCAGCAGCCACAGTAAAAGAAACATTTCAGCAGTTGCTCCAGGCCCTCATTTTCACTAGCTTTTGTCAGCACTTATTGTTTTATAAGAATATCTCATGTGCCTTTTATTTCCTTGTAAAAATAAACTGCTTAGAACAGAGGCCCCGGTGGCAAATCAGACATCAACAGCCACATGGGAGTCAGAGGAAATCTACCAACATAATGGGCATAAATGGTGCAAAAGACACAACAATGTAAGTGAGCCAGTAAGATGGGTACTGTGATCTTGTACCGGGGTGCAGTTTTCTTTAAAGACTTTTCAGTGTCCGGTTCTATGGATAATTTCTGGACAGTGCTATGTTGCTGGAGGGGCTTTGGGGATGTAGAGGGTGTTATTGAGAACTGCATTCCTTTGGGGACCCACATTGTCACTGCCAAGAGATGCGAGACTGACTGAGAACGCAACCCAGAGGATTAGTTTCAGCAGCACGAAGAAACCATAAATAACATACTTGTACCTCATAAATACTATTCAAGTCATCTCAACAACATTAGTCATTTTCAATAATTCATCTTACACCATAATCATAGCTTGTTGTGCACCCAGGGCAAAGTTAGTAAATCCAAACATAAACCGGGTGGGAAGCTGGGAATTAAATGTAATTTAACTAAAATGTGACCTGAAATAATCTGAAGAGTACGATTCTCATTGCAAGGTATAATTTAGACAAATTTTTTCATTCATATAAATAGTGGACTGGTTTTCAACTGTTTTAATGAACACAAGGTGTGCTTGCACATTCCAGTCATAGAAAAGTGTCATATTACATTGTAGTCCATTTCATAGACATAAAGAAATCTTTAAACAAACAAATTAGGCCTTTTCAAGGTTTATATTGTCATCTGTCTGCCAGCAGCCTCCAATGTGTTATTCATGGAAATGCACGAATACTTTAAAGTGGAAATTTGTACATACCCAACTTCTCAGATTTTTTAAGTGTACATATGGAGTACATAGGTAGCAAGAAATTATCTTTCTGTGATATTTATGAACCGAATATTTTAAATGTTCCTTTTTCCTTTCCAAATGAACGACTGAAAGTTTTTTATCAGTAATTTGTCGCACACATTACTGCTCTTGAGCTCTTAACATCCGTAAACGTCGAGGGACTAAACTGCCCTCGAGGCCTTGAATAATGAAATACCTGTCGAACCAGGCTGCCTTTTCATTTACCTCCCAGAAAACACTACTCCAGTTATGCATGTGATTTGGTATTTTCAAAACAAATAAACATTTAATAGATTTAATGGATTAATGAAACTTTTTAAAGTATGTGTGAGGTGTAGAACAAAAAATGAACGTGTCCAAACAAGTAACAATTTCATTATGGCCATGTGACAGATTTCGTACATTCATGTGACTTATTCGCCACACCGAATGCCGACACTATACTTTTTCCAAGTTGGGAGCTGACAAAATTGCCTTGGCTTATTGTTCCACTTGCTGTTATAATAAATAAACACTGGAGGTTTATTATTATTAAAATATTGCATGAAATATCGCAGACAGCTGCAGTGAAGATCCTCCTAATTAAGTGTTGGAGGCCACTAAAAATTGCACCTGTTAATTGTATAATTGGGAACAATACTGTACAATCTTATATTTTTTAGTTTTACATGAAACTCCAGCATATACCAAAATTCATTTATTTTTGGGTGGTAGGTGTCTTGTAGTTGGACAGTTCACGTTGCACTAAAACCTTTATCTGCACAATATCTCCCAAAGCAAAACCTTGACAGATGTGCTCCGAAACACCACATTTCGACATCATCTCACCATATGGCAGCAAACATCTAACTATTCATAATTACAACCTTGTTTTGTTTTTGGTGACATTTGAAGTACGCCAGCGGAAGTGAAGCCACCTACAAGTCCAATGCAAATGTAATTTGGAAGCAAGTCAATCATTAAAGAATCGCATCCGACCGTGAGAAAAACAGCAACAGTTCTGAGCACAGACAGAAACGTGACAGTTGTGAAAACTACCCACATGCAAATATATAAACAAACGAGCATGTGCTGTTAACCATGTTTGTCATGACCTTCTGGGTAAAACAGAAAAAAAAGATATCTGATTGGCTTTTATTCTAAAATGAGATTCAGTGAAATGTCAGTATATGAAGAATCCTTAAAGGAGGAAAAGTTCAAAGGGCAAAGTGCCACTTTCTTGTGACACAAGGAAGAATAAAATGATAAAATGTGGTGAATAATTAGTCTCAAAATACCCAAAGACAATGGGGCATAAATTTAAAATCATTTGCATATATTATTTAATTTGAATTTACATTAATTTTATAAAAGTCTCTTCCAAAGAAGGTGGCAGCACTGGACAATTACTAACCTCCAAACATTGAAATACTCCTGCTGCTGATGTCTCAGTTTGGGTTGAATATTACAAGATGGTTTTCATTTAATGTTAAAAACAAACTTTCAAAAAATAATGAAAACTGAATCAATGTGAATTTTGCATTTGCGTGGCTGTATTGATGTTGAACCCAGTGAAATTATTCTTTTCGTATACAGAACTGCTGCACAACACATTACTATAAGCTATTCAAATAAATTCTTTTTATAAATCTTAATCATGACCTAATGAAATAGATACAAAAATAATATGAGAGCATCAGAACAAAAAGATAAGCTTTTGATATCCTGATGTGATACGTAGTTTTAGTTCCTCATGGTTCGTGAATCACAATCACCTTGTTTCCCAAAACAAATCGCTCCCCGATGCACTGAAATTACAAAATGTAAAATAAAACTTAAATGAAATGCACTCTCAGTCCAACAAATTCTCTGCAATGGGCAGCACTTTTATTAAACCGCCAAATCTATTTGCTATCAAGTGCAACACTTGCAAGTGTTACTGCTGGTCTCTGAATGTGTCTAACTGCAAATAAGTAGCCCCAAAACTTTCATTGTGCATCAAACAGTTCTCTGGGTGACAGCATCTCCCCAGAAATAAGTATTTGTCACTTAAGAGTTGATGTGGTGCCTCCTTTGCTCTATTTGCGTGAGAAGGTGAAGACTAGTACTACAGAAAGCTGTCTAAGCAACAGGTTTCCCAGCAACCTTGCTGGTGCATTTTCGAGCCCAGTGATGGGAAGACTTGGCTAAAACACTTCCTCCATCCTACATCTCTACAAAGCTTGCAGCACATCTTTGCTCACTGGCAACTTTTATTGAGATCATGTCACCAGTGGTGAAGGAATCCTTCTTAGAGAGCTTCTTCATTTATCCTGGACAAAAAACTGTCTCTGAAGCTATTTTAAATGTTGCATTAGGGCATTTTCACTGTGAGCCAAAGCCAATCCATAACAAATTAAATAGTCTTTTCCCACATTACAAAGGCAATGTATTCCTGAGAAATTCTCTCACAAATTGAGAATGTAATTACCTCTAGTCTCAACGTTAAAACTTTTTATGCATTTCTGAGCACCCAAATTGTGCAAAAATATCAGCAAATATCACGAAAACTTACAATTACTTCACTAGTTGACATTAGTTATAACCTAACAAGACAGTTTCCCTTCACTAATTACTCTAATTGTTACAGAGCAGCTCTGCCACGGTCAAATGTCTGTCGGATGCGCACTCATTGTGCCATTAAAGTTCGGCTAACTTAGTGGGGGGACACGCGTGTTCGGTTACATTTCCAAACCCAAACACTCAACTTTACCCTCATATACCATCTATAACGTTTGCATGTTAGTTCTACAGCATTTTCCCATCAGCACCCTGGAAGGTTCAGGTGACCTTATATACTGTCTGTCTCTATGGTGCACATGCTCATTTGGAAACTCATTGCTGGGGGTGTTTGTAATTAACTTGATTTGGGTTAATCTTTGCATTTTATAGTAAGGGTGGATTATAACACAAGGTTACATGATATTCATACATAAATCAGCTAAAATATCATTTTATGTGTATGTGTATTACTGTGAACCCCAGTGGTGTAAAGCGGTTCAGTCCTACCTAAAAAAGGCCATTTAAAGCATTTGCTCTTATGCAGAAGGATGATATTGATACTACCGATGATGTATTTGTACGTTACATATGGCAACCATACAGTGCATTTTTAAATATTTTCTGTTCTTTTTCTCCCTCACTTATATTGGCACTTTGACAAACATCTTTGGTGCTCAGAGAGTTGTTTTGACTTAGATTTAGAAAAGCAACATACTATGCTTGTGATGTAGTATTTAGCTGACACCTTTGTCCAAGGTGACTTACAGTGCTAGACACACTACATGGAACTCTATAAATTCACCCATGTATACAGCACAATGTGTCACACATTTACATAATGTATTCCAATTAAACACTGACAAATACATCTGCAAACACACGGTGGACCAGTAACGGTGTGTGCAATATCTTGTGGGAGTCATAGTCTCCATTGATTTTTTTTACATGGCCATGTTACTCTCGGGGAATGTGAAGGTAATTTGCATGACCAGAACACCCCATGGCAGTGGTGTACCTGTATATTGCTTTATTGATGTACATTTGTAATAAAAAGGCAATCCCTCGGACAAGAATATGAGTTTGCATTTTTCAACACTTTCTTACTTTTTTAATGACCCATTTCTATCAACTGGGACGTGAACGGAAAAAACCAAGAGGGTGGACTGCAGGAGCATTTTTAAAATTTTTTTCAGCATAGTGGCACACTAACACACTCCTGAAGACCCCAAATTCACTGAACATACAGGCGGTCCACATTCCCCCCATAACTCCCCTGAATGGTTAGATGCCTAGCTATTTACATACATGCAACAGTAGTGCGTCATGGGATCCACAATGCATTGCTGCTGTCTATCCTTAAATAGCTGTGCTTAACTGCTGTCGGGTGTTATGGGAGAATCTGGGCTCTATCATTGTTTAATGTGTTGGACTGCAGATGGTTTGTCCCACAGTATATGTTGGGGGGGCAAAAAAATTCTGCCCTGGGTGCTAAATACTTTCAACAAGCCTGTTGTGTAAATACTTTATTGTTAAATATTTGAAGATAATAACACACCCAACACACAATCCAAAATGGATTTAAGCATAAACATCACACTGGGAGCAAACATCTCAACATCATCAAACCTTCATGAAATGAGGATTTTCACCTATTTCATCCCACAAAGAACTAGTGTTTTTTTTACCCCCCGAACAGGCCAACTTTGTATACGGCTCAGGATTTGTTTGACAGTGTTCCTTGGCCTGATGCTGTCTGGGAATGTGGCCTTACTCCACACATACATTTACACAGAGCTTTACTGAGTCAGGTGATCCTGTAACGGGACCTGTCCTACAGACACTGGACATGCTGACAGAAACAAACACGGGTGCTGTCAGTAATTCCTTTCGAGACTTTCAAAGTAATAAACTCAGTTTAGGTAGAGTCTCTCTATTGGAGCTCAAGATATGCAGCTGTGCATCCCAGCCAGTTGCACAACTAATTTAGTGTGGAAAAAGGTAATTTATATTTGAAGCAATTATCAAAACTGTAAGGCTCTACTATTGCCTCTAAATCTGGAGCGCAGTAAACCTGTATTTCAAATGATCTTATTGTTAAATAATAATGCAGCCCCAGGATTCAGATTTCATTGTAATTGCTCAATAAGGGATTTTTGATAAAAGTAGAAAACCTCAAAATTTAACATAATAAAATCCCAACATGGTAGAACAGAGTGAGAAACACCAGATATGTGATCAACACTATATGTACCGTTTATTATTACTAAAACCTGAACAGATGTTTACTTTGGAAGAGCAGTAGCTACAGTTCAACCACACATACGGAGATATGTAATATATTCACTGAAAATATAATCTCAACTTCCAAACACGACTGAGCCCAAGGATTGTTCACGAATCATTTTATTCCTGATTCCAAAGTCATTTTTATTCATAAATCACAATTAATCAAAGCTTTGCAATGTAGATGTAATTCATTCTATTAGGATTCTGAAAAAACCCATCTTTTATCAGTAACCACCTGCCCATTTCTGGGTTACAGTGGGCCAGAGTCTATCTTGGAAACACAGGGTATGAGGATGGTACACCCTAGCTGGAATACCAGTCAAACACAGCTCCATACACAACCACCCACACGCACACTAAGCGCAATTCAGAGTCACCAATTCAACTGAAACATATGTTTTTAGACTGTGGGAGGAAACCAGAGCACCAGTAAGAAATGGGGAGAATTCATGGGAAGACCATGCAAACTCTACACAGAAAGAGCTGGATTTGAATCCATGTCTGAACCCAATGGCTGTAAAGTGCTTGTTAGGCGGCAGACAGAACACAGACGCTCGCAGAGATAGGAGGACGGGGCTTGTTTAATGAGCACGGGACGTTGCAAAGTTGTCGTCAAAACAGGCAGGGGTCAAAACCAGGAATCGATCAATACAGACAGAAGTACAAACAGGGGCAAGACAGAGGCGGAATCCAACAAACAAACCAGGTCGTGTACCGGACGGACGGACGGAGAGAATGCTTGGTATTCGCAGGCGTAGCATGGGCAATAATTCGCAATGCTCCTTCGGTTTTGCTGGGTATTTACAGGTCTTAATGAGACACAGGTGCTGGACAATCAGAGACGGCCGGAACTGAGTCAGAGGGTGTGACAGTGCTACTATATCACCCAATCAAAAAACTTGGTAAAAAAACTGTATTATTTTTGACCAAGTTATATTACATTTAAAAGAAATTTAAAACTACTGAAAATAAAATGTCGTGTCAACCGATTCTTACTCAGCCCTGACTGCTGAATGATTCATTCCATAAAAGTGTGATGCTCATCAACTTCTTTCAACTTTTTTATTATCTCCACTTCAGTCGCCATGGTGACAGCACGCCTCTTCTTACTGGTGCTGTTGGAATCTCCAACACTCATGAACTCCAGACACAAGCTGTAAACATTGTGGCATGTAGTTGAATGAAGGTGGTCTTCTAGGTGAGTGAGTAAACACAGGTCATGTTTGCACAACTAAAGAAATTTATTTTGAAAAAAGCAAAAATATTTGCATTTTTGTAAATATGTCTAACCATAGTTAGAGGAGCAGTTGTACAACTGGATGACAGTATCGGATTTGAAGAGCAAGAGCTGTTCATCCACAAAATCCTCTGCTTTATGTGCAATAAAACAGAAAAAATCATAACATAAAGCCTCAGATTCTCATTAGGACACAGAAATTGATCATGTGGAATTTAAAGGCAATGCAATGGTCATCAGTTTGTGCAAAAATTGTTTGGGATTAGTAACAGGTGCTGTAGTGGTTAGAGCTACTGCCTTTGGATGCTGGTTTGAATCCACCGTCCTCTTGTCGCACCTTTGGTCAAGGGTTTGACCCTGAATTGATATAATCTAAGCTACCCTGCTGTGTAAATGGGTAAATCAGTGTAAATAGCTTAACACTGATAAATTGCTTTGGAAGTTTATTATAAATGTAAATTAAATAATATTACTTAACAAAAACAGTATTGTATTTTTCATCCTATTTAAAAATGACTTTAAGGAAGGGCTTCTAAGGGGGGAGTAGGTGATGCAGCGGTTACAGCTGCTTCCTCTGGGTTTGAAGGGTCCAGGATTGAATCCCACCTCCAGCTGTTGTGCCCTTCAGCAAAGTTCTTATTCTGAGTTTCTTATGCAGAAAAAATGACCAAAATGTATAATTGAATGATTATAAGTAGCTTTGCATTTAAAATGGCTTTGGAAAAACAATAAATGGGGAAATTCTTCCAGGAGAATGAAAAAATGCAGACATGTATTTATGTATTTACAAGAAAATCAAAGCATGCTACTGTACGGACTGTGTACAGTATGTCCATTTTACAGTGCCCAGGCCTTCATTCTGCACGGTTTTTCCATCTCTGTTTCATTGATCACCTCAAAAAACGGCTATCAGTGGCAGAATCTGCTGCTTGGAAATGACTTTCTCCCTGTGTGACCAGCAAAGGATGAGAAACCAAATACTGATGAAACCGCAACAGTTTTGTGTCATTTGTGACTGCAACTGCACCAAAGCTATGCAACGTAATTTAGCTTAGCTATTACATTTTGCTCATGAACAAAGATAATTTGACAAATATTTGAACATTACATTAGGTAAGGATAGGATAGAACTTTGCTTTATCCACACACAGCAGCTTAACATAAGACACAAGGTATAAATTATAAATAAAAAAACCACAAAAGATAATCTAAAAATGTAGTAATGCTAAATAACAAACAAACAGCCAAACAAGTGTAATGACTCTAAGGTCAAAAAGCACTTCCCTATAATCAATAAAAATACCCACACACTGTTTATGTCCTTCCAAAACTGATTCATTACAGAACAAAAGTCAGCAGAGGTCCACTCAGGCTTTTGCAGGATGCGTCTGAAGTACCATATTGCTGCTTTTGTGCTTATCTTTCTTTTCATACTTTCTTTTCTTTTAAATCATTTTCATTTTTTACACCAGTTGTAATTATCACATCTACATACCTGTGTTGCAGTTAAGGCCAACAGCAGTACTGACATGACTGCCGCTGAACATCTTTACATGACTCTGATATTTTTATCTGGCTTCCTACAAGGTGTACCTTTCCACTACCACACTCACCAATGCCACCAAGAAGCTTGTTGTTTTCAATAAATTTAAATCACAGGCACTACTCCTTACGTTATACAGGGTTCCAGCAAACAATGGTGGCCCATCTAGTAGCAAAAAAACTGATTTTGCTGCCCTGCTTCTGAATTTCAAATAGTATATTTACTATTTTTTCTTTAAAATTATTAAACACTTTCTTCTAAATGGTGTTATGAAAATGTGTGATTGTGAGATCAGTGAGTATCAATGTCCAGCTTTCTATTCCTGAAAACAATGAAGGAAAAGTATGATGATAAAATCAGTAATCTTTTGCAAATTCCCAGAATTCTTTATTTCAAAGGCTTTTCCCACCAGAGACTGTTGTGCTTTGGGGTTAGTTGTGATTTTTCTCTCTATTTTTATGACCGATAACATCACATAACTGATGAAATAATGAAACCGAGAGACGACAAAGGTACGAACCTACTCGCAATATCGCCTCCTTTTCTGCTAACTCCCTCAGAGTGACAATCGGATTATTTTCACAACAGGAGAACAATGATGCATGAGTGCCAAAATGAAAGTTATCATGCTGACTTTTAATAAAAAGAAGTTACCAAAATTGCAGCTCATACAATGTTGAGAGAAAAAAAGGTGTGGAACACACCATATGTCTGGAAATGGCTTGAGAAAGCGAGGTATTTTTTTAATTTTTGTTCAATAAGTACCCTTTGCTTATTGATAAATTATGAATAAATTAACGCAGAGAGCTCACAGATCTTAAATATATACTTGGAAGAGGATATGTGGTGCACTATGTGGGTCATTCATTAAACAACCGAAGCTGTTTTAATCACAACTGTCAAAAGAAGCTATATTTTTAGTAGATGAAGAGCGTTTTATAAGCAGTGTGTTTCTTTTGAATCGGTGCCATTTACAAGGTTAATTTGGGTTTGACAGGCAATAAATGCATGAATATAAAATACAGCTGTTTCTCAATAAGCAGTTTCCACAGGACACGGGTGATGAATATTCCATAGGAGTTTATTACTCAGAAAGAGGTGTAAAGCACCGTGATGAGACTGAACCAATGAAGCAATTTTGACCACATTGAACAGTTTCATAGAATAAGCCAAAGAAAAAAAATTTACCATTAAATGTGCCATATTAAATCAGGCATACTGTGCATTAAACTGCATCCAAGGCTGTGGAGAGCTATAAACAGTTTCTTCTCCTTATTGTTAGATTGTAAGAATCTGCGTTTGCTCGTACCTCCTTTTGCGAGTTTATAGAGATTTAATTAAATTTACTTCTGAACATGGCAGCCCTCCCCAGCTGACTTCCTCCAGATGGTTTTAGGCGTGTAATGCCAGCCCCGTTATTTATAGAGGATATTTGTTTCTGGAGATAAAACACAGCCTAGGAAGCAGCCCAGAGTCGTGGCTGAAGGTTCCCCATAGATATTACAACAGGGATCAGATCATAGATTCGGGCCAGTGCTTCTCCACTCCTTCTTCTCACTGCTCAGTGCGGCCGACCTTGAGATACAACCAGACGAATGCTTCAGACACACGAAGCACAGGGTCAGTTTTATCACACGCAAATCAGAGCCTTCATAACATCTACTTCGTGATAGAATTTGTTATTAAAAAACACAAATAACTGCTAAAGTAATGTCTACTGCTTTCACCCCTTATTATTTCTATCATTTGGAAATATTTAATTTTCTCCCAAAGACCAAAAGGTGTCTTTAGTCCCTGAATCCATGACAACTTATAATACTCGGTTGAGCTCTAGAGGGTAAGGGGAAAATATGTCCCAACAAAATGACATGATGGCCGTGTTGTATTACCTTTGCCTTTAAAGGCATTTTTATTTTTTCATAAAACTGATAATATGTGATTAATATCTTGAAATATGTGTTGTCCTGCTGCCAAGCCTCAAAGGAACACAGCTTCACACTGTACACTATAATTAAAATGAATCTGCTGCACAAAATCTGTTTTCCCTGCTAACTCTTAATCTTAGTTAATTTTAGTTTTCAATAATAAAGACCTTAGAAACAGCCAAGTCTAAAACATGTATAACTACCTTTGAGATAACGTCTGCATTTGTATGAAAATTTGAGCTAATAGAAAGAAAAAAACAATATTTCTTGCTTATAGACATACTTTAATGCCTAAAGGACAAGCAGTCCTAACTCCTGATGTATCACATTCCACTTTTCCTCTCATACAACTTGGAGATTTGTAGAATAAAATCAGTGCACATGTCTAATAAGTAGCAGTAAAAATATATTGTATTGATGTTAGAAGCCCCAAAATCTGATATTTGTAATCAAGAATCACCATATTTGTGAATGTCTCACGTCACGTATGCCATGTTCTCAAGTGTTTGAAAATCCATGGTTTTCACCTTGGTGTTGTGCGGTTTCTGCCTCTGTTTGGGATCCAAATCACAAGGAGATCCAGTTTAATACTCTTACAAAACCCCCAGCTGAACTTTTAAGATTATTGTTGTATTTAACATCTTCTCCACTCACTGTCCTGTTTAGTGATGCGTTTATCTCCAATGGTTTTAGCTCAGATGCTTCTGGGAGTAGAAAAGAAATTAGCAGAGATGGTTTTGAATCTTGAATCCGTGAGATATTTTTGGTATGTATTACTAACAAACCAGGTGCACTGAAACGCGAAAGCTTGAGGTGCTTCATCCAGGTTTGAAGGAAGTGACACTGGAGATCAAACTCCATGCTTCAACACCAACCGTTTGGCTGTCTATCAGACACATTTGTCCCCCTCAGTAACACCTGCACGTAAGACACTCATGATTAGCGACTCCATACTTAGACATGCAAACACAGCACACACTGTGATTTGCCTCTTGGGCACCATATGCTGATGTGTGACATCCAATCCAACAGGAAACACTGACAAAAGGTATAAATTCAATACACGGTCCATACAGCAGCAACAGGAAAGTGACAGACAATTTAGGACTCAGAGTTTGGAATTATTATGGCTTTTTAACTGCCTCATGAAAACAACATACATGAAGAACATCAGAAAGAGGACATGTCCAGTTTTAAGAAAATCATAGTTTGTCCCCAGTAGACCTCACAGCCACCCATATGGTCGCGGTGCTTCTTTTCCACTTAATGAAAATGGAGGAATCTGCTCCAAGCCAAAAAAACAGGTGAGTCTTGTTAGACACAAGGCAACAAGGACACCTCTATACCATTAAAGCAGAACTATCCAGAAACTATTTTCTTACTTCCCAGCTGATCTTAGTACCAGGTAAAAAAGATGGTGCAAACTATATTTGATCTGGACACTCTTCCAAAAGTGAGTTACAAATTGAATACCTTTTGATATCGAGATATGATTATCAATGAAAAAAAATTGTTTGATAACACTGTTTTGCTGACATGTTGGTCAAGTCTGAAGAAGTGATATTCACATAGAAACTATATTCAGCTTATTGCAGAAATTCATTTTTCTGTCAGGAGAGAAATAAGTTGAAAGACACAAGTTTTGAGACCCTTTGTAAAGTGTGGTACGGATTCTGCAGTTCTGACAGGTAGAGGAAGCTCATTCCAACATAACAGAGTCAAACCTGAGAGAACCAACAGATGTTCGATTTTGAACCCTTTGTGAGAAGCAAGAAGTTGAGAAGCAGGACGTTATACCTGCATTGCTGGGATTGCTGAGGTCTTGTAGGTATTGGGGTACTGATTTTTTGCCCATCTTGTGGTTGGTGCCAGGAGTCTGAACTTTGAACGTGCAGCTACAGAAAGTCAGTGGGGGCAAAAAAGGAGAAGAGGCTCATGGGAATTCTTTAGGAGGTCAAAGTCATATTCAGCACCCTAAATGACTAGCAGAGGTCCTTGCCTTTAAAAAGGAGAAACTGGCAGCAGTCAGTGAACCCACTTTCTTCCCTCTACCCTGAGTTCTTTTACACACAAACTGTAAAATATGTAATAATAATTAAACAATATGACACTTTATGAACATGATTTCAAATAATTGCAATCACACTGAGAATATATGTGTGTGCGTGTGAGAGTGTGTTGTGATGGAACAGCATCCCATCCAGAGTGTATCCTGACCTCCACCCCCGGATTTACCCCATCCCTGCATGGGACTGGTGGTTATCAACAGTGGATTGAAGGATGAGTGGATGAACAGGTGGGCAGTAATTTTGATATATCTCAGCATGTTGTTGCACTGCATAAAAATGTTTATTTCTTTCTCTATTGGTAAGTTTTTTTCTACAAAGTAGGCTACTCAGTTTTTTACCCTTCTGGTTTCCTTGGCTCTGGGAACCCAAGCTGAATTTCACCTCATGGACCTGTGGAGGCAGAAGGCAGATGAGCACTGGAACAAACGCCAGGCGACTACATCAGAGCAACTTGCTGAGCCCAGAGAGCATTTCACCAGATCTGGTGCCCTCCATCTGCTCTCCTGGAGGCCTGACTTCAGTGGGCTGGCAAGGCCCTGCTGGGTCCTGGCCCAACCCTGATCACATCCTCTCCCCTGGGCCAAGGATGCCCTACTTGACCCAGCGCTGGACTGGCACCAAGGATCTGCTGGAAGCAGATTGAGAAATACCCCCCTGTGTGGTGTGGTCAGCAACAGTCTAGCATCACTGTGAGACTGCATTGTGGAGTGTCTTCAGTAACAGAAACACAGTAGAGAGTCGAACCGTATCATAGCCCAAAACAAGCTTTACTTAAAACCTGAAAAATCTGCTTCACTTTAACATCACAAGGCCAGCAGGTGACTTACTGGTTACAGCTCTTGCTTCTGGATGTGAAGGTTGCAGGTGTGAATCCCCCTCCTTCTGGATTACCCCTGACAAAGGTACTTTCCCTGTAATAACAGAGCAAAAATGCTGCAAATCAGCCTAAGTAGCGGACTGTTTTAAGTAACGTTGGAGTAAAGCACCAGGTAAATTAATACAAATCTTCTTCTGTTATTTTGTGAACAATTTAAAAATTTAACACTATTAAAAATGTCTGTCATTGGAGGAAATTAAAATAAAGTTGGAAAATGAAAATGTTTTGACTCTTTCAGAAACCATTCCTGCAGAGGACCATTATTTTGACCACACGTATAATTTCAAAGCAGTTTGCCATCTTATTTTAAATGACCAACGTGTTTCATAAGCAGCACAAAATAAATAAAGTGGATTTCACCACATTAGTTGATAGCATTTTAAAAAGTGTGACTTATTAGGGGACACTGTGGAGACCCGTTCCTTAGAGCTGCAAAATTCAGTCTTTCTATCGTACTTGGAAGTAATTTATAGACACACAATTAAATTGGACAAGACCAATCAGGTGTAATGAAATTTCATATCACCATAACTGTGGGATGCGGCGGCAGGTCACCCGTTAATGAGGACATGGTAAAAAGAAAGAACAATTAAATATAATGAGAATCTAATGACGATGCTTTCCTACAATTTGTGTTATGAATGAGAAAATCTCATTTTCTGAGAAAGTTTGTCTGTTGAGGGAAATGTCTCACATGCAGGTCCAATTATAACTTTTAAACTAAGGCCCGAAAACTCGTAAAACTACTTGATTGGCTTTGTATTGGTTTTAAGGTGAAAAAGGTGGAAGTGTCGTGTTTTCGTTTAGTACTTTGGAACCATCAGCTTCATTTTCCGAAAATTATGACCAAACGTGGAAACTTTGTCACATTTTGCTGATGATTCATATTTGAACATAAGCTATTCAATAAAATTCAAGCATCAAAGCTGCAGCTGCTGTTTACACAAAGAATAAACAGCACCAGTAACAATAAAAAATTGTTTTGAAATGTTTTCTTTGTCCTTCTCTTCTTGCTATTATTATTAATTGCTTTTGGTATTTGTTATTTAGTTCTCATGTCTCTGTAAGTCTACAAGATTTAAACTATAGGCTGTTATTAACTATTACTCACCCTGTAATACTTATGGAAACAGAGTCAACACCAGAAATCTAAAGTCATCTTTCCAATTATTTATTATCATGTTTTATATAAGTTTATATGCATGACTGCTGGGTTTTTTAACTGATTGTCAGTTGATAAAGGGCTGGACAAACCAGCACCTGTTCGGGTCCCACATAGTTTGGCAGCAGTGGTCTTTTGGTTGAGATTCAGATGCTTAAATCACACAAACACAGTGCAAGCATGTGAAAAAGCTGGAATGTTCTAACACACACACATACACAGTGAGTAGAGGGAAAGAGCAGCATGTTTCTCACCCAAATGGGAGCGTGACCGGCCACCTGCTCTAGTAGGACCACTGATGGTGAATCGCTATTAGCGGACAGTTGTCTGCTGGCTCATTATGAACATTCACCATTTTCACACAGTAATCATGCTTCATAATTCATTTTTTGTGTCAGCGCTGGCGGAAAGGCGACGTTGCTTTCAACCTGCACTTTGCTCTTTCAGCTGATGCTCGCATCCAGGGGTAGCTGAACCGTGGTTTTGGCCGCCACATGTCAGTTCCAAAGCAGTTATATTCCCAAGAATACCGCGTGTTTATATTAACTATAAACAGTGTATTTTACAGCATTCACCGCAAGTCACATTCCTTAATGCTGCAACTGCTGTGAAACCTGTACAACCTGCATTGTCTACAACACACAGAAGGCTTTATTTTGGCCTTAGTGTTAAATAGAACTTATTAGTTTTATTAGATGGTCTTTAAACAAATAAAAGCAAATATTTTAAAAGTAAAATACTATTTTGTTAATATTGTTCAAACAAACAGAAAATTTGGTTTTTGCCCCAGTTTAGTCTGCAGCATCTAAAAAATACCTATAAGAAAAAATATCACTCTACCCCTTACCCCAAACTTTCATCCAAAGGAAATTTTGTGCCCACCTGTTAGAAGTGAAGGCTGAGCTCGGGGGTCTACAGCTGGACCCCTCCAGGAGCATGCATCTTCAGCATGGCTTTTTCCCCCCCAAATTTTTACTCTTCAGCCCTTTCAAGGTAGTGATTACTTATATATTACAGAGCCCGTTTTATGTTGGAAATATTGGGTCTCCAAAGAAGACCATAATTAATTATGTCCTTGTGCAAATTCAACTTAATATGTCATGCTTGACATTGCTTTTGCAGAAGTAAAACTTTTATTCATGTGTGCATAATGGATTAACAACATTATCAAAGCTCAGGGTGCACGTCCATATATCTCCCGCCCAAGTCAGTCAATGAATCACTTGGGGTGAATAGTGAATTCAGCAGGTTTTATTACAGAACATTCGTTTCCACAATGTATGGCTTTTTATACTGCAATATTTGGCGAAATGTTTTTGACAATTAATTACGCACCGTTCATTTTCATTGTGCACTCGGTGTATGTGTGTATATGTGCTTGTGTGAGATGAAATTGTCGCTGGAAACCAACATAAAACCTAAAAACGTCTCACTCGAACCCGCGGAAACCCGGCTCTCCCTCAGCTCCACAGCCTCCAGTCCGCGATCTGCAGCAGCGCACCAACGGAAAGGGCTCAGAAAGACTTTCTTCTCTTGTTTTAACATACGAGGCAAACAAAGAGACAGCGCAAGGGAGCTCATTTGTGCTGTGCTGTGTTTTGCTCTCGGATGCTTCTTCCCACAAAATATATTTATGTCATGATCGTCTCTAATTGTCCCGGTCGATGGCTGTTACCTCGGTATCTAAGCATCTTGAGATTTTCGACCCACAGCTTATTGATTCTTCATGCAACATTTAACACTGGCTGGCCAAAGACAGGGCAGGCACACAGCTGCAGAAAATATATTTAAAAAGAAAATCAAAAGTACGCCGTGCGGATGCGCACACAGACGCAGATATTGTTGTGATAAAAAAGCCTTTTTTACTCAGCATGGCGTGGCACTCCGAGGCCTCTTATCCAGTGTGTGCGAGACACGGCAAGACAGCACTGTTGTGCTTTATTTTCTTTCCACACACCGAAAAACTGATTTATTTTTCCCGTGTTGAATGCGAACTTACGGGTTATCCACACATTGTGTTGCTTTGCGTGAAAGAAAGGGAGTCTTGATTTGCAGCGGAACTTTCGGCGCTTCTCATTTGCATAACGAGGCCATTGAAGCGACGGAATATCAGAGTAACTGTACTTTGCCGCGCATTTCGCGAGAAGCACGTCTGCGGTCCACGCGAGTTTTCGCAGTACAAAAAAGGGGATCTCGAATTCGGCGCACTTGTGCGCCAGACGGACACATTCAGGTTGGACGTCCGCGTCTTCGGACACAGTTTGTGGGTCACGCGACAAGTTACGACGCCATAATTACGACAGCAGACGAAGGAAGGGAGATTGATAATAAATTGAGCGCATAAAAACTGCATTAGTATTACTCATGATGGTGGTTAGGACAGTAATATACAGACCAGTTAATAATTAAAAAAATATCTCCTCGCTGGGACCCTTCGCTGAGCTGGGGTTTAGGAAGTGAATGGACCAAACAAATATTATAATGTTAAATAATATTTATGTTAAGTAAAGAGAATGACAGATAGTGATCAGAATTTTAAAATCCATATATATAGTACTGTGCAAAAGTCTTAGGCACCTGTGGGAAAAATGCTATAAAGCGAGGATGGTTCCAAAAATAATGCCATGAACACTTATTAATCAATAAACCTTCTAAAAAGTGCAGTAGACAAAAAAAAACCTCATTCAAATCAGTATTTGGTGTTGCCACCCTTTGCCTTCAAAACAGCATTAATTCTCTTATGCGAACCTGCATGCAGTTTAAGGTAGAGGTTGGTAGGTTCTGAGGAACTGGCCACAGTTCTTCTGCAGACTTTGACTGTCTCTGCATGTCCTCCCAGACTGACTTGATCATGTTGAGATCAGGGCTCTGTGGGGACCATACCATCTGTTGCAGGATTCCTTCTTTTTGCTGAAGATAGTTCTGTATGACTGAGATTGGGTGTTTGAGGTCATTCTCAGGCTGCAGAATGAATTTGGGACCAATCGGAAACCTCCCTGATGGTAGATAAGAATCTACCTGTACTTCTCAACAGACATTAAAGTTGCATGCCTAAGACTTTTGCACAGTACTGTAATTAGAAAATGAAAACAATAAAGTGCCAAAACGGACCTTCAGACACATGAGCCACCGTGAAAAGGGAGCAAGCGTCTCCTCCAGGTCCAGACAAACTGCCTTTTAGAACATCTTTAGAAGCTCGGCTGCGTTATGCAACTGGTCTTTATTCACTGAAACCAACTATCTCTGGTAGCTGATGCTTTTCTCCAAAGTGATTTACCATGTTAAGCGACTTACACTAATTTACCTACTTTTACAGCTGGGGAAGTCAGGTGCAGTGCAGGATGACAACCTAGAGGACAATGGGGGGCGGAGGGTTGAGGCAGAGGCTGTAACTAGTACATCACCTATTTTGCTAAGTTGCTCAGTCAAAATAAACATATTTTAATGAGTGTTCATCCCTTTGTGAAGGTGGCCTCCCACTGGCAGCTGCCTGCACACACGTCTGTCTTACACGAATGTTCTTGCCATGTCTGCATATGACGCCGCCTCACATCATGTCTTTTACTACTTTAATTGTTCCCTTCTTTGGAACCCCAGTTGTGTCTAAATGACAGATTAAACAACTGGCAGTTTCTGTTCCACTTAGGCGTTTTCTTGACTATTTTCTCACGCTAAACTGAAACACGGCATCTTGTGAAAGAGAGATGAGATGGACCGATGTAGAACAGATGGTGCCATCGTGATGCGTTATTATAATCGGTGTGTGTGTTTCTCCCACAGTCCAGTGTCACACGGTGCGAGCCGTTTCCCGAGCGGCTACTACGGTGTGTTTCCGCTCGGGGAGGCCTGCAAATGAACAGAGCTTCACATCTGCATTACTAGCGAGTGTCTGTGTGTGTGTGTGTGTGTGTGTGTGTGTGTGTGTGTGTGTGTGTGTTCAGCGTGAGTGTGTGGCGGGTGGAGCAACGTGCAGAGCTGCAGCGTGGGTAGGCCAAATATGGTGCTGCTTTGAAGGCACCGCTGGGACTGAGATGAAAGTGTATATGTGCTGTTAACAGCCCTGATGTTGGATTGAGCTATAGGGTTCGGTGTCTGTGTGTTTATCTATGTGTAAGTCTCAAACAATGTGGTTTTTTTTCACCAGGGTGTATCACATGCTGTGTGTGGGATGAGAGCTGCCAAAACGCATGTCCCATTATAAGAGGAGTGTGGCATCGGGTGTGTGTGTGTGTGTGTGTGTGTGTGTGTGAGAGAGAGAGAGAGAAAGAGAGGAGCACTGGATGCATCTCAGCTCATCAACACCAACCTGTTGCTCCTAGATGTGAATCCATGGGCGTCTGCTGCCGCATTTCACACAACTCCTCCGTCTTAGGTTCTTAGCGGTTCTGTCTTTTTAAGTGTGAAATTTCATCATCCAAAACTAACTGGTCCAAAATTACCCCAAACCACAGGAGGTGTGAAGTGGGCAGGGCTCCGACACCGTCCTTCATCTGCTTTAATACTCCTCCTCCTCTCTGTGGCCACTGCGCATCCTCCTCCTCCTACATACATTTCACCCTTCATCCTATTTCAACTTTTCAGATTTTTACTGCACCTTTGCAAAGTTGTTTTTTGGCTTCTGTTGAGCCTCTTATAGTGAGGAAACTCACATTCATCTTACAAATAGCCATCATAAAATAGTTTGGAAAACATCTCAAGAGGTTCATAACAAGTGTCATCATGGCCTTCGAGACCACTGAAAGACCTGCTGCCTCTTACCTGCAGCACCTGGAACAAATGATGGTGATGATTCTCACCTGGAAAATCCAACTTATTTTATCTTAAACGGTATGAGTTGGATGTGGACTCAGACATGTCAATAATTTTTCATGCAGGTGTCAATTTCATACCAAAGTTAAAAGTCCAGTTATCCACGGAGGTGGATGAATGTGCTCCCTCTGTCGATCACAGTTGCCGAATTCCTATGGATATTCTAGAATTGTCTCAAAACCCGTCGCTTTCAGAGCCACTTCTTTTCCAGTCTCCTAACAGTTTCATGAATTTGCACTTTATTGTATTTTAATGGAAAAAAAACTGTTCGGTATCAACTGTATCTGCAGCTACTGGTGTAAATGGTGGTACTAGGTGTCTGTGGCTGTAACTATTTATGTACTGTTGATGCACTTTTATTTACAGTACCGTGTTTTCACACACACACTTAGCCTGGTGCCCACTGATTTGAGAATAGGATCCAGACCCCTGTGACTCTGACCAGGATGAAGCGGTTAAGGAGACTGGATGTATCATATTTTTATGCTATTTTCTCAGATCATCAGTAAATGTTGAGATTAAGAAATTATTTGTAATGCTCTTTGTTTCCTCCTCTGAAATGTTAGAGTAAAGTACCTTTATTAGTGTGAAATCCATGCAATTCATGCTGCCATATGGACATATTTTGCGAGTGCTGGGCACTGAGGGTCTATTATTTCTCTGCCTCTGCTTGGGGACATATATTACACACAGTCCTGTTGTCAGGGCCTCTAAATGCAGGTTTTTCCTTGAGAAAAGCCGCATGGCTTCCAGCTCAGCTCTGCCAGGGAGAATGTTGTGGCAACAACGCGATAAATGTGGTAAACAGACTGCAGTGTTTGTCCTTCCTTCCTGTTTTCCTTTTGAAAGGGGCTGTAGGACAAATGGCCACACTTGCAATGGTGCTGCTGAAATCGCTACCATCTCAATGGCATTTTCTTTTGCCACTTCTACTATCAGGCATTCTGCCCAGGCAGCTCTCCGTCCTGCATCCTTTTTTAAACCCTGATCAATAACACATTGATTTGAATATCTTAAGAGTTTATTAGTTTCCCTCTCATCCCTTTAATCCTCTAAACTATTGCTGAGGCAGCGATCACTGGCGGGATGAGAGGATGATAACCTAGGAGGATGATAGCGACACCTGACCCCTTTCTTTGTTCCATTAAAGATGCTTTCCACCCCGTATCTCTGCAGGAGATCACATGCTCACCATTACCACTCATTATTTTATATATATTTACTGACCTTTTGCTTTTATGAACAGGCATTTATTAATATTTTATTGTACACCTTCCCCATTATGAAACTGATTTTTAAAAAATTTGTCATCACTTTTTTGTCTACACTTTCCGGAACAACTGAATTTAAGAAAGGCTATAGGAGATGGCCGCAGCCTCCTCTGGGATTTAAATCAACAAACCTTGATGGCTTGGATGTAGAACCCTCATCACATTCCCAAAAGCATATTGATTTATAAAAAGAAGGATATTAATCTTAGAATCTCCAAAGTCACAGAGGTCATAGGTACCATAGTGTACAGGGATACTGTTAAGAAAGCAGTTTTCCCCAGTAGTGTCTTTTTTTCCTGTATTTTGGCTTTTCATCCATTATTTGTGTTTTTTCTCATTTAAAACATAAATTAGATGTTTAAAAACAGTTTATTTTGCATTGCTTCTGTAATTTTTCTTGACTGTTATAGTTATACTTGGATTAATATTTAAAATATGATGTTTAAAATCCCAAATCAAAGTAACAGGGGAGGTACTTATCTCACCACTAGATGGCAGCAAAACATAATAAAAATGAGATATTTTAACAAATTGAGTGATTGGTTTAGTGATTTGGCAACGTCATTTTTCCTGAATAAAAAACATAAATATAAACAAATTACCACCAGTGTCATGACATATAACAACATTTCACACAAGACTGTGAATTATATAAGATGACTTGTGTTCTTGTACACCAGAGGAGGGAAGTGTTGCACCGCAGTAACTTCTATCCCCAGGAAAAGTAAGCCTTAAACTGTAAATCGCTGTGTGGAAATTCACTTGTTCTTTACACACCTCTGCATACTCTTTGTGCTTATATGGTTCAGTGCCAGAGAAATTGCGCCAAGCATTACAATGAACATATGCTGAATATGCAAATGCAAACACCCCCAAATGGATGGAATAGAAGTTCTCCCACAGCACTGAGGCAAGTTTATTGCTTGGATTGAACAATAATACCCCTTGTTGAACTGAGATTGGTTTTTCAGTGCTGTGCCTGTTCTTTGTACATATCAATGTGTGTCTTTTTTAGAAGCTTCGGGCTCCTCCACGCTGCCTAATGGTTGAGGACTCATACCGGAGCCTCTATACTGTGGTACAGTCCCAGGAGAGGCCTTTTTCTAATACACCCGGGGAATGAATTTCTAATATCAATGGGTGACAAACAACTGTGTCATTTTCAACAGATCATGGACTAAAAAAGAAAATAATAAAGGTAATTTCATGCCAAAAATGTGAGAGTCAGGTAGACTGGATTCTATTTTGTGTCTATTTTGCAGACTATAGAGAGCTGAGAAGGAAACCCTCTTACATCATTAACTTCATGCAGATGAATACGAGAACCTTAAAAGGAAGGTTCCAGAAAAAAGAAAAAACACTTACACACAGTTGGGTTAGTCTATTAATATGGAAAAATCATGCATACCAAGTGCTAGTTGTTCTTTCTAGAACAATCTATTTGCCAGCATTGTGGTGGGGTATAGTGGGGAAAGCTTTTCTCTTGCAATCAGAATGACCTGGATTCAGTCTCTCACACAACTGCGCTATTACATTTGATGGAGGTTCTTAGCCTCAGCTGATCCAGGAAAAATGGAGGTTCTTAGCCTCAGCTGATCCAGGAAAAATGACCCTCTTGTATGAATGATTAAATCATTCCAAGAAGCTTGGTGTAAAAACCTCACATTGCAAACTGTTTTGGAGAAAGTGTTAATACACAACACTCATTTGGTAAGAGGGGTATTTTGTTCCACCAAATCACATTGTGAGGTCAGCTGTATTATAAAGGGGTCCAATTTCATGTATTTCTCAGCAAATAATAATTGGTTCTAGGCTAAAAAAAAGTCACCTAAAATGAGTCAAAATACCAGCATAACAGCTATTATTAACCATAAAAATGATGACTTGAGTAATTTTTCATAATTTTTTACATCAGAATTATATTTCATTCAGTCATTATCAATAACCACTTGCTACTACCGTGGTGCGGAGGTTCTGAGCCGATCCTGGAAGTGCAGGGTTCACCCTGGGCAGAGAAACATCTAACACTAGTAGATACTGTAAGCTGCTTGAGACAAAAGTGTCACCAGGAGAACAATTAAATGGTTTGAAGAAACCGATATTATTAAATTTACCTTGTATATGTTACATGAAGGATGTCCAAGTTATAGTTCTGGAGTCCAGAAGGCCTCACATGAAATCCTTGCAACATGTGACCTGTGCTACAAATGATCATTCCAGCTATATTTATGTTGCTTTCCATGCTTGAAAGCCCATTCTGGACACCTATCTGCACTGCTGTCACACCTTGCCAGTGGGTGGGGGATGAATGCACTTCCTCGGGGTTTTCCCTAAAGCCATTGATCACTTACAACCTCTTTTCTGTGTCAAAGGTGATTATTGAAGTACCACAATAAATGGGGGAGAAGGAGCAGATACCATATACATGATCTCCAAATGGATTCCACACTTCACATGAGTGATCTACAAATACACCATCAGTAGGATCCACCTCAGCCTCCTGCAATACAACAAATGAACCTTTTAAACAGCCACCCCCCACCCCCTGCCTTAAGGAAGGACTGGACCACTTTGTACCACAGGGGATCAAAGTAATACAGATCTGCACTGAGTAAACATGGATAGATATATAAGAATAAGTTATAGATCAAGATATTTAGTTCATTTATGTAAGAATATCATTTACCCTTAAGTTACAGTTGCCCATTATTATAAAATGTGATTAATATGATTAATTCCAACCAAGTTAATTACAAAAACCCCCAGCAATGAGTTTCCCCATTCAGGTCTAACTGAGCATGTGCAACTGAGCTTTGGGGTTGAAGATATTTTGTTTCTCGGCTAATAATCCGGTGCCAAGTTACCCATTTATGCAGCAGGATATTATTCCCAGAAACCAAAACGGGACCTTTCCTGGGACCACAGCTGGTATCTCCTGGGATGCAAGTCCATGTGTCCAAGTAACTCCCCTTCCTGCTGGCACCTTGCTATAACTGCTGTGCAAACCTAACAGTGTACACTACCCTGAAAAAAGGCATAAGCTGAAAAACTAATACTAAATTGATCTGTTCTATTAAAATCAGATTGGCATTGAGTACATACTGTGACAGCAGCTCCTTTCTGGAGTCCAGGAGAGGTCTTCATTCCAGCCCTTCACTTTCATGGTTTACATACATGACAGCACTGATGTTTCTGCTGTGCATCATGGTCTAGAAGCTGGTGTGTTCTTCATGGGGGTGCATGGTAGGCACTGCTCGGTAGGGAATAGGGAGGGATAGTTAAAGTCCCAAGGGACTACAGCTAATGTTAACAGCACATGTGAATGACCATGGAGGGACCTCTCTAAGAGACTTTCTTCACCCTGCAGCCACCCGCATGCCAACAGTGGACAGTAAAGCAGCTGTAAAAGCTCCCTGTCCTCACCCTCACACCCCTGGTGTTCTTTCAGGCTAGGGATTTACATCCTTGTACCTCATTACCAAGGTGAATGCACCAGAGCCAGGGGGGAAAAGCTGAGACCTACATGCAGGCCCATCATAGATCTTCCAGCTGATCCAGAATGGTGCTGCATGTTCCCATGATTCTCCCCACCCCGTCTCTCTCTACTGACTTCCTGTAGCTGCTCACACACCAGTTGCGGCCTACAAGGTGGTCAAGGAATCTGACCAAGCACGCTGTGCTCCTCCACCTCTGACCATCTGGTGATCCCACTAACCAGGGGTCCAAAACCGAACGTCCAGGGGTTCTCAACTGTCCCTATTGTTTTTGGGATGAGCTCCCTCTGTCCCTCGAAGGTGCTGAATCCTTCCCAGCATTCAACAAGAGTCTCAAACTGATCACTTACAAACCAGCTTCAGTTCTAATCTCCTATCTGAAGCTCTTTGCCCATTTATCGCTCTGAAGAAAAGCATTTGTAGAATAAGTAAACAGAAAAATTGAAAACTGACACCCGTTGCATCTGAATGCTTCCGAAACAGAGGAATGAAGTCTTTATAGGGGTCTTCTGATTTGTTTTATTTCTTTTTTTGGAGCAGCAGCATTGGGTCTCGGCAACATGGAGTCAAACAAGGAAATACAGCTAATACATCCACACACATAAAATATGGGCAAGAGGTTGCAATATATCACGTGTGGTGAAGAGGATTCAAAAAGGTGTCCAGACATCTTGACATTTACAGGGTCTTTTTCAAACTGTCACCTCAAGGGGCTTCCGAAGCCATTATTCCTTCAACTGACGTGGAGAGGCGTTGTTACGTGGGTAATAAGGCCCCTAGAGCTGACGTGCATCTTCAATATTGTTTATATACCTATCGCAGCATGTGGCAGATGTTGTATTCCGATTAAGCTTTTATGAATGTTCTCTCTGCCCTCGAGGCGGAACTCCCCCTCCCAAACCCCCGGCTCTTACTCACATCCACCCACCCACCCATCCACACACACACACAGACACACACACACACACACACATCCCTATGGTAGAAACAGATAAGAGGGGAGCTGCAGGTGCCCAGCTGTGTCTTGCCAAGGCTGTCATGGAAGTCTTGTTTTGCCACTTAATCGCAGCCGTCCCTTGGGTGGCACTGATGTCACCAGAGATCACCAAAGATTCCTGGAAACACCCCTCTGCCTCGGGGCGCCTGTGGCAAACTGGGGCCGACTTCACTGGGTGCAGTGCCGGGTCTCATAAAATTACCATGATTCCCTCTTCAGGAGCACATTAGCAGCTCCGGCACTAGAATTAATCTTTTTAACTGTCACTGCTTCTCTGCCAATACATAAATATGTATGATTACGTATCATTTTATTGGAACTGTGACAATTATATTGCGGAATAGATCTTTTTCCCGAGTTGCTAAAGCAGTCGTGGGTTCGTCGCGTAACTCCTGCACCACACAGCGGCCCTTTGTGCGCCGAATCACGCCGCTGAAAGGGGCAGATTTATAGACGGGCCCTTTGTGGCCGTCCTTTGAGCCAATAACCCTTTGGTTCCGACGGAGGAAGCGGGGGACAAAAACACATGTGGTTCATCGAGATTATACCTCGTTGGAGACACACAATGGACACATTAGCGCCCCAAAGGGTCCGACTCCACCTCATTCACACAAAGTGCCAAAGGGCAACCCTGTGAGTCTCGGATCACACCGCTGGCCCCCTGTTGCCCCCCGACGTGCACGATGAACTGGAGAAGCCGTTTGTGCTCAAAGCTGCTTGTTAAGGCTGAAATACACATTGGGGATAGATAAAAGAAAGTGAGTTTTACTTCTTACCCGTGGAGGTAAGGAACCTGTAATGATATAATGATATGCAACCAGATTGTTAATTAACTTCCCCGCATACCGTGCCGCTCCTGCCACCCGTCTCCATGGCAACGGGCTGGCAGTTTCCTCCACTATCGCTGTGCAAGAGGCAAAAGCGTATCTCCAAACAGTCTCATGGATGCATGTCTTCCTTGTGCCAAATGTGCCTGGGGGGGTAGAAGGACAACACATTTGTTGCTAATTACTTAGAGGCACAAGAAACATGTCATAATGGCGGATTAATAATTTTCCTGCTGCCTGCCTCACGGTGCTCAGGGGTAAATGATGGTAAATGAAAGCAGTGTATGCAGTGGTGTCGGCTGGTTGCAGTTTCCTTGTCCTTGTTTTACTCGGCAAACGCACAAAGGCCTCAGCGGCATCCACCGGGACCCCTTCCTCCCTCTCTCCCTCCATCCCTCTCTACCTCCCTCACTCTCCCCTGGCCCCCAGTCCCCGCCCCCCATGCCACTGAAGCGTTTCCAGCCAAGTGGTGGCTTCCCTCCCCACTGCGGCTCTGAGATCATTTATCACCTGACTCACTTCTCCATCCCCCCCAGTGGGATCGCCCCGCAGATTCCTGCACATGGAGACAAGAGTTGCACTGTCTGCTGCAGCCGTTACTAGCTTCATCCACGATGAAAATGTCCATGGATAAATAAACAAAAAAGAAGTAGCAGGACAAATGTGTGCTGGCAGGAGGTTGTTAGAGATATTAGAGATATATTAGCATTCTGAGGGTCTCAGGTTCAAGTACCTCCCCTGCTGCGGTACTCTAGATCAAGGTACGTACCACCATATTGATGCAGTATAAATGGGTAAATTTACCTTTTTAAACTTTTTCCCAAGGTGACTTACAACATTCCTTACCGTGATTTACCTGTTTATACAGCTGGGCAATTTTTACTGTCTGAATTCAGAGTAAACACCTTAGGGTTAGAATGCTACAGTAGGAGGTTGGATCCTTCTGCACCTGAAGGCAGCAGCACGGTACCACTGCACCTCCTGGACCACTGGACATCCGAATGAGATAAAGATTGTTAACTGTAGCATATCAATAATAATATGTATATATTTGAAAACTCACACGCTAATGTATTCATTTCCCTTTACTGTCAGTATACAGGTGTGATGATGCATACAAACTGGGAAGGTGTTAAATACAGTACAGTATGGGCTTAAAGGCCATCATTAACATTTATTATCCTCTAACTTGGGCCATTTATATCTACTTTTTTTGCTTTATTCACACAGCACTTTGAAAAAAGTATTTGCCACAAAATATGTCTGTTTGATCTGTTTGATTTGATTTGTTCTGTAAATAAATAAAGCAATAATTCAAAAATGTGTTAGCTCAGATTCCCTTTGTCTAGTATTTCTTTTCATCTAAAGATGTGAATCCACTGAGTGTGACAAATAAGCAATAGTAGGGGGAATTGGGAAGGTGGAGAACTTTTCAGCGGCACTTCTTCATTGAGTCCTCGAAGACCGGACTTCCCTGCTCTAGCAGGTCCAGTACAGCATATAGGTTACTGTTAACCAACGAGTGGTGTTCAACTAAACTAATACTAACCTACTGTCATCCTGGCAGAGTCCACAGAAGAAGTTTTAATTCACGCATCGATGGGATATTTCCCCTGGAGCCACGTGACACCTCTGGCTTATGGCCTTCTCCAGCACCCTCTTCAACAGCTACAACGGCAAAACATGAGTAAATACAGCCGTCCAAAAGGGCCTGTGGGGTTTTTATCACTGGCGAGCAGAACACAAAACAGCTGGACTCACGTCTGTGTTTTTTCCACCCCGCAGAAATGAGTCTTTGTGAGGAAATTGCAGCGCAGAGAGAGGAAGCGCCTGAAACGCATTCAAGACGAGTCTCTGAAAGATGCTAGAAGCTCCCAGTTTCGAAGGGAAATTCAAAAGGAGTCACTGGAATACAGTCTGCATGAAAGGCGTCTGGATCTGAACATTTCAATTCAAGCAGCTGCTGTCCAGAATCCTCCTTTGGATTCTGTTTCAGATGGTCTGTAAGGAGATTTCCAAAGATGCGAGGAGTTCAGTGTGTCATTTTCTCAGGTTTAGATTTAGAAGGTAGAGACACTTTAATGGTCCTTTATGAAAGGAAACAGCCCCTGCTTGCAAATAAAAAGCACTTCTTTGCTTCTTAATTCAGAACACAACTGGGTCACAGCAGCACAGTTACATTCGGTGCACAGAGAAAATGCAAATACACACATGCAGCAATACATCAAGTCTCCAGATTGCGCTCTTTCATTCTTGTCTTTTAGGTCATTTATCACAATAATTTACCACCTTTTAAGAAGTAAAAAAGTTCAAAACAATTTTATGTGTTATTCATAAAATACACATAATTGAAACTAATCTGTTCTGTACTATGTTACGCCATTTTCAAGCTTCATTCATGCAATATACCATATTAATGAGCTCTGTGTTATTAAGCTCCATTTCTCACCAGCACGTCTAGGGCCCAGTCCAGATATTACTGTACATGTTTTCAAGCCTTTTCTTGCTGCACTTGTTTCTGCCGAGTTGAAAATCACTTTGGAGAAAAGCGACTGCTTAAACCACACGTCAATGCAAATATGAAGATAAATATAACATAAGGGCAAAAACTAGCAACATTCAGCAGGTGCGGTCAGTCTAAGCAACTGGTTTTTACTTTTTACAGTTTTTACTTTACCATGGTTAAACAGGTGGCTGTTGCCCAAACAACGGCCCCCTTCGGTTACAAGTTTGAAGGTGATACGTCCTCCTGTCTTCTGAATTTAGTGCAAGATTTCTCCAGCTCCCCCCTTGAGGAGGTTTCTTTGCACTTCCCAAGATTTTATTATTCCCATTAAGATGATTTGACAAAATGAAAAGATCGAATCACTTGTTACGACTGAGTAAATGGCATTTATAAATTCATTTATGGGAAATGCTGGTAAATAACGAAGTTGTAAAAATTCATATCGCTTTCTTTCATATGCCTGGCACGTTACCAGCAGATGAATCAGAATTTGGCTCGGACTTCAGCTCCAGGTTGTTCTCCATCTGCTGACCTTGTCTGGATTCGTTCAACCCCACCATTTTTCTCAGCAGGGTGCCCCCCCCTTGACCCGTCGCATCTGAGCAGATCCACCGAGGCTCTTGTACGTGTTTGATGGATCTGGAAACCATTGGATTGAAAGTGACAAAATGGCAGCGTTCGGCCTCCCCTGGGGGCTCATTTTATTAGGCTGCTAAGAGTCGCCGCAGGGACCGAGATTCAGGCAAGAAGGTCGGCCCTTTGCTCTGATCTCCTCACTTCTTCAAGGGAATTACTAGGAATATTTGCACAGTAAATGACTCCTGGGGCCCAGAGCCTTTCGATCTCACTGAGCCAAAAAGTGAGAGACGTTTCGCGTGAAACACATGTTCATCTCTAGATGCTTGCAACATTCCACTTGCACCACAGTCCAGCACCATTTTGCAGTCTTTAAGATATTGTAACCACACTGTCTTTTTGATGGCTTTGAGCCCGAGGAAGAGCAGAAAGGCAATTACCTGCATGAGCGAACTGTCATTGTGCTGCACTTGCCCATCGAGGCTTTTAATTACAACACGTTAAATCTGCTCAGAGGGAAAAAGAGCAAAACCGGAACCGAAAAATCACAGCATCCAACTTCCTTTTGCTCATTGCATACGATCGTGCACAGCTATGCACTACACGTTGAGCAAATAGTGTACAATGAATGCAATACTGTATGTTTTGAAATGGATATCCCACTTTGAATGGTCAGGTTCGATGTGACTCTTTGACAGCAATTACTATACATATTGAAACCTGTGAGAATGACATTCAATTGCAGGAAAGGTAATGATGAAAGTAATAAACTTCCTTATTCAAATACATGCAGAGTGTGTTTACACTGGCTTAACAAAAGGGCAGTTCAGTTTTATAATTTTTTATAATATTTTTTGTCCTTTTCAAACAGTGGTGTGGGTAGTGTGGGCAGTAGGTGGCGTAGCGGTTAGTGACATTGGTTAGTCCAAGGACCTGGCAGTGAATCCCACCCCTGTGCCCTCTATAAAATACTGCAATATAAAAAAAAAAAAAAAGCCTAAAAAATAGATAAATAACTGTACATAGGTTAGCATACAAACCTTACACGATAAAAAGCAAACAAATTAATATGTAATAAAGATAGAATGGAGCCTAGCTCATGGTACACAAACACCTTAGTGAATAAATGAACTGCACCCCCCCCCCTCCCAGCAGCACACAACCATACACACAGATATGCAAAATAATAACCAAAGATGCGGAATATGTTATAACACCCTCTTGGAATTCTCAGTACTGTTTCTTCTTTTATATTTAGAGGCACTTTTCAAAATTTTCAACACTCAGCTTTGTTTCTCGGGTAGGGCACAGTGATCCCTGGGGAACTGCGCTGTGAGCAGGGGAGTGTGTGCAGGGGTGAGCAAAGGCCCACGACAGGAACAAGGACCATTCACACAAGTGTGTGTTACTGAAATGCCTGTTTAGAATAAAACACCTCTAATTAGGAAAAATGTGTAAATTCTTCCTTTGCAAACTGAGGGATACATTCAGCAGGGGTTTATGGCCTCTGTTCACAGGTGTCCCAGGATGCACGTCACTTCTTGATTTTCTTCTTGTTTAAATGTAAACACCCCATCACACAGGAATCAGTGAATTCATTGGCAATAACCGCTCATTGAGTACAGCACTGTAGAGGTGCTCTATCCTGGAGCCACATGGTGTGAGACAGGGAAAACCCTAGTAGGGACACCAGTCCATTACAGGGTTACAATCACTCACACACACACACACACACACACACACACACACACACACACACACACACACACACACACACACACACTAAAGACAGTCTAGACTCACCAATCTGCTTGAAAGATATCTTTGGAGTGTGGGAGGCAACCAGACCATGCGGAGGGTGCTGTCATCATGTATAACCCTCATACTGATTATAACTTAGTAAGTTACTTTAAGTTTTATTAACAAGCAACAAGTGTGAACAATGTATGGGTGAAAGGAAGAAAGAAGGAAAGAATCGATCAATCAATCAAATTTATCATCAATCATCATTGAGCCTTTATTAAGTTCAGAGGGAAATTAACAGCTATATATATTTTTATGCATATATACTGTACATATATACACATAATCAGTGACAAAAGAAGAACTAAACAGGCAAATGAAGGAGCTATAAAATTAATGGATAAATAAATAAAGAGGCAAGCAATGAATCGATACAGTGTCTTAACTCTTTTTTTTCTTTTATGTGTTATATGTCTTCTACTGTAAAGAACAAATTGTTTGATTGCATTTGCATATGTCAGAAACACAAGAAAATGTCTAAAATCTTGGCTGGATCTATGACCGGGAGTGTGAACATGCAACAAATATTGTGATGGATCTTGATATTAATGTTGATGTTGAGCAAGGCAGCTATTCCTGGAGATGTCGTGTTAGCGGGAGTCGGAAACAGGACAAAAAGGTTAAAAATTTGGGCTGGGGACGAGGGCAGAGGAAACGCAGGGACCCCACCAGGGAGGCCCACACAAGGACCCTTTTGTGTTAGACCTCCACTCGGGATTTTGTTCCGTTGCTGAAGCAAAGTTTGCCTGCAGACGGGGGACAGCGTCACAAAGCACAGGTCACGACGGGAGAAAAGGAGCACACTGTTCATGTCATGTTTGCACAGTCGCTCTGCGGCCAAACTGTTCCCCAGACAGGATTTATGATGCACCGATGGGGTTTTTTGTACTGGAAAGCGATGAGAGGGACATATATTGGGCTTGGTGTCTGTACTTCCCGGTCACAGTTTAACTTCACATCCCGTGGATAATCTTGGAAAAACATCCCTGCTGCATCAACACATTCCCCACCTTTTTCATATCAAACCCCTTTCCAGACATAATTGTATGAATGAAAAGTTCAGTGTGCGGTGAGAGGCCTATTTCCACTCAGAACTGCTGTGCCAGGGCTGGATAATAGCCCTTTTTCACTAGAACTATTCAAACCCCCATTGGATTATTTCTATCCTTTTCTGTCATTTTGTCTCGCAAAATAAAGAAGAAGGAAACAGAGAACAGAAGAGAAAGCTATATAAACAGATACACTTTTTGATCTTGGACAGGAAATTGACTGTTACCATCTTCAATGTCAGGCAGCAGAGGTATTGCTACCACCTCACGGTGTCTGGCCTGTTAGGATGCGGGTTTCAATCAAAATCAGTCTGTGTGGAGTTTGCAAGTTCTCCCCATGTCTGTGTGGTTTTCCTCCTACAGTCCAAAAATGTGTGTTTGAGGTCCATTGGTCATTCTAAACTGACCGACTTGTGATGGGCTGGTGTCTCTTTCAGGGTGTAGTTTCACAGTCTGACACCCATTGATTCCAGGATGGGCTCCACATCACTGTGACCTGATCAGGATAAATCAATTAATGATAACTGATGGATGGATGGATGGATGGACGGATGGATGGATGGATCTCCCATGTGGCTACCCCACAATGACATCTTGTCTAGGTTGATCCCCTACTTGCCTGGTGCCAAGTGATTCCAAGAAGGACTCTGAACCCTCTTGAGCAGGAAGCGGCATAAACTACTGCTTTCTGCATCACCTGGGCTGAGAACAGAAGCAATAATTAATGAATAAATGTGAACCAGAATTGTATTTTTTTTCCTTTTTAACAACTGTGACTCACCTTCAAATTTTGTAAATTTCTATACTTCGCTGGCTTCTCCAGGCAAATTCTGTGAAAATATCAATCCATCAATTTACCCATTTTTATTATTTGCTTCTGAGGTCTCAGGTACAGTTACTATGTAGCTGTGCCACTGGAAAACACATGATGTAAAACAGGGTAACAGGGTATGCCCAGAGAGGGCCATCCTGAATCTGACTCCAGAAAGGTACATATTAGCCTGCAAAACATTAAAAAATGTTTCAGTGTGATGTTTGAAGGTGGTATCTGCCTCCTGCAAGTATGTATGTTTGCAGTGTAATGCTGGTGAGCAAATAAATAAGTGCATCAATTCTTTACGGCCCAATGAGAGATTGAGATACCAGTCCATTGCATGTGCCGTTTCTGAATAAATTTACTTAAAAGCGCGGCGAGCCTTCTGGCACCACAATATATCACCGATTTGTTTTGAAAGTGTAGTAAACGAGTGGAAAGCAAAAAAAAAAACAGTTTGGATATTTACTTCCAGCCCATTTATTCTCATTATGCAGCTCCAAGGATGTCAATGGGGGGTTTCTGCCCTGCAGAGACACATGAGAGAGAGAGGGAGAGAGAGGGAGAGAGAGGGAGAGAGGGAGGGAAAGAGAGAGGGAGAGCGGGAGAAGGAGAGAAGGAGAGAAAGAGAGAGGGAGAAGCAGAGAGGGAGGGAAAGAGAGAGGGAGAGAGGGAAAGAGGGAGAAGGAGAGAGGGAGGGATGGTTAGATGCTGCTGTGAACCTAAAGATAGTGCTGACTGCATTTGTTCACTCTCCCTTTTCCACTTACTGTCCACACACACACAAACACACATTACACCCCTCACACTGCAGACTCCGGTTCCTTGTACATGAACACATCGTCTGTTGAACTGAGGTTTGACCAAAGGCTCCCAAGAATGCAATTTAAAAATTAATGGTAGTGGTGCTGGTGGGGGTGAGGCTCCAGACCCCAGAGACAGTTTTACTGACATTATTGTGTAAATAATTTGGATAAGTCATGGACAGATGCCAGGGCCTGTGAGTAGCTTCTGCAATCAAATCTTCAGTTTAAATATTTCAAGAAATAACCTGAGGGTTTCTTTCATGGTTATATTTTAGAACTTGCCAGCTGGTAGAAAATACTTTTTATTTTTAATAATTTGTTTATGTATCTATGTAAGTATGTATGTATGTATGTATGTATCTATCTATTTATCTGTCTGTCTCTTTGTCTGTTTTTTGTTTGTAGTTTCTTTGTCTGTCTGTCTGTCTGTTTGGTAATTAAAGGCAAATGAGATTTTTCCACCTCTCCTTCAGCAGCCTCTTGCTCTGCAGTATCAATAAGGCTGCAGAATTTTCCAGACCCGCATGTTATGAAAGCACAACATAAAATGCACTATGTTTCTATGCTCTTACGACAGTTATCATAGTCACAAGAACATCAGAGCTTTCTGCCGCTCCAGTTTTTAACTGTGAAGCATGCAAATCAGATCACCTTGCAGATCAATGGTCATCTTTAAACGACACTGGCCTGAGGGGATCTCCAGTCGTCCCACAATATTGATTTAGCAGAAAAAAAACCAGGAGGCTAATTAAATGCATCATGAACGAATATAATCTGTCCATGTTAGATGCATGTTCTGTGTCTACATGTGGTCTCCACACAGGAGGTGCCTCACAGCCATTATGAGGATTATGGGAGATAACATCTGTAATTTGTAGTATGTGAGGAGACACTCGACACGTCTCTCCATAACACACACTGTGCCTCGACACGGAGACACTCTGGCAGACGGACCGATGATTCAGTCCCCTGAATCAATAAAGCAATCGTATCATAATTATAGAAATCAAATTAGGGAACAGGAGATCACCTTTTGGCTGCTTCAAAATCCAGTCAGAGCTTCTCTCTCCAACAGTTAAAAAAGGCACGATGGAATAAAAAAGGATGGTTTGACGGTTATTTTGTTCTACTTTACCTACAGTTATGGATGTAGGCTGTGAGTAGAGACAAAATAGAAATGTGTTGTTTTGTGGAAAATGAAAGAATTAATCAGAGGTAGTAAAAGAGAAAAAATTACATTAATTATTACTTACTTTGATAATGATTTATTAAAAGTGAAAAAAACGATACTGGCACAGGTCCTTATAAAACTTAATTGGAATATTAAACAGAGAGAAGAATATAGTTTAATCTTAGTATAATATTTAAGCAAGTGTTAGACCTCCTGCCTATAACTGTACTGGCATTGCAAATGATAAATTAATTGGTTTTTAAATTAATTTGGTTTTACTGTAACCTCATTCTGTCAGTCTGGTCATGTCCACTTTACAGTCATACAGTTTCTTCTACACTTATTCCTACTATCTCATAGACATAAAAAGTGGGTAGTTTGGAAACAAAGCAATGCAGTTGCCCTGTTAGCTATTGGTTACTAGCCAGCAAGGCCCGAGAGTCTATTAGTGTGATGGAGGAAGAGCCATAGTTTCCCGGTAGATTTTTCTTCATCAGTAAGAAAGGAAATTAATGAATGAATAAAATATTATCAAATTAAAAAAGAAATTAAATAGCCAGCAGCAACACGATGGGACATATCCATAAGACTGATTGTACAAAACTTCATTTGCAAAAATTCCACCCTGTGCAATAAGAATGAAAAAAAATTACACAATAAATTTAAATGTGAAAAACTGAAAAAAATTAAAACTTTTGTTTTTGATAATATGAAAAAAAATTCTTATCAAAAAAGATCTCTCATTCTTTGTTCTTTTCCATGTTGAACTGAGCTGAACTGAACTCATCTCAGCTCAGCTCAGCTCAACTGAACTGAACTGAATTGAATTGAGTTGAATTGAATTGAACTGAATTGAATTTTCTCTGATGGAAGCTGGTCAGCAGGGGCTCCGTCCTCTTATCCTCCTGTAGTGCCCTGAATCACGGTCAAGGTATTTACCCTGAGTTATCAGTAAGAATACACTGCTGTACAGATGGGGAAACCAATGTAAAGTTGATTATCTATTAGGATAATTTGAATTGGACTAACTAGTCAGCTGAATAGAGATTAATGATAATAAGAGTTGTCTAAGTTCTTCATAGAACTATTAAGAGGTTAAATCACAAAAAGGTACCTGTAACATGCAGGTTGCTAGTTTGCATCCCGGCAGGGAGCCAGATGTTCCCTACCCTCGTTCACCACTCAGCACACAGCAGTGAGGGGGTTAACTCCGAAACAATGACTGGTCGGGTGTTTCATTAAACAGGGTATTGATCTGTGTCCCATTTGACTGCAGGTATTGATATTCCCACAGTCGCTGTCTAGGGTGCTGAACCCCCCCCCCCAAGCCCCAAACCTGTACGGAGTCTTTTCCTGTAAACAACTTGTCATCAATATGGGCAAACCCAGAGGACAATTTACAACTCAGAGCATAAATGTTAACCAACCAATGTTGACCAAGCAGTGTTGACTAGGCTACTTTCACCTAATCCAGTGTTGACAAGGCCAACTTGAGCAACTCAGTGTTAACCAAGCCAGGGGAATATGTGTTATTCCAGCAGACAGTTCCTATATTCTGCTTGTGGGTTCAAATCCCAAATCCTGCTATAAGTACCTCTACTTCACAGTAATTCTCCAGAATTACTCCAGTAAAATTTACACTGCTGTGAAGTGCAAATAGGTAGGTCAATTTGGCGGAACACATCAGCTAAAATGTGAAGGAAACACCTAACTGTAAAGAACTGTAGAGAAAGTGCTAAATTACCTGCTGGGCCAGCAGGTGGCATAGTGGTTACAGCTGCAGCCTCGCAGTTAATGGACACATGTTTGAATCTCACCTCCTGCTGTAGTATCTTTGAACAGTGTACTTACCCTAAACGGATACAGTAAAATCTACCCAGTTGTACGTAAGTTAGGTCTTGAATCGGTAGTTTAACACTGTAAGCCGCTCTGGAGAAAAGTGTCAGATAAACAACAATAGTGAATATGTTGCGCAAATTGGAAAGGAAGTTACAGCATCTAGCAGCTGGGGCATCAACCCCACACCGAGTGGGACCACCCTGTCTAAAGCTGCCAGTAGTGCGAATGAAAGCACATTTTTACCAGGGTTTACCCCGGTTGGCATGGCAACCAGCGCCCCCTCCCTGCTGCTGGCACTCCGTCGACACCCCCCCATCATCCCCGGTAGCTTCTGGTAGGTGGAAACTTTATTTCTTCGGCCCTCCTTCTGAGGGGAGGGGGGCCACATTGTAGCGGAGAGGCTCCTCCCGCCGCCCGTAGCCGCTCCTCCACTCAGCCGCCGCTGATCGCCGGAGCGCAGCCGGGACCCGGGAACGAGCGTCTCCGCGAGGTAAGGAGGGCGGCGGCGGTGGCGGGTCTCTGCTCCCTGGCGTCAGGTGCCAGAGGTGTGTGTGTGTCACGTTCCTGAGCGACGCACCTGGCGAAAGTGACGATAGAAAAGTTGGATTAATTAATAATCCAGAAAGCGGTGAACAGGAACACATATTCTCGAGTGGGTGTGGGAAGAATATTTGTGCATAGTCATTTTTTTCTTTTATTTAAAAAAGTGGTCTTTCTCGCCTTGCGACATTCCCGGGTTCCTGCATAAGTGTCCGCCGAGCATCCATACTGTGATTTATATATATTGATTACAGGTGTAGCTGCCCGTTGCATAGCAACATATTTCCTGGTCACCTGCGCGCGGAGACAATAGTGCCGGGTTTTCCTGCACGTGTTTTATTTACCTCCACATGGACGTTCGATCTGCTTCCTAATATAATTTCTCATTTGCTGCACGTAAAAGGTCTGCTGTGCTGTGCTTTACAGTGTTCTCCTGCTGAACTGCCACTGCTGTTGCCAGTGCCACTGTTTTATGTATATGATATGAGGTGCGCTCACTGGCCACTTTATTAGGTACACCTGTTTACCGGGATCCTCTTTTGACCTCAGAGCAGCAGGGATTGAGCAACAAGGAGCTGGATGTGTTTCCACACGGTTCTTTGTCCACGGTGGAGTTGGCTTTACTGTTCCTGCTGAAGTTTTGATGTTACATTCATTCTGTTAACATCACATCCCACCTCATCCCCAAAATACTCTGTTGGCTTGAGAGGCGGGGCAGTACAGGCTACTGTAGTAAAGTAAGGTACAGTACTGTCATGTCTGTGGGACTGTAGTGTATAAAAATCCCAAAAGTTTGGCTGTCTGAAATGCTGGAACCAGAGTGACTGGCACCAATGATCAAGTTTTGTTCAAAGCCACTTAAACCCCACATCTTGTCCACTTTGATGGTCATTAAAACAATAACTGGACCCCTAGACCTGGTCTGTGTATTTTATATACAGAGATACAACCATGTGCAGCGACACTGTGTGTATAAACAGCCATGTGTACCTAATATAATGGCCAGTGTGTATATACAGAGAATGTCTATATTGCATAAGGGAATGGAAGTTGTTTGCGCTCTTCACGGAGTGGAAAATATTTTGCTGTGTCTTCTATTTCTTGCTATTTTATAGTAACTATACATTCACGTATAATGTGGGATTCATTTTACTGAGTAGGTTCTTCTGTAAAAGTGTTTTGTTTAAAGCTATGAAAGAAGGCAGAAGCCCAGGGCTCATCTTCCTGAAGCATTTTGCCTGCATGCCAGTTGACAAAAAACTGCAGTTTGTCTTGGAAAACAAAGCTTATCTGTAAGACTGTTCAGTGATTTACATGAAAAAAGCAATTTTGGAGTATTTATGTGAAAGTGATCATTTTATAGGTAAAAATGCATTTCCGTATTCAGGTTAACATCACATCAGGTTCTCTCTACAACATCTGCCTCGTACCCGCAGCACTTCTTCATATAATTTTGCCATTGCTCTTTTCTGCTAAGCAAATTTTTTTGCATTTTGGTTTTTGCAAGATTAATAGTTTCGAAATGATCCTTCTGGACTGTTCTAATTGGGCGTTGAATCTGAAGTGTAACGTACGATCCTTTCACCCCCCCCCCCCCCCCTTTCGCTCTCACTTGTTAAAATTCCAGAAAAGTCACATCTTTGTTTGACAACAGCTTTTGTAATGGCATCAGTTTAATCTAAGCATTAAGGAATTCTTCCTGGGCTGGAAAATTTTTCCATTTGTAGCGCAGACAGATTGCAGTCGGTCCGCAGCGTTTGCCCTGCGGCAGATTATGCTGTGTGATCTGCGACTGCCTCTTCTGGCTTCAGGTTTGCCTTGGTCTGCTTGACATACTCCAACGTGCCTGAGAAACGTAACTCCGCACATACCCAACCCCCCACATGCCCCTGCCGCAATCCCCCCAACCTACACACACTTTTTCCTTTTTCCTCCAGACAATGACTTTGCATTCTATGTGTGCACACACTGCTGGTTCCCGGGATGCCTTGAATGACCCTTGAATCGCACCCCAGATGGGATCTGGTATTCGCCCCGCATATTTATCAACCCAGCAGCCTAGTTTTCCTGTACATTTATGTACTGCCTTTTCTGCAAAGGTGCCCACATATGGGGCAAAACCCTGCTGATGCCGCCGATATCCTAGACTGGTGTGTTTTCCCCTTTATGAAGCTCCAGCATTTTCAGCCATCTGAATCGATCCTTCAGGTTGTTGTTCAGTCTCACAACACACATGGTCCGCCACATGTGAATTCCAACCGGATTAGACCCACAGCTGCTTTAATGGCAATAATTAGTCACGTTTTGTGGAGCCGACTGGTTTTTATTGCACTGCCGTGTTATCGCGTGTGATTTGAATTTGATGGAGAAGGTGGTTATGAAGGTTTATAAATGGTTCTCCTCACATTGGTTCCCCTGGCACTGAGATCCAGGTCATTAGTCCTGAATGTTGACAGTAAAAAACTGCACAGCTCCAAAGATGTCATGTGCAAACCTTTTGTCTCCATCTACTCTAGAGCTGCGCAGGTGAATTTGTTTTTTTTTTTTGGGGTGGCACTGCTTCGTGTTTCTCTTCTAGTGTATCTCTGTGTGGTGTGAGGAATGTTATCAAACAAAGGAACAACCTAAAGGTTACACTTCCTTTTGGACGGTAGGGCAGGGAAAACAGAAAATGGGTTTGTTCTGGGCACAGCCTCACGAGGGGACAACCTTACAGCCTTCATCCAATGTGGGAAGTGACCGGGTTGTTCCTGGGGTCCAATGACTTGGGCTGCCAAGAACATGGTCGCCATCGAGGAGGCCTCTTCCTCCCAGTGAATTGAACGCTGTGTTGTAGTGTGACCAGCCTCTCCAGGCTCAGAAAGAGGGTCCTTCACAGTTCTTTGGGCCCCCATGTGCTGTAAAGCCTCTGCCTATTGAGGGCACGGCAGCTTTGTGCCGGGAACTAGGTCGTCTGCCCCCCCCCCATCCTGACCCACATCAATTAAGAGCCAGTAATTGGGCGAGTTACGGGTCCTCTGGCCTCTCCACTGGGCTCTTTTAACCCCCCCCCCCCCCCCCCCCCCCCCCCCCCCCCCCCCCCCCGCCCCCCCCCCCCCCCCCGCCNACCCCCCCCCCCCCCACCCTGGATTCTGTGGACAGTCGCCACGTCCCCAGCAAGTCCTGCAGCCGGATTCTGTTGCTTACCTGTAGGTCAGCCCCCGTGGGAAAAAAGAGAAGAGCGTGTCGCAAACCGTGACATAGGCATCCAGTTTGACGAAAATCACACCAGATGGTGTTTGGAAACAGGGTGAAACGTAGTTTTGCTGTTTGAAAACACAACCATCTGGAGCCACGTAATCAGTGGACTGGTGGCACGGAGACGGATGTCTGTTAGAAACCTCCGGCACGTCCCAGCACCCATATTTGTTCACTGGATCAAGAATTATACCTCATTTTACTGAGATGTCACACTGTTTAAAAAAAATGGCAGCAGCGGTGAAAAATGGGGTGTTTGCGGAAGAAAAACTTCAGAATAATAAAGAACTGCAATGAAGGTTTTTTCCAAAAACAAATTAGTTTTTCACAGTTCCAGAATAACCTAGAACATATCTTGCACTTTGTCACTGTAATATACCACACAATTTTTCTGTTATTTTTTTTCAAGTAGTCAGCAGGTGGTCAAAAGACCTGGGTTCAAATCCCACCTCCTGTTCTAGTACCCTGAATTGATGAAGTAAAAATGACCCCCCTGTATGAGTAAATCAGTGTAAATTGCTGAATGTATGAAAGGAAATGATTAGACACCAACTGGTCCATCAGCAGAACAGTTGCTGCCAGTTCCAGGGCTTCAAGAAGGTTCCCTGTCCATAGTGCAGAACCAGATTGCTGAGATATCAACACACATGCCTCACATATGTTCTCCAGCACACAGGCAGCGTGATCCACACACACCATGTTGGTCACGTTCATACTGAATAACCCTGCAGCCAAACCCCTCACGCTCAGCCGTCTGTGGTGTCAACGGCAAGAGAGCGATGGCTCTTCCAACTCAGGAACACAATTTCTTAACTGTTTCGCTGGCAGACACCCATTTTGTGGAAAAATTACATCACCGCAATGAGAATTACTGACTCACTCATAAGGCTGATGGTGAAAATGAGAGCATTGGAGGGTAATAGCTGTGCTGATAAATGACTTTTATTGCTCCAGCGGTGAAGGTTTCCTGTAGAACTGCTCCTTGAGCAGCAGGGGGCATCATGGTTAGAGCTTGGATTTGAAGAACCCAGGTTAGAATCCCTGCTGTAGTTCCCTTGATCAAAGTACTTACCTTGAACTAATTGTGAAAATCTGTGTAAGCGGCTTAACACTGTAAGTCACTTTGGAGAAAAGCTTCAGATAAGTGAATAAGATGTAAAATAAATATAAATGTGTGGGTCTGATCCCTGGCTGGAGGAGGCCCCTCTGCTGCTGCCTTTGGCACCCTGCTGGGGTGACTTGCACCCAGCGCCTGAGGTCGTTCATTGTTAATCATTTATGTTAATGAGTTCAGCTATTTTCCCACCTGTCTGCTTATAGCTGGAAAAAGCATAAAAAATACTGCATTATAATGAAAGGAATAAAACATTGTGTTCAGGCTGCAGCTCTGATGAACATTACACTGCCTGAATCTGCTTTGCACCCAAGCTGCCGTTTACTTCCCAGGGGCAGCAGATGGCCAAATGGTTAGTACCTCCGATTTTTGGCCTTAAAGGACCCAGGTTTGAATCCCACCTTCTGCTGTAGGGCCCTCCATCGAGCTGCTTGCCATGAATTGACAGTCAGATAAATTGGTAAATCGCTATAAGTAGCTTAACAGTGTAAGTCTCTTTGGAGAAAAAGCATCCGGTAAATGTGGTGTTAAAAGCTGATTTATTCTGCCGGGTGGGTGCTGGCTCTGAGCTGGCAAGGTTGCCCAGCAGTATGACTAAAAACGACCGTGAGCTGGACGGCGTCTCGAACACCGCTACTCTGCAAAACCTTATTGTTGGTGTCGATGTGACGATGCAGCCGGCACATTCTAGAAACCATTTGGCGCTGTGAAATATTTACACTCCCGTCTTCCACCCAGCATCCCTGCTGCCCCAACCACCACACATCCCCACCCACGCTCGGTGCTGGGGGGGGGTTGGGGGGCTTTATTGCCAAGTCAGCACTGGCAATAAAGACACGGCGTGAAGGCCTTGTGATCACCTTGCGATTCCCCCTTGATCTCGTATTATATGGACCGCCGCATTATCGGGGTGACCGGGCGGGCATCATCAATTACGGCCAGGTGGCACGGGCAATTAATCTGCAAAGGTGGCGCTGAAGGACAAACACGGAGGGAGGTCAACGGTATCACATGTGTCCAGGCCACGCGTTCCCACAGAGCCGGGGGACTCATTTGTTTGCCTGGCACTGTCTCCTTCAGGTTTCCTTGCTTCCAGTCCTGCCTGCGAGTCATCACACCCGCAACTGCGTGTCCTCACCACAAAAATATCGGTCATCTCTGAGTCACTCTTTTCACAGCCAATTATGCACATAGGATGGAATTATCCCATTTCCCATGTAGCTTTTTATCCGGTTTCAGGGCTGCTTCCGTTCCAGAACTGTGGACTGGTGTCAGATTTAATAGCAGCATATGGAGGAAGGCCCGGTGTGTGACACCGCCGCTTGAGGATGCCTTCCAGTTTCACACTTTGGTACAAGGGGCACGCAGCCAAGATGAGGAAAAAAAGAGCAACATTCCCACTGAACCAGTTTCGCTGATAAAACTGGGGCTGCTAAACCCGAACCAGCATCCTGGGAAAACTACTGCCTTGGATGGATAAATATTTAGTTCAAACCTCGTGTAAAATAACAAAAAAGCACATGTATAATTGGGAGGGGAAAAAAATCTGTCAGATATGATTTGAAACCTCACAGTATTTTGACTCTTTTGGCTTGAATGGGGCTTAAACGGGGCTCTTTACAGAGGAAGGCAGCAGAGTGGCACATCTGCATATTCCTCATTTTGCGCATTGTCAGTCTTTTGTGGAACTGCAAAGTGGCACGAAGGTTCATGTGGAAATACCAGGCGCCCCGGTGCAATATCCTGTCTTAGAAGGAGTGTGAGCTCACATATGAAAAGGAAATGTAAATGAAGTGGGTGAGATTTGATAGACGGCGTTGTTACGCAAATAAGTGATGTAGCGTGCGCTTTTACAGAAGAGGCTACAATGACACCAAACTCCAGAAATGATACGTACCATTTCAAAGCTCCGACTGACTGTGACTGTTGAGTCCACAGGCACGATGGGAAACATCGTCTTTTTCGTGGTATGATTTTTAATGGGTTGCATTGTTTGCAGTTCGGAGTCTAGAGGTCTGAATTCCTCTCCCACTGCGGTACCCTTGAGCAAAGCACTTACCTTGAAATACTCCAACAAAGAATACCTAGCTGCTTAAACAGGTCAACTGCTATATACATCATATTATACAAACACAGCATTTGACTATTCAATCGGGGGCCACTTTATTAGGTACACCTGTTCAGTAGGATCTTCTTTTTATCACAGAACAGTAGAGAGTGAGCAACAAGGAGCTGGACATGTTCCCACAGGGTTCTTTGTCCATGGTGGTCTCGGCTTTGCTGTTTCTGCACAGTTTTTATGTCACATTCATTCTGTTAACATCACATCCTGCCTCATCCCAAAGATGTTCTGTTGGCTTGAGAGGTGGGGCAGTACAGGCTACTGTAGTAAAGCAAGGTAAAATACCATTATGTCTGTGGGACTGTAGTGTGTAAAAATCCCACAATGTCGGCTGTGTCTCAAATGCTGGAACCAAAGCGACATGCACCAATGATATATCTCTGTTCAAAGCTGCTTAGACTCTATGTCTTGTCCACTCATCAATGACTTGATGGTCATTCAAGCAGTAACTGGACCTCTGGACCTGGTCTGGGTGTTTATACACTGAGTCACAACCATGTGCAGAGACACTGTGTGTAAACAGTCATGTGTACCTAATAAAGTCGCCGCCAAGTGTATGAAAACTATTATGGCCATTTTAATCCTTCCAACTCTATACGGGGAACTGCACAGTATTTAATCTGACATGTGGCTTTCCTTTAAAGGAAAACCCATTATGTTTTCTGACGGGTTGATAAGATTCATCAAGCTGCAGGGATAAGTGTGTCACTGCTGCATCACGACCATGGAACTGGTCGATTACTGCGCCTCGCGCAGCTTAAAGGGCATTGATACGTTTGTGCTGTGCAAAGGGTGATGACATAGAATGTAATCACCCAACTATTTATACTCTCAGTGAATCTACACACTCCATGATGGACAGGATGAAAGCAAAAGCATCAGGTGTGTTGAGATCGCTCTTCTATTGCGCACCGATCACATTTTTTCATTACAAAACCATCCTTCCCAAGGAGGTCTTCTACAAAATCGATGCTACTTGCTACCTACAGAAATCTTTTTTCTGTGACTGTTCACTACTCTTCTCCTCCAGAAAGGGGGTCCTTGTCAGATGGCAGGAAAAGGAGTCACGTACGCCTGAGGTGGGGCAATGGGAAGGGCGATCCCCACTGGGATCTCATTAGCCGGCTTGATGCACCTGTGGGTGCTTGAAGTCACCGGGGGGATTCTCACTGATGGAGGCTCAAACAGAGTTCATCACCGTTGGTCTTCATGCAGGATTACTACATGGCCACTTCATGCTCAGCATGGCAAATGTCACCATGAGCTGTGGATCTTTTCCATCTCCACTGATCATTGAACTGAACAGGGTTTACAACAGTGAAGCACAAAGCGCATCCAGAGAACCCACGTTTTCCTCACATACAAGGGTTGATTGACTTTGACACTATTCCCGTCATTCCTCATCTGAAGGCTCCTCGAGCAGCTGGGGACCTTTTCATTTTCAAAGTATCTTTCTTTGTACTGCATACGCTTATTATGCCACTCCAGATACTCCTCATGCAGCAGCAAATTTTTGTCACATCAACATAAAGGTAGCAGCTGGAGATTTTTTCACCTCCTCATCAGATATACATTTCCTTCCTGCAATTCTTTGTCGCCTCTGATACATATTCACCTGTACCCTGGTATTCCAGTTCCCGATACAATGAGTGGTGTATCTTAGTACTCGGATTGGTATCTAAGTCAAGAAGTCCTGCTACAAGTGAAGCTGAACCTCATAAAAGAACTGTAGGAAAAGGGTGTAAGTGTGAGTGAGACACTAGGGGGCATTCTGAGGACAGAACAGCGTCAGGACTGTGAATGAGTGTCACTGACCCCTCCTGACTCCCACTAATTTGTCTTGAGCCAAACTATTCTGTTTACCAAATAACATGTGTTTACAGCGCGCTGGAATACAGTAATTTAAGTTCTCGAGTGGCAAACTTTTTTCTTTGCATTTTTTACCAGACGGCAACAGCTGTTCCTCTTTGACACTTTATACCATATTATACAAACTTCAGCTATTCGCCAAAAGCAAAAAAATGTTTTATGGATGACCGTTTTTCCACTTTTTTCATTTTCCATTTCTTTTTCTGCACAGCTGCAAAAAAAAAGAAAAAGATATGATAAGCGCACGCCTGTAGTGAACCATATACCGAAACAAATCTGTCAATTAATGGATTTTGAGGGGAAGGGAACAGCTTTTGGAAGAGGATCCCTTGTCCTCAATGCAGCGATTAAACTCGCCTCTGCAGAACGCAGAGTGAAGTTCCACGCTATTTGCTCCTTAGTGTTTCCGCCTCAGAAATAGAAACGAGTAGGAACAAGCTGCTCGTATCCCAGTTGATCTCTATCCTCTTCCTCTCTGAAATCCTGAGAACCAGTGCAGACCTGCAGAAGCCACTTTGAGTTTGTGCCTTCTGCAAACTCTTTAAGCCTTCAGTGGTGCTCGTGTCCTGGCCGCTCTTTTTCTTGCAGGGTTTGCTGGAGCTTCATGAGTGGATTAAGCTGAGCTGGTCTTTGGAGGGTGAGCTGAGTGTCTCCTGCTCCTCTGTGTTTAATTCTTACAGGCCTGAATGTGACAGTGTTTCATAAAGACAGACCATCGTGGTGTCCAAAGGGGATGCTGGTGGTCCTTGCTCATCTCTGCCACACTCCATTATTAGAGCGATTCGCGGAGTGGACTGAGAACCCATTGTGCTCCTGTCCAATCTGGACGTTTCTTCTCACCTGCGAGATGACCTTAATTTGACAGTTTATAGGGGATGTTGCCTTTCTTCAAAGCTTCTTCATCACTAGCGGTATCTGCTGAGCAATACTTAAGTCCAAAGTGAAGTTCACAGCGTGGGGAGTAACTGTGCAAGTAGACTGTACAAAGAATAAATAATAATATGTTTATTTCTTCACAGCACTGACTTCTCACAGTTGGTCATTTTTTTTTCTTAAACCACTACTTACATTTTCATACATTTCCTACATTTTATGCTTCTCTTAGGGACACCAGGTGGTGTAATGTAGTTTCCTCACCTTGCGGAATAAAGGTCCCAGGTTTTTATCAGTGCTCCTGCTGTAGAATCCTTCAAAAAATGTGGTAAAAATCACTGTGAATTTCATTATATGATATCATATGATAAGTGGCCCTTGGACAAAGGCATCAACGTTAATAATTTCCAGGTACTTGGATGGGTTTAAATTGTTTACTTCCAGAAAGACTGTCACAGTGGCCTGCTAAAGAGTTACGCATCAAACATAAATATAAATCCTATTTTAATGCCTGCAATTCAATGGAGTGTAAGTGAAAGCCAAACATCCAGCATGATCAAGTGGTATATTACATGGATGTAAAGAAAACGGTACAGCATGTGTTAAGATACAAGCAAACCCTCTCTGAAGTTGTTTACATTCCCAGAAGGCAAAAAAAGTGGTTTATTGTGTGAATGTATAATTCACACAAAAGAATTGCGTTGGAACTCTATCTGTGTTTTAATACACCATCTTAGTAACAGCACTTCTGCCTGAAACAAAGTCAATCTCTTTGGCTTCTCAGGATTAATTCCTCAATCTAATCGGAACCGATTGCAGTGGGGTTCAGCCGGGGTCGACTCACCTGCAGCATATCATCTCTGACTTGGTAAAGCATGATTTTCCTGACAGTTATGACTAGAAAACAGTGCTAAACAGAACTGCTGGGCTGCTAACATCCCTGAAAATGTACCAGACTTGGGTTATTCTTTTGTAGAAATGTTTTATTTTGGATTTTTTTTTGTGTAGAATTACAATTTTTTGTTATCAACTGTCGAGGGTCCCTGCAAAGCTGAATCTATATTGGAGCGCTGGAATAATTATCTGCTACACAGGCCATGTTTTGATCGTATCACTCACCCCTTATGGGGATTTTTGGTTATATTCTAGAGGGATTCACGCCTGCATGTTGTACTCCATTGGTACGAATGCAAATATGGCCTTTTCAAAGGAACACATTTGTTATGCTGTTCTTTGTCTCATTTGTTTGCAGGGATTCCATCAGTAGATTTACTGTCATTGAGGGATGATTATTACATTTACCAATAGTAATGATGGAGTATTTGATTACCTTTGATAACCATTGTCTTTACCTGCTTTGCCTGGCAGCTGCCGGGTTCTTCTCTTGTATTCTGCTCTCGTTTTCCAAACTCAGCTGGACCCAGATAGCATCTGCTTTTGTCCTCCTGGTAATGAACTCGGGAGGTGTTTCAATCTGCCAAAACCCCATGAGGTAGCATCTCATCGCTACAGACACACACATTTTGTGCTTTTTTATGCATTTGTTATGGTAATGCCATAGATGGAAGTTAAAATATCTGACTTTGTGTGTAGTGTGATCAATCAGATGCAAATCTTTGTTAAAAATATCAGGCAGGGTAAACAAAAGATATTAAAAAAGCACCATGATGCAAACAGGGGACTCAGACAAGGGGTTGAGCAGGAAAAAAACAACGTATACATTTAAGCTTTCTTCAGAGTAAGTTTATACGAGTTAGGGGGCAAGTATTGTTTTAAAAAGCACCTCTGGTGAAGAGGCATTGCCCAGCTTGGTCCAGTCGGCACACCTTGCCAGCTCCTGGAAGCAGCGAGCCTCAAGCTACGGCTCCACAAACAAAGCGGATCAATAAACAAAAGACGGATATGAGCTAGAAAGCCAGGCGGTTGCCGAGGACCAAGAAAATCCCAGCAGGCTGTTTTGTGGTGGGATAGATGCCTGTGTGCAGGTTCCCGCTGCCCGCTGGGTTTCACTTGTGATCTTCTGCGGGGCCTGTCAAAGTGGCAGCTGGGTGTCACTTCACGCCTGGGGTCATGTGGCTCCCACCCAATGTGACAATTAGGTTGGCACAGGTTTACTGGGCATCCAACTTACAGCGTCGAGCGAAACAAGTGTGAGACAGAGCCGGTAACTGTCAAATCGTCACTTTTTCATTTTATACTTTGTTAATTGGCACAGTTTACACATGTGTTGATGGAAAGATAGATACAGGCTGACAGAAGATGTATGATGGTTAGATGGATGGATGGATGGATGGATGGATGGATGGATGGATGAATAAGAACTTTGCAAATTCCATAGGGAATATTTATGTTTCTGTGGTATGTACTGTATAATCCTAGGTAAATTTTATTTCCCTACTTTATATTTTTCTCTAAAGCAGCTATTCACAGGATTTAAACCTTTGAGGGGCTGACTTGCTAATTGAATCATGTGTTTCTGCATACAGCATCCCATATATAGAGCCAGTGAAAAAAACATATTAAGTAAATCAAACCACTCATTGTGAAACACCTGTCCTTTATTCACTGATTCAAAATATTTTGATAAAATCTGTATCACAGATTTTGGGCCTAAGTTTGCAGGCCTACAGAATTCATTTGTTAGCAGTAGTACATGAATCAGAAAATTTCTTAATGGATCACTTGGCCAGCGGTTGGAATGAAATCTTAGAAACATGATGTGCTGAAAAATGCTGAAATTAATAGGTAATGTGTTAAAAAAGGATCACTGCTGCGACACGTCAGGATTCCTTGACAGTCAGTGTCCCACAGAGTTGTCCCACCTCCTTAAGACACCGTTTGCCGCCAATGCTCTTTGGCGACCACACAAACTCGCCGGTTCCCTTCGCCCCTCGTCGACTCCCTCCAACTTCCCATTGGCTGCAGCTGGCCCTGTTTCCAATGGCAACCGACACCCAGGGAGACGATGGTCTGATGAAACGCTGCACGAGTCGGACCAACCTGTCGCCGGGTACGGTCCCGATCCCCCGCAGGGTGCCGGCGTTGCTGTCTGGTCCCTGTCTTTTGTGCCTTTTTTCAGTGTGTTTTAATTGCCAGGAATGGGTGGGGAATATGCTCCCCCCCGCCAGGATGTTCAGGATGACCAAGCTTTCTGCTCCTGTCACAAGCCAGGGAGGGAGACAGACGTTTTAGTGGTGGGGTGCAGTAAGGTGGTACACACACATCTGCTCCCATACACACTGTTGGTGTGTGAGCCCCATGTCATTTTCACTCCTCATCCTGTAGCTGGTAAACAATGCTAGCCTCCCACCAGTGCCTGCAGCATTCCTCTATCTTTTGGGTCCTAAGTGCACACGTGTGTGTGCGTGTGTGCGTGCGTGCGTGCGTGCGTGCGTGTGTGTGTGTGTGTGTGTGTGTCAGTAACCACACCCCCCCTTCTCCTGGCCTCTACAAGAGGCCACTCGGACCAGCTTGTCTCCGTTCCCAGCAGAACGGCCGGCATTCCTCCCGGTCAATACGTACATGCTTGTGGTGGCCCTTGAGGACTTTGAGAGCTGCGGAACAGAACCCTCACTGTTCCCTCGTGTGCATGACTTTTGTAGAAGAGGTCAGCTAAGAGCTAAATATTCTCTTCATTAACAATGTGCCATATAGCACAAAATGGAGTAAACATCCCCTCTGGCCTGACTGGTTAACTAGAAGGCCAGCCAAGGAGGGGAGTGTGGGGGGTAAGAACATGGTGAGGACCCTCTAAAATCCTGTAAAGCACTGTATTTTATAATTTAGATGCATTTATTTTTGTAGAGCACTCATCTCATCAAAGTAAAACTGAAAAACTGAACACAGAGTGAAGAAAAGATGTTTCAAAAATATTACATTATCGTGACATTTTTTTCATCTAATTAATTTAATTATTAACTAGGGTTTAACTAATTCCTTCATCACAGGTGACTTACAAAGATAGGTCAACTGCAGTACACTCCTCACACACTCTTTTGCATGTGAATTCAGCACAGCATCACACACACATTTAGAGTCATCAGTTCATCTGAAACATACGTATTTGGGCTGTGGGAAAGAACCATGGGGAGAACATGGAGGCCTAAGTGCTGTCACACCACCAGGCTGCCCATACACTCAACGCTGTTGTGATGGAAGATCCTCATTTTACTTGATGCCTCCGCATTAAAGTTTGACTTTTTTTTAACTAAAGCCAGAAACTGGTTTTTCTTTTCAAAATTTGGCCTTGAGTCTTGCCAGTTCCACCCACAGCCTTGAATTGTTACTGAACCTGACACTTACGGCAAAAAACACACACGCGCACGCACGCACACACACACACACACACACACACACACACAAACAAATGAAAGCTGCCTCTGTAATTGGTCTAATAATTATTTAATCAGATTGAAAAATAGTGAAATTATGTCGGGAAAAGTGGGGCTTTGCACTGGAAATTCCATAATGGAGTTTGGTGAAGTGGACTGCAGCCCATTGCAGGGGTGACGGACCACATCTAATAACAGGTCTTCAAACTTCAGGCACGGGGTCTAGACACGAAAAAACCTTTTGAAATGGAAAAAAAAAATTCAATCAAGAAAATGCCATTTTGTCAATCATCCTGAGCTGCCACAGTGATCTAGCTAGCATGATCCCTCCAACCCCCCACGAACTGGGCTCCTCTAGTGAGGTTAATTTCATACATTCCCCCCAGGCCTAAAAGGTATCAAGAGCTGGGGTTAGGAGGCTGTCAATGGGGATTTGTGATTCGGCAAAGGAAATAATAAAAACCAGTAATAAAAACTCCAAGCCAGCACCCCTCCCCAACCCACTGTCTGGAAAAGGCAGCACAAAACCTGTAGAAATTTCCACTCGGGTGTCTAATTTCATTATTCCTCCATTATAGGCTAATTAAACAAACAGAACAAACAAAACAAACAAACGAAGATGTTTAGCCACTTTGTAAGCCATGTGTCACCACAGCAACGTCACATGACTGCAGCTAGCAGGAGCACAGAGCCAATTAAAGGAAAGTAATAACCTCCATTTCCTGAGAAGCTGCGTCGTCTGCCTCGGTGCTGTCGGCAAACGCGCGTCTTCTTGTCACAGTGCAGCGGAGTGTGACACGTGCGGCCGCACTGGGAGGGCTGCTCTTTCAGTGGGAAACTCCATTAGTTTGTGCCGCGAGGGGAGTGACGTATCACTGAATGAAATTAAAATCCTCGCCAAGAAGCTGATATTGGGTGTTGTTTTGGGGTGGTGCTGAGCTATGTTGAGCATCGGGAGATGCAGAGGTGTTTGCTGTGATGTTTCGGTGAGATTTCAAGCGGTGAAGGTTGATGTAAGGTGAACCTTGAGCTGCGGATGCTCTTGTTGTCCTTGTGCTTTGTCTCTGCATGGTGGTGAGATGTTATGGTGTAGCAGAAGAAGCGGTAGCAGGTGGTAAAGTGGTTGTATCCATTGTCCTACAATCCGTACGCCCGGGTTTGAATCTCACCTCCTACTGTAGATCCCTTGATCAAAGCACTTGCCCAGAAGTGGTACTGTAAAGCTTAACATCCACTCCTCAAATTGTAAGTTGTCTTGAAGAAAAGTTCCCGCTAAATTAATAATGATCACATCTCAGCCTCATATGAAACTTAGGGGAAATTCTGAGCTAACAAATAATTCCCTGGCTACTACAATACCTTTAAAACAGATTCTTATTTTTTTTAGTCTGCACAAGCAAAAACATTTTGCTAAATATTTTTTAAAGCATTTTTAATGTTCAACTGGAGTTTCTGCAATGCATCTGCCACAAGTCTCAAAACGTCTCACTGCCTATCGGGCGTGCTTGTTGACTGTAGAGAATGGCCAAGAGGTGGGGTGTTACCACAGCCATAGGGCATAGGACGAACTTTCACTGACGCGCTCCCTTCGACATGAATGGAAGCAGGAGCCCTGGCAGGGCGGTACCCTATTGTGAGCCGAGTTGTCACGGGGGTCCCTCAGCGGTATGCCCCGAAAGCGACGGCAGGTCCTGTTTTGCTGCCACCGCATATTCTTCTGCCGATTTCACCTCCCCTTGGGCTTATATGTGAGGGAAATATCCAGCCACACACAGCCGCAGGCATCACGTGAGCAGTCTTATTGGTAATCCTGGAGAAATCCTCCCTCAGCAACATCAGCATCGCTAAACCTGCTAATTAGGAACCGTCTCCCCATTTATCTTCATTTAATGCTGAAATACTAGAAGTCATTAACGATAAAATTGTATGGTTTACAGTTTCCCAGACTGTGCGGTGGGCTTTTGGGTGTACGCATTAAGGATTAGCGGTCGGTGGTTGGGATGCTCGCCACGCTAATGAATTATCTTGTAAATCTTCTAAAGCTGTGGAGAAACATTTCTGACATTTATCCCTTTGTTTCTTCAGGCTAAGTGGCAGCAGAACTTGGCTTCAACGTAAAAATCGCTGTTGTAACCTTGAAACGTTCACAAGGATATCGCATGGTCCAGGTACAAATGAGTTAGCGTCTTCGTGCACATTAGGAAAGCCCACTGCGGTTGACATGCTGGGTTGGTTTGAAAGCTTCTCCAGTGCTCTTAACTAATTGGCAATCGAGCAGGACCCGCTGACTGATACCTTGCCAGAGCAGTATGGATTTTCACTAATCAAAACGAGCATTATTGCCAGAGGACTGTTGCCCATTGGACGCCACTGTCCCTTCTTTTCCTTTGTCGCCCCAATTCAATTTGCAGATCAATAACCAGTTAAACTGATGCCGTCTGGGCAGTCGGAGAGCAGAGGGCAGCCCCCAAAACCTCATTGTGTCCTTTTTAAGTCATTCTGCTGCAAAGCAAAGCAAACATAACACAGGGGTTAAGGACATGGAGAGTGTAAACAGAAAGACGGCAGGTTCATGTCTCGGAAGGGAGGGGGGGATCTTCAGTCCTATCTGGAGAAAAGAACTCAGGGTGGGAAAAAATGTCCAATGGTGTAGGTGGGTCATATGTCCAATTTTGAATTTGTTCACCGTGTGAGGTCACTTTTGATAAATGATATATGTGAAAACCCCAGAATAATAAGGCGTGAATAGAGATGCAGGGAAAGAGCAGTTCATACAGGTGGAAAAATAATCTCAACTACCAAACATTTGTTGAGGGTTTCCTGAATGTCTGGCTGAGGAAAACACCTGTTATTTTCCATGCAGATGTGCTTTTCTACTGGAAAACATGTCATTGTGGTGCTGTAGTAATACCAAGTCCTTTCATCTGTTTACCCTGTTTACCGCTGTCCAGCACTGCAGAGCCGCTTTGACTGCTTGCTGATGAATAGGATTGTGGGTAAGAAATCACAGTAATTAGCTTGCTGGGCCTCTTGAGCAAATGGCTCCTTTAAATACACCTGCTGGTTATTCCATTATTTTTTTTCATTTCTTATTTGTTTTCCACAGTAAAATTAGGAGGCCTTATAAAATTGTTGCAACTTTATGATGTTGAACAAGGAAAAACTCTGTCACTAATATAGTTAAGTCTATAAAACTCGTGCCGTGAGGTTGGCTGCTCAGGGTCATTTTCCTTCTTATCAGTATGCATTTTTTTCTTTTGATAATTTACAGATTTTTTTGTGTTTGTTCCTTGACACATTCATCTTTGTCAGATAACAGACATCAATACTGATAGGTTTGTGTCAGCTTCATACTCCTGTGGTGCTGATCAATAGCTCCGTCTCTTTGGTTTAATTAAAAATGCTACAATGGAAGCCCCGCGATGCTGACTGTACGTTTTTGCGACGTTATTTTCCATTAATAATCCAGATTATTGCGATGCAGTTCATTAAAGACACCAAGCGTGTCTGTGGCTGCCTCCTCTTCACAGCTCCTCTGCATCTCTACCAGGCGAACTCTCTGTCTCGGGTATTTCAAAGTACAGAAGGGTTTTCCGCATGAGAGGCTGCCGTCCGCTGATGGATGTGCTTTGAGGTTGATGCAACTCTCTGCTCCAAAGTGTTTTTTTAATTTATTTTTTATTTTCTTCACACTGTGTGCGACTCGCTGTTTTGGTGACGTCTGGCCATCCTGTCAACATACATCCTTTTTTCTTGTTGGTGCTCAACCATCAGTTACAAAAAATCTGAAACTATGTGGGGCATAATTTTCTTTTATTTCTAAAATAATGATATTCCTTGGTATCTATTAAGGATCAAACTTCAATTCCACCCAGATGAAAAAATGAGTTGTTTCTTCTGACAATTTTTTTTTTGCTTTTCACACTTACTTCTTTCACATTTTAACCATATATATTTGAGTTAGTTTTCAGTTGAAGTACCATGCGTAAAAGCCCTCACTGTTGCACTTTAACAGGTATGGAGACGCTGCATCATTCTGTAAACCAGATCAGGCAGAGGGAAATGCGCCCCACGTGGCTCAGCATTTCCAATGGGTCCTCAGTGGTCAGATGTTCACGGCTGGTTTTCACAGAAGGTGTCTGAATCAGCCGTGTCACTATGAATATTTTACTGCCGCATGCGTCTGCGTTGCCCCTGCATTTGATGTTGCTCGCATGCTGCTCAGATCTCCTGCGGCCTGAGGGAGTGGGGATGGTCTGGAGACACTGGGCTAGCTGCACATCCTTCTGTTTCCCCCAGCAACGGGCAGGAGCGGGAACTGTCAGCCTCTGTCCATTAGGCTTCGGGTGGTTACACCCCTTTTAGATTAAACCCATTATAAAGATAGTTGTTACCGGGTAAGGGTTCCAGGGCTCTGTATCCTCAGCAAAGACTGATTATATCATTTAAGTCTAAATGTGAAATTGAGATGGGACTGGGTCATGAGACTGGGGGTTTCTCATAGGAAAAAATACTGCTAACCTGGCTGCCCTCAATGGTGATGTAAATGGTGGCTTCCACCGAATCATTTATAAATATCTGATTGCTAGGCGCCTTTATTGTGAGCGGCATTACGGAACAGGGCCAAAACACTGGAGGTTGTAAATGATGCTGTTAATAATGTCCCATGGCGATGGCACAGTGCAGTATGTGGTTTTTTCCTTGTATATTTTACACCCCATAAGATGGAGGGTGAACCTGGCTCGGCCTGAAAATCACAGCTTCAGCTGTTTCTTGCAAAATCAATAAGAATTAAGAGAGAGACCCGGCTGGTAAATCTGATGGCTGCTATGTGCATCAGCAATTCCAACTCCAACTGTGATTTGGTTTCTGTTTGGGACAGCAGGGACTGATGTCTACCACCACCCCTGACCACCCATCCCCTGTACCAGCACCATCACTCCTGACTGTTGCATCACTTGCTGTAAATACCCACTTGTTTATTTACCTACTTATTTGTCTTCATCTTCTTTACTGTTTATTTATCTGTCTACAACCAGCTACAGTCTGCTCTGCTGTAACACCTCTTTATTAAATGCAAATTAGCTCAAACACAGTAGGTAAATAAGAGAATAAATTAATTAAAATGCTAGCAATTTGGCTGATGTCTTCCTCTAAAGAACTCACCATTTTGAGTTTGTGTACTAAGCTACATACCACAATTTACCCATTTATACAGCTGGGTAATTTTTACTGTGTCAAATCAAAGTAAGAACCTTGATCAGTAGAACTACAGCAGGAGGTGAAATTCAAACCCGGGTCCCAGAGTACACAAGCTTAGCTAAGCAATAATTGGCATACTTTTAGTACTGGAAACAAAGAAACACCCAAGTTCATCAATAAAATGTAACTCCTTTGTCCAGATGGTTATGCTCAACATGGGTCTGATATTGTTTGTTGGTTTTGCAGAGAAAAGAAAAGTTAGCCCCACTCACTTATTAATCTGCTCTTTCTCAATATTGTTATGAACTGAGGTATCCACTGTCACTCAAAGCTGTTGAAAGAGTCCCTTTCAACATTTGAAAACATGTTGTTCAGACCCACGTCTACCCTGATTTCCCATCCACTCCATAAACTTGCACTACATTGTCGGTTTCAAAAAATACCAATATCCTCCCCTACCCCCCCCAGGCATTTCTAAATACTGTTACTTGTGTACTGTGGCAGACATGGTGGTATTGGACTAACTGACTGGGCTCAGAGAATTGACAGTCTGCATCTGTGTCCCTGCTGTTGCACTTTTGTTCATGCTGAGCTGTACCTGGTTTCGCTATATGAATAAATGTAAATGTTCCTACTTAAGATGAATGGTGTGGAACCTGTATGAATGAAAGGGTGCATGAATACTAAGTGGAATTTATCTGACGCAGAGACAACGTTTCATGCCTTGGGGGGGCGAAGCTCAGACTCTGTGTGGTGTCACACAAAGGAAACATGGTGTTATTTAACACTTGGCTCCAAACACAGGGCCCATTTGCATGCAGGTTGCTCACTTATCCAGGCAGTACGCTCCTCACTTCATCTTGTTTACTTGCGAAAGGAAGTTGTTTTTTTTCTCCACATTGTTTCTTGAGGAGACCTCTGATTCCACCCAGGGAGAAAAGAATGTTGTTGAAACAAAAGAAGTGCGTTGCTTATGAAGGAAATATCAATGGGAACTTGGTGTCACTTTCAGATGCTCTCTTCCAACTTTAACGTGCCCAAAACAGGCCAATCGCTAAATCTCACATTAATAGAGTCTTTCAGCAAGGGAGAGAAGGATGAACAAACGCTTGCATTCATGTAGGTCCAAAATGCTAATGCCCCTGGCGCTTAACACTTTTGAACAGGAGTTCCCATGTCACGGCACAGCATAATGTGCATTTCCAGCAGCCGTGGCTCAGCTTACCACTTTCTGTACCATGTTATCTTGTTTTCCATACACACAGCTGTGTCGGCCAGGATGTCGGGGCAATGTGGCTGGCAGATTTCTGTAAGAAACGCTGGGCTTTTGTCTTCACACGTGGTTATGTAACCAGAAATATTGAAAGAGACCCATCACTAGTGCGGCTGAGGGGCTCACGACGTCCGTCAGACAACAAGATCCCACTAGGCCCCAAATCCCCCACGTTATTTTCATTATTTTTTAGCAATTTCCACGCTTTTGTCCACACTTTTCACATTTGACATGCCGCACTGAGTAACATGAATAATTTAATGGCTAAACAGAAAAGCCCCTTGAAAAGCCCTAACCGAATCCACAAAGGACAACTTGCTCAGCTCTTTAAAAACAACAATCTGAAATATCATTAGTCCTTTAGTAAGTGCTAATTGTTGCCTTTTCCATAGCAAACTGCTACCCATGTTTACGTCTGAAAGCTTTGTTGTAACACCCTGGTAATATCGCCAGATCAGAGCCAGTTCACGTAACCGGCTTCCCTTTATTAACAAGCGTTGATAAATAGAGAATTATAACTAAGTGAGCAACTAACACGTTGGATTAGGTCTGCTAAAATTCCATTTTTACTGCAGTCCATTCAACATTGGCATATTTATTAGAGATGCTTCCTGTAAGGTTACATGTTCAAATCCCATCTGCATGGCCCTTCAGCAAGATGCTTACCCTAATCTGCCCCAGTAATGTTGGGTAAATGAGTGTAGGTGGCGAAATGATGTGAGTCACTTTGGTGGAAATCGTTAACTAAATGGATAAATTCAAAACTGACACGTGAAATAATGTTTATTTCTAAGGCTAGAATGAAATGCCTTGTTTCATCTTCGCTAATTTGCCTAATGAAGCCTTGTTATTGTTCCCGCAGTTCAGCACATGAGGTCCTGCAGTCTTCAGAGGTTCCATCAGGCATTCGCTGATGTGCCCATCAATCCACAAAGCAGCACGAATGACAGAACCGGCAAAAGTCACAAGAAAAACCGCTGCTTCCAAACAAAACTCGGCAGAGCCGCTTAAACACGATAAAATGTGAATGGAAAAGTTGCCGGTGTCGTGGGACGGTGTTGCCTTGACAACCGCAGCAGATCGGAGTCCTGCTTGGCCGTGTGAGCGTGTCTGTTTTTTCGACGGGCGAACAAAGGCGTCGTCAGGCGAGCAAAACAGGTGCAGTTGTTGTGACTGAAGGCAATTCCACGGGATGGAATTGTATTTTAAATTTCCTTCACTTCACCTTCTGTAATGAGCTGAGCTCCTGCCTGTCTGGAGGACAAACGCCAGGATGAGCTAATGAGTGAAAAAGCGGCACGGCAGTTTCCGGCTGCCGACTGAAAGGAATTATTTTCTTATCTGGGGTCACGCAAGACAGCATCTGCTGGCATATTTGGGGATGCAGGGGTGCCTTCAAATGGGAAGTGGTTCTTACGCTGAATCCCACACTGGCCAGCGATGTATAAAGCATCTTGATAAAAATAAGAACTGCAAATGTGATTAGGCTTCTACCTGGAGAAAGGTCATTGTATATTAAAGATTGTCTGGGGATTTTTGGTTGTTTTTCAGCCCCAGAATGAAGGGAGGGACAGACAGAACTGTCTCTTACCAACACCCAGATTTATATGATAGATATTTTTCAATAGGTGGCACAGAGGTAGCAGCACTCATCTGGTATTCAAAAGACCGAGGTTGGCACCCCAGGTCCTGCTATACTACCCCTGATCGAGGTACATACCCGAAACTGATACAGTAAAATTGACCTTGCTGCATAAAGGTTTGAATCATCTCTCACTTCTCTTTTGAAGAGCTATTTGTTGTATGGTATTTAGTTTATAACCGCAGGTCTGCTTGGCGACCGCTGACAAGTCGTCAGTGGTTAAAGTCCGGATGAAAGAGGACTCGGTGAATCCTCAACAAGGCGCGGAACACCTCCTGCAGGTGCTACCCCGGAGTCCGGCTAAAGCCGGCACCACGGTGACGACTGAGGTTTGCTGGACCTCAGGCACCTCGGACATGAGATTTTCTGGTTGCAGTTTATCCGTTTCATCCACTCTGGTGTGCTGAGGCAGTTCATATTGTGATACTGCACCATATGCGATAAAGTTGAATTGAATTTGTGTACAAACCTAAAATTGTAAGTTCCTGTGGAAAAAACCATGAGGGTAAACGCTGTCCTTCTGAATTTGACCAATTGTGACCACTCGTGGTATTCTTGGTAAGGGAGGGTATGGAAGTGATTTGCCGTTGCCATCTTCAGACTGCAGACACCATATAAACTCCTCATGCCCTGAGCCAGACCCCCATTGAAACCTTCATCACTTTGAGGCACCAGGACTACCCACTGTGCCACCCTACTGCACCCCAGCTGCTTTAATACATCTAAACCGCTGTTTCAAAATACATTATCTAACAGATATGTTGGTTCCAGATTACAGCCCTTCTTGGAATATTTCACGGCTCCCACCAGGATGTGTAACATTTAAATATTATTTAATAATTCAACCATCATAAATGCTTCCATTCTGTTGACATACTGAAGTTTCATTTGCACTCATTTACTGCCAGGCGGTAAAATGTGCGGAAACCGGGGCCTCAATATTGTTCTGCGCCATAGTCGTCTCCTTTATCTGATTTATTTTTGACTCGGGTGCTAAAAGAGTTGCCACGGGAAATGATTATCACTTAATTTCTTTGAAACCCTCTCTGAAAGTGTACAGAGGAATATGTTATAATTGCTTTTTCTCATATAGAAACAAGAGGAGTCCTCTCCCAAAAGCCCTTTAAATAACCAACTGTTAACTCGTGAGAGAATGGTACACCACACAGGGTATTTCCTTTGAAAGTAGGACTTTTTTAAAACTTTAATATTCAATGAACTTAAAGGTTCAAAGCCCTTTGTGTTAGCATATATGAATTTTTATGACGGCTCTCTTGAGACCTAACCTATTTTTCTCTCGCACCTTTTGAGGGTTGCCGCACCTTGTGTTTTCAGCTCTCGCTGCTTCGATGACAGTTTATAGTTGACTGGTGGTACTTAGCAGGTGGATGATGCTGTTGAGAGGTGCATCATCTACCCTGAAATCGTCTCACAGGTAGGATACGCCGTTGAGATATGAGTTGCCCAGCCACTGAGATACGAGAGATCTGAACGCAGTATTAGGAACATCTCGCATGTGGAAGCTGGTATCTCTATACTCCTCTCATACTGATTGTCACACAGAACTCCATCGAGTCAATCCATCATTATTCACATGCTAAGCATCCTCTGACTGTAGGATCTCAGCTATGGACATGCCAATGTACTTCAGTCGCCAAGACCTTTCCTCTATCCTGAACCCTCCTGTACTTCAGCCATTTTGCACTCTGCTTTCCAGCTTGTCTTTATTTTGAACTTCTTCCTTCCAGTCTTCTTTTCCAGTAAGGAGATCCAGGATGGAAAGCATTTGGGTTCCTGCGTTGCTGCTGCTGAAGTAGCACATAACACATTTGATGATGTTTGGGAAGGGAGATAATGCTGAATTCATATTTGCTAACATGCTGTACGACTGCCAACAAGTCTAGGAAGCCTAGTGCTGTTGCTGACTGTAGATAGCTTAGTGTGATCTTCTTTCTTATGTGAATGGCTGAGCCATACAAGATGTTTGGCATGCAATCTGACACACATTCTTCCCAGGGATCTTTTCTGGATGCTACATTTATGGGTTCCACTGGGGATTTGAGCCTTGGAATCTGCAGAATCTTAGTTTCCAGTTTTTATAGGAAGTTTCTTCTGACAATGTTTGACCACCAAGTGACTCGCTGTTTTTCTTCTGAGTGTGGATGACATTTGTACCCTTACCCATTGTTTCCTTGTGCATTTACTGGAACCTCTCACTGGGTTTTCTGTTGTGGTAGCATTCCATCAAGTCCACATTTTGAAGTCTTGTCCATCTATTGTTTGTTCCAGGAGTCGATACAGTAGCTCACTTGCCATCAAGTGGTTCCAGTTCTTAAAAATTCAACACAGACCACGTTAATCTAGGTGACTTGCTTTGTTCTTTTCACTGTCGTGTTTTGAGGTAGGCAGGTGCAGAGTTGGGAGGTGTGAGTAAGGACTCAATGAGTAACAGAAGTATAACTGGACAGGGAGTCAAACACCAGTTTCTCACATCCTTGGCAGCTGTGTTATCTGCTGTGTTTTCCAACCAATACAGATATTATGTGGCCAGTTAACCAAAATTCCGAAAAGCCCGACGATACTCCTTCCAGTTGTTTTTATTAGCTCCAGGTGGGGCTAATAGTCATAGTCTGGATGAAGAGGAACTGCAATGACATTCATGGTGAATGTGCTGTGTGAGCCTCACTGCTGAGCTCCTACTGCACTGGATAAACCAATAGCTTCATTCAAAGACCATTATTGTCACACCAGTGGGCATCTGGGATCTCAACAGACACTCACCGGGGACCCGTTTCCACCTCTCTGCGGGGTCTTAAACTCAGTGACACTCGCGACAGCGTGTTTGTATAACATGTGACACCCAATACCCGCAGAGGGCTCAAAACAAGCTTGCGCGTTTCCACAGGGTTGTGTCAGAAATGCAAATTGCCCCTTTTTTTCTTGTATTTTTTTTCCCAGCCGAGAAAATGCATGTCCCCCACAGCCAAGTCACAACGTTAAAATAGAGGGGAAAACGCAGCTATCCTTGCGAACACCGAACACACCGGCCCCCAGATCTGTGCTGAGAAATCAAAATGGCGAGATGCTGTAAAATTATTGCTGAAATGAGAAAATGATTTTCTGCCTGCAGTCGGCAGAAATAAATGGCGCCCCCCGTGATGCTTGGCACATCCGTTGTGCGACAGATGTTGTCTGTTGTCTGCTGGAGCTGGAAGTTGTAATTATGTATAATACAGTATGTAATAATATATAATTATATAGGTTACTAAGAGATGTTGCTCTTAAAATGTGATTTTGAGGTAGGAAACGCAGGGTGAATGCAAGAAATGATGGGTCGGATCATTATAGAGTCTAATATTGTAGCTCCTGTCCCTGTATACGTGTGCATCCTTTGAAGGAAACTGTGAGCTGCAGTGGCAAAGCAAAGGTCTAAAAGAAGAGGCATCTTCAAAGATATCACCTTCAGAAGCTTTCTGGCCATGTTATTGTGCAATAACCTCATTCTTACCATCTATATAATAAATACAAGCGCTGCTATTTGCTTGCTGGGACGTGTGTTTGATATGAGCTCTACAAAGGCATAGCTCTGAAAAGCCCTTTTGACTGGAGTCTTAAAAGCTCTTTTGTCCCTTAAAGGTTCAAACAGATAACTTTGTGACAGTATGCACTTTTCATCTTCCTCTGGAGGACAATAAAGCCAACATTTGTTCTGCTTTCAAACGTGATGTAAGAGGAACTCGCACTGATTCACAATGTGAGACCATCCACAGCCCCTTCGAAGCCATGGAGGTTTTACTGCTGAGTAACAGCAAAAAGAGGAAGAGACTTAGGGGCGCCTGCCAGGTTTTGGTTACGATCCCACACGGACACACTCCAGGTGCTGTGTTTTAAGGAGAGGAAGCACCTGCACTATTACATGGCAGCATGTGACACGCCCCATTGAGCTCCCCAGACTTGTAAAAGCTATAAAAGTGTCCCTGAGGTCAGAAACAAGTTTTCCTCGTCTTGCCCCGTGTGCTCCAGGACAATATGCTTACATCCAATGGGACTGAATCTTTCTAGAAACTTCACCGTTGCTGCTGTGTAAACAAGCACAAATGTGTGTTTATATAGGTAATCAGGTGCTGCCCCCCCCAAAGCGGCATACAGAGTCTGGTCCTCAGCGTTTGACTCGGTTTGTGAGCCATCTGAATCCCAAAGGGGCGGAGAAGCCAGGTTATCATCTCCAAGACATTTTTCAGCATAAAGCACCATAATGTCAATCCATGTGTATAGATAATTTATTATGGCATTCATTTATTTATCACGTGGTAAACATTTTCTCCAAGGATTTGCCACAAAATTTCTTGTTTGTGTTCAAAAAAGCGTGTTGCCCACGTGATTGTGACAAAATTAAGATCACACATTTCCTTAAAGGATTTCAATAAAGGCTTAAATAGTGAATCTATGAAGCTCTAATGAAAGGTTGCGGCTTTTGCTGACGCACGTTTTCTCTTTCCAGCACCTTCTGTTTATGAGGGGGTGTGTTGGGACTTAAAATGTTTGTCAGGTGTTGGCCTTATCGCTGCAGAGGTACATGATTAATGAAGTCAATCACAGGCGCCCTAAAGGCACATTTGCATAGTAATGCAGTTTGCCGGTGCCGGTAATAGAATTCACCTGCAGGGGGTCTTACCTGTCATTCACTAATTGGCTCACGGGAAGGAAGTGCTGAGAAGCAACAAGCTCCGCAGCGTTGTGCAGAGCTGCAGCTAATGGCAGCCATCACTCGCATACACACTTTGTATGGTACATTTAGGTTATGGTGTGTGTGAAAGAAGACCAAAGTGAAGCACTCATCACTCTGAAACATCAAAATCAGAAGTGTGTTACGCTTTGCATTTTCCTCTATTGAGTAATGCTGTGCTGAGGTTTTTTCCTTCGGAGCAGATTGCTAACCGCTTTCAAACATGGACAATTTGCAGTCTTACCCAGCATGATGTTTACTACAGAAAGTCAGTCGCGGGGATTTGAAATGGCAATCGCTTGGTCCAGAGCCCCACTGCGGGTTGATCACTCGGAATTTACCCACATATTTAAGATTTAAGGGGTACTAGAGAATATTCAGAGCCCCCCCATGACCTGACTGAGCCTTTCAGGGTTGTTTACGTGGTCCGGCTGGTTCGACACTCAAAGCGAGTCCGTTTAGTTAGTACTAATTTTTATAAGTTAGCACTTATAAAAAAGTTTTATCTGGCATTTTTCTGCAAATCAAGTTGAAATGTTAAAAACCTTACAGTGACTTACTCAGCTTTTACTGTATCAGTACTTTGATCAGAGGTACTATGGCAAGAGGTGGGATTCAAACCTGCAACCTCCAAGTCTATAGGGAGCAGCCACTACAACACCTGCTAAGGTTAAGTTGAATTTCAATTTGTTTATTTATCATTATTTACTCATTTAACTCGTGATTTTTTTTCTTAACACTTTTAATTACACTGTTTACCCATTTATACAACTGAGTAATTCTTACTGTGTCGATTCAGGGTACATACTACACTTGGGGAATATAGTAAAGCTGGGATTCAAACCCTGGTCCACTGGTTGTATCTCACCGCTACATTCTGGATGCTACATTTATTGGTTCCACTGGGGATTTGTGCCTTGGAATGTCTTAGTTTCCAGTTTTTATAGGAAGTTTCTTCTGACAGTGTTTGAGCAGTGGGTGACTTGCTCTTTCTCCTGTGAATGTGGAAAGTTCCTTGGTGCATTTAATTGAGCCTCTCTTATTGGGTTTGCTGTTGTGGTAGTGTTCCATCAAGTCCACATTTTGGGGTCTTATTCATCTACAATTTGTTCCAGGAGTCAGTACAGTAGTTCAACTGCCATCGAATGGTTCTGGTTCCTCAAAATTCAAGTGAAAATGTAGAGGTTTTAGATGGAATGAAAATGATGTCAAGTTTTCAGTGCACCACAGATGGTTTAACATAATCAGAGTCGTGTTCAGTCCAAACCCCAGAATAGACTGGGAAATGAAGGGCTAAACTGGAGGGAGAAACGGCACTGACACGCTGTGCTGTACTGTGTCTGTACATGATACCACAGTCAAAGCGACTGAGAAACCTGTCCTCATAAATCATATTTGGGAGCTGAGAATAACTTGCAAAGTTGTGATGTCCCTCAGTGTTCACACACATAATGAACAGTCCAAGTGAAGGACCACAGGGTGGAACGTGGGAACAGCACCGTGCTCCACGTTCCACGTTGGCTGATTTCAAATTTGGTTATGAATACATTTTTTAATACTGCATTTCTGCTGAGGATTTTGCTAATCTCAAGCATACTTACGAGATTAGACTTTGGTCTGAATGAGGGGCAGAGTGAGAGGTACGAGTGAGAATTTGACGGCTGGTCAAATGAATACTGTAGTGTAATTTTTCAAATAAATAAATAAATCTTTCACAGCTTTCCCAGGCTGTGAAAAAATCAGAAAATCAATATAATAAAAAAACAAAAGAATATTATAATTGGTACCTTCAGTGACAGTCAGTCATTTTTTAATATCTAAAATTCTGATTAAACATTAAATGGCAGAATCCTCCTCTTTAAACACGGATGGAAAAGAGAAACAGTATATCCTAAACACACATGCACAGACTCACAATGAAACAAGTGATGTATGACAGTACAAGGCTTGTTACACAGTAGAGCTGTCTCTAATAGGCATGGCCATGATGCGCAAACACACAAGCACACACACAGCCTGTGTTTAGGAGCAGTCTGCTGTGCCGTCTGCTTCTCGTCTGACGCCAGAGCGACTTACTGGCCCATTGGTCTGCAGCCGAACCCACGGAGCCGTTTCCCACCCCGGGATTAAGAGCAGCGCTAATGAACTTGGCCTCTTCCGGTCAGGTCACGATCTGGACAGAGTTGCCACCGGGACACACCGTAAAAGGCTTCACACTTTCACCTCTAAGCGTGGGCAAACTAGCAAAATTTTAGATCATCTTCCTTCATGTCTTGGAAAAAAGAAAAAAAACACAGACAAAACCATGGAGCTTATAAAAATTCCAGCTGGTGGATGGGCAGTGGCTCACGGCAACGCGGCTCCTGCCCGCCGCAGTTCATCCCGGGACCCTTTCATCTGACAGGTGAAGCCATGCAGCTGTGCAACTGCGATGGTCGTTGTGGTTTCGCCTCCAGGCTTGCACTCTTACCAAATCCGGCCCCGTGTTTTTTTAAAGAAAGCTTCATTTGCTGGCAAATTAAAGCTGTCTGTAGTACACGTTCTCACTGAGGCCTATTTTATTAGTCAGTGTTGCCATGACAACATATTGGCCTCTTACAGAGGATGTTGTTTTATCGTATTTGTCTTTGGTCTCAGTTTGCTGCCCCCCCTCAACTGTGTACACATGCTCAGCACCGGCCAGTGTCACCAGGCTTTCCCACACGGGCTTTTTTGTCCAGAGTGACTGCTGGGGAATGACATGCAGGTCCCACAGAAGCACGGAGCCAAATGGGTTTCAAGTGGCTACTTCAACCGAAAGCCGCCCCAACAGGAAGCGGCACTGTACCCCCAAGGGGTTCTTATCGCCGTTTTGCCCTTCCGGCGACTTTGGGAAACAGGTGCTCGAGACGCGCTCCTCGACCCTGTTTCCCAGAATCCCCCTGTTGTCTCTGCTGTTTAATCTCCCTAAGTGCGGGAGACCGTGGGGCGAGGGAGAGCGGCAGCGCGGGTGCACTTGTCACCGGTGATGATCGCATGGCCCCCCGCGGAATCGCAGAGCGGGCCATCTGTGACAAACGCTGGCAGAGCACGGCTGTCTGGCACACACGGCGCCCCCCCACCTCCTTGTTCTGGGCGTTATGTGCAGCACACCCCCGTACTCGGAGATTAACACTGTAATCACATGCTAGCAGGTTTAAGCAATTAATGTATATTTTAATAATAATAAAAGATTTTAATCCACTTCTGGCAAGGATGTCAGATGTTTCTTAAATTACTTCCTTTCTTGTGCAATAATCCCATCTTTTAAAAAGTTGTTAGTCGCTAAAAGCTAGCTGCTAATATTATTTTTGCACAATTTATTTTTAAGTCAGTTTTAATATTAAAAACATTAATACTACAAATTGTACATGTTCATTGTTGATTTTGTGGAGTTTATAGACATGTTGGGTTCACTGACATTAGCCTCTTGTTTGTTCAGTGGTTAAACATTTTTCCACAAGCCTTAAAGCTGAACCTGGAAGTGGTTTTTATCTGTATTAAAGTGTTTGGGATAACGGAGAGGTGTGTGAGTACGGCCAGTTTCAGGGTCGTTGTTCGATGTCTGTTGTTGGGAAGAAAGACCTCATATGAAAACTAGTTTCCAACATTTGTGACGTTTCAGCAGAGCCTGAAGGAGGCCTATGGTGTCGTTGCCGAACACCAAGCACTTATAATATACGATGGCATAAATATTTATGCTATTTATAGATATTTATGTTTTGTCTAGTTGAGGTTCAAACTACAATACTGCAAGGCCATAGCACAAAAACTGCCATTTTCATTAAACTACTACAAATCATGCTGGATTATTCTCTTATGCCAAATCACAGCGCGTTATATGGAGCTCAGTTCAACTAAACGGCAACTTTTGCAGTGCTTTTGCTTCCAATGAAAAATAAAAAAGCTAAAAAAAAGCTCCAGATCAACTGTTCCGCCATAAATTCAATCGCAGGAAATTCTAATTAATTTCCTTTTAGCTAGAAACCATCCGGCACCAACACATATGAGGATTTGCAAACACGAGCATTTTCAGAACACATTTGAAATTTTACATGGTGTTCATTCCGATTTGGAGCTTTTCATTCCAGTTGTATTTGTGCACATTCTTCTCCTTGAATTGCGGGGAATATAAATGTTTGCCTTCAAAGAGAGTCAGACGCTTTCATTGCGCCGGACCTGCACAGACGGTGTGAATTTGGCGTGGACAGGGAGGGGATGTGGGGGGGTGATGGACACCCAGGGCTTCGGCGGGACAATGTCTGGTCTGTCGGGCTCCAGGCTGGCTACTCGCCCCAGTCGCTTCCTGTCGCCCGCTTCTCGCCAAGCTGTCCTGCTTGTGCAAAGTTCATAAGGCCGTCCTCTGTTTGCTGGGCCGTCGGTGGTCCACAACAGTCTACTGGTGCTCAATAGAACCGTTGATGGCTTTTGACCGCACTGGTCTGGCAGGCCGTGGAGGGAGCGGCAGACATCTCCTCACCTGGGGGGGTCCAGATTTCCCACTTAGCTGCAGGCAAAGTGGTTCCCTGGTGTCTCGTTCGGCTGTGTGGACCCTCACGAGGTGCAGAGGTGTGACGAGGAATCGGACAGCAAATCCAGATGAATAATCACTGGGGACCGTGTTGTTCACTAAGGAATGAACAGTATTTATTCATGTTTACTGCAGTAATGGGCTCCTTCCCAACACATCTAATGTTATATAGCGAGTAGGCATAACAATTGATTCATTTATAATAAGATCAAGTGTTAAATTAATCCTGTATAGTGGGGGGAGGAGTCACAGAAGGTGAGTTTATTTTCTTAAGTATACTAATCTGAGTTAATTCATCCTGTGCCCTTAAATTTATTTAAGCTCTTTTGTAACTAAAGCATATACATATACATTTTTTTCAAATGCAACGTAGAGTATTAAGCTACTTACACTGAATTACCCAGCTGGGTAATATGTTTACTCAACCAATTTAAGATAAGTATGAGGATCAAGGGAACTACAGCAGGAGGTGCGATTCAGAGCTGCAACCTCTGAAGCCAACGGCAGCCGTGCCACCTTGTGCCAACCAGTGTGCCACCTGTGTAGCGTAGAGGTTTAGCTGTCAATGAATGGACATACCTGTTATGCACAGATATTAAACTCAGATTTTTGTACCAGTTGCGTCTGAATTCCCACATAGTGCAGCTGTCAGTGTGAAGGAGGTGTTACTGATAGTCTTATTTAACGCTGCGCTAATAACGGTCCACAGGAATGCTGTATCTCTGTTCCACACCCCTCCCTCCATGCCCTGCCTCCCCTTTCTTCACAGCCTGCTCTGTGTTTGTAGATACTATCCTGCTATCATACATCATACCAGCCCAGTAACCCCAGAATCCCCCCAGTAAAGCATGACACCCAGACTGGGAACAGCCAGTAATTGGCTACCTCACTTCTATGCATTTTGCTGTCTGCACCCCTGTCGGGACTGAGCTGTATCCCTCCTTATTCCCCTGTTCACTGTGCACCAATAAATAAACAGTGTAAACTTTTCATGAATCCACCCCCCCACCCTCCTGGCCTTGGTGTGGCCTTCTCCTTGTCCTCATGCAGTCGGATTCTGTAAGAATAAACCAAAAAACCAACCAGTGCACAGACAAACACATACAAACTATCAAGTGGTTTTTCTTTCTCTTTTCAGTGTCCCCATAATATGCGGCCGCTTTAGCAGCTAATAGGATTGTCTGGAGCCTCACAGTGAGGATTTCTCTGGCCTGGGGGGGGGGGGGGGGTGTNGGGGGGGGGGGGGGGGGGGGGGGGGGGGGGAGGGGGGGGGGGGGGGGGGGGGGGGGGGGGGGGGGGGGGGGGGGGGGGGGGGGTGTCACTATCCGTAATGCAGCTTCTTCAGCAGCACGCTTCCTGTAGCTGACGTGTGTGAGCCCGAGGTGCAAGACACACATGACCAGAGGGAGGGAGATGGAAGTTCACCGAGACACAGGAGTGTTTTCGTCCCTCTCTCTCCCCCTGTACAAGTGTCTGAATGGCCTTTAGCTCTGCCTTTGTTGGAATGATTGTCAGCGGCTTAATGAGCTGCTCTGCTCACTGAGAGGCTTTTGGGGGCATATGTCCTCCCAGTGCCTCCCATTCTGCTCGGCGCTCCCTTCAGGCTGGACCCAGTACCAGCACCACTTCCCTCATCTGTGCATGGAGCCTGGCTTACAGCGTTAGGGGGACGGGCAGGACGAGAGGACGGTGCGACTCTAGCGACTTGCTGGTGGAGGGCGGTCATCTGCCGTGAACCCAGTTCTTTCCGTGAGTACTATGGCTCTGACTTGCTGTCTCGGCAGCCGTTTGGTGGTGTGAAGTACAGCGAGAAGAGGATGGCTGGTGGGGGAAGCCAGCGTCTGCATGCTGAAAGTGAGCACCGGGGAGGTGTCAGAGACCTTCAGCAGTTTGACGTTATTTCGGACTCATCCTTCAGTCATTGTCACTCACTGGCCTGTATGAAATCCACGTGTATGGTTTGGTTTGCACTGCAGGATAAAATCAAGCTAAAAATTAGGATGAAAGCAAAGAGAAGTTGCTTGATTCAACACCTTCATAGCAGGTTATTAAATATATATGGTGCAGAATTATAAGCGCATAGATTAACCCTCAAGTAGGGCTCTATTCAGATTTGATCACTTTAAAACTTTTATGTATCATAAATTTGATTTAGTTCAACTGATGGTTGTAAAGTTTCACGACATCTTCTACCCTGGGCATCTGAACACGTAAAATGAATCATTAGTTGAATAGAATTTGACGTTTTTTCACGTTGTGTATGTTGGTGGTGTGATGGTCAGATCTGGCTGCAATAGGAAACAAACGAGTGAGACTATAATAAAAAGCAAGCGGTGTCATTTTGTTTAAATTATTTCTATAAACTATTCATTCCAAAAAAAGTATAGATGGCATGAAGATGACCACAAGGAAAGCTGGTTAAAAGCTGTAATGCAACATTAGCTGACCAGCTGTTTTATTATTGCTTCATAAACAATTTTAATGGATCTCCCAGTTTTGGATCCAAACAATAGAAAATTGAAGGTTAAACTTGGCAAAAAATGCAATGATATTGTTTAATCCTTTAATTTTTTTTTAACTGTCTCCCTTTGCCTAATGTTGTAACAAAAGGAGATGATTCTTGTACTGGATAGTAGTGATTTCAAGTTGCCGTGGGTTACAGTTTCTCCCACAGGTTGGTTTTGTGCAGCCATCTGGTTCATACAGAACTTCCATGCTGCCATAGTCCTATTTAACAGAGTGGCACGTGGAGATTTGTGCATTATTCCATCGCCATTCCGTAGTAGCTTTTATCTGTGACAGCTTCTCACCAACACACACCCTCCCACGCACACACACACACACACATACACACACACACACACACACACACTCACGCACTTGTGGCCCTGTAATGGCAGCCCTTGTCTTTGAAGAGGAAGGAAATTTTGGCATACTTGTGTACAGATCTGTCAAGCATTGCTCTGTGGAGGTTGTGAAGATGCAGATACCTGGCATGGGATGCCAGAAACGTTTCCACACCGCAAGCACCAGGATAAATCAGCAGTGGGAAGCGGGCATATCTTAGTGCACAAACAGATCTGCTGGGGCCAGCTGGAGACCCAGGAAGAAATCTTGCTCTAAATCCTGTCGCGTGCGGCAAACTGGCAGGTTGGCATTGGGGAATCCAGGCGTCCTCCTGCTGGCCCAAGTAAATTGCATCTGGGTTTAGATGGAGGTTGGGGACGTGGAATATAAGAGCCATCCATCATGTCCTGCTGCGGCTCGACTTTATGTGGGGAAATTGCCGGCATCCGTCAGCTCGTTCTAAAAAAAGCAGAATGTGTCCAGGACCTCATGGTTCAGCGTCCGCCGAATCATATCTGCTCCTCACTCAGCGGCCGGTTCAAATCCACTGCCCGACAGGCTTCTCATTTAGGATCAGAGACTAATATGATTATGGTCCTAGGCAGGCAGCACTCCCGTGTGGCCGGGAACTTCAAAGAGATGCAGGCCGTGGATGAAAACTGCTCCGTGTGTAAATCCGCCAATGACAGCACGATCCTCACTCTCCGTCCGCTGGTACTATCAACGTTGCACAATAGCACAATTAGGCCAGGGGTTTGTTCTTGTCCATGGTGGGTATGCCATTGCCAGCATCATCCTGCCGGGCCAATTGCCGGGGCAGCCTGGGAAGGGGGGGTAGCTCTGCACTGGTCACTGTGGACACCAGCTATAGCTGGCTGTGCTTTGTGGGAAGCATATTGAGGGAGAGTTAGAAGTCTGGAACCACCAAATATTCTTAAGATGCCCAAAGCTGGGCTGATGTAACCAGTACCTTGTTTACATTAGACCAATGGGTGTGTCTGTGAGGTACGTGTGACACTTCTCCGCCATCTTGAATGCGCCTAAATAATTCCAATTGGAAAGGGGTCATGTGACCAGTCTAATGTGTTTAAAATTTCAAAAGACATTTGGTGGCGAAGTCTGTTTTTTGATATTTTTATTGGTTATGACGTTTAACCTCTCACACTGCAGACACTGCACCACCCATGATGTGATTCAGGCTTAAACTGAGAACATTTCCCAGAATGTGTTCAGTATGCTGTCCATTTTGAGGAAAGCACAGCTGCAGATGTTGTTCCTAGTCAGTTTGATAATATATTGCAACGACCTGCATGAGCAGCGTTACTGACACAGGGCTTCTAAGGCAGAGTTGTGGGAACACAAACTTTATTCTTACGTGGCATGAAACACAGCAGCACCAAACAAGCATCACGACACACACACCCACGGAACTCTCATACACCCAGCACAGCCTCAGGGTTGTTGCCAGCCCTATATGTCTCACCACGGTTGGACACCTCAGCTATGTACATGCAGCAATGCATAATGGGAGCCACAATTCCACCCGATGTTACAATATATTTATACATATAGGGCCTTCACCTTGGGGTCTAAATGTGTGGACCCTAATTCCTGCTGTAGTACCCTTGATCATGCTACTTAACCCTGAATTACTCCAGTAATAAAGGATTGGGAATATTCAGTGGTGTAAAATACTGTAAGGTTGGTTAGCTAACAGTTTAATTCACCTTGGACAAATAATCCAGTTATAAATCAAGATTAATAACCAGTGAAAGATCTCTGTGGTTCTCTACAACACAGACTTGCATCCTAAAGCTGTCAGTTTCAGATCTTGGCTCTACTTCTATGCCTTTGTGAAAGGTGCCTAATTTGTATAAATGGGTAAAATGTGCAGCTGTGTAAAAGTAAGTGGCACTAATATCACGCTTATTAATGCACTTTGTCACAATTTATTCTGCAACAGCAGGGGGCACGGAGGTTAATAATATGTACCTGTGACCTGAATGTCGCAGGTTCATGTCCCAGGAGGATCCAGGCTGTAGTGTTCTTTTCCCCAGTATGAAATGTCCCTCCTTGAAAGTGCACGTTTGGGCAAATGCACTTGGCAGCGTAATTAAAAAATAATGAAAGAAATTTGAGCATGAAAGTGCATGATTTGTCTTGCATATGTAAAGGGATCAGTAGATTAATCTGATAAAAGATAAAACATCCCAAAACCAGCATCTTTAAAGCCTCTGCATTTTTGATCAGGATGAGGGATGCGGGGGGAAAATGCATGGAAAAATCGGCAATTACTGATTTTCATCAATCTCTCCCTTTATTTCCCTGCTGAGAAAAAATAAATGAGCTCCACAGGGTTCCATACTTTTGTGTCACAGACAAACTAATTGCTTTAAAAAGCGATGTGCTGCGGAGAAAGACGAATAACCTCATAAGAAATGCTTAACCTCCAGGTAGAGCTGTTTTTTTTAAAGATACCGCAGTAAAAAATGATCACGGGCACACGAATGAAAGGGTGACAGCTGAGGGCTATATCGTCTGGAAACTTCCAGAGGCCTCTGTGATTCCACACAATGTGTGAAGATCATTGTAGCAGATGTTCATCTGAAGTGCGGAGGCCTTTCTGTCTTGTTGACTCTGAATCCTAATATTTCAGTGCATTATTCGTCCCCTAAAACCAAACTTTAAAAAATCAACTGACGAATCATAAGTCTTGCTTAGCGTTGGAGGAGATTGTAGTGGCCATTGTTTCACGTCCCTGAATGACAAGCACAAGGAGCCAAGAGAAGATGTGTCACAGGGAGGGGTGTGTCCTGCACCAATGTTGCACGCAGAGCCAGTCAGTGGACACCACAGGTCGCGGGGTCAGCTGAAGGGCTCGTCTCTGAAACACAGCGCCATCCATCTTCATCCCCACGTTACTTTCACTCTCACTCCTTCTCCCTTTTCTGCCCCCCCCCCCGCTGAAATATTCATGCAACTGTAATTGAACAGTTTGTGCTTGAACAGGGGCAGGAAGACGTCACAAGCGGAGCCAGATCTCAATTAGACCTGGTTATTATTTAATATCGCTTGTCTCGGCTCGGCTGCACCTGCCGCATTCGTACTAATGAACGATTTGCGACCAGAGGAGCGCGGGGAGATCCTGGCCAACTTCCCCAGTCATCTCTAAAGCCGCAGCCCTCAGTTGGCTGTTGGTCAGACCTGGACTCAGGAGGGTAAGAACCTCAGAGAAGACAGTCCAGGTGCGGTGGGAAGGATGCAACAAGCCAAACCAACAGCTCATGCAAGAAGAAGGAACATTAAGTCAAAAACAGTTATTGTTCAGTCATTGTTTAGGAACTGAAGGGCTGCTGGTGACACTGCTGAAAGAGGAAAAAAGCTGAGCACCAGTGTTCTCCTTACTGGCATGTTGTCATGTATACTGGTTGGAATCACCAGTCTATTAGGTATTAGAAATAAAATGCAGACATGTCAGTGCAGTGAACTACAAACATTGGCTGGTAACTACACTTGACTCCTGGTTCTCCTGACCACATAACTAGGGGACACACCCCCTCTTATGATGTCTTGATGTCGTCTGATCAGGAGAATGACACCCCTCTCTGTGGGTAAGATGGTCAGGAGCAGAACATCTCTCTGTGGGCTGCAGCAGTGGCTTTGCTGCAAAGCTCAGACTCCTGTTGATGTAGTTGCTTTCCAAAAGATCCTGTTTTGTTCTTTTATTTTTTTGCTGTAGTATTTGTCTTGCATTTTTAATAAAATACTCAACTATTGTTATTGGCAGGTGGTGCAGTCTGGTCAGAATGAAAACTTGTGCAGCTACTAAAGCAGAACGTTGGTGAACGTGAGCCACAGGTGGCATGAAACTGCACCGTTACTGACTGTATGCAATGTAAATGGGGCAATGACTGTATTTCATAAATAATAAAGCTGTAAGGCTTCGCTGTTCGCTTAACACACTCAGAAAGCTAATTTCACACGTGGCAACGAAGAACCACCTTGGCTGTCAAAGCAGGAGTGGTGTTCAGTGACGCCGTGACCGCAGCGAAGGACTGTCGCTTTGGGGACCCAGCTGTTCTCTTGGCTGAATATTCGAACCGGGCCTTGTGGGACGTGATCCAGTACAATCCCATCGCACGCCTGCAGATAAAACTGCAGCGTGACATACGGCTCCTCGCCCGGGAAAAAAGTGTATGGTTTTCCTTTCCTTTTTCAGGGCTTTGCCGCTCAGACCTGAACCCTGGGAGCAGCAGGGGCTGAGTGAGGTCCTCATCCTTAGCTGCTTTGCCAAATTGATGCAGCAGTTTCATTTGTTGTTTGATTTGCTTAATTCTCTATAACAAATTGGCAGAGGCAGCAGGTGGCATAAGCCCCCCTGCTTTTGGGCTGAAAAGGACCAGTTTTGAACCCTACCTTCTACTGTAGTACCCTTGCTCAACATACTGTAAATTGAATAAAGTAAAAATTATCCTGCTGTCTAAATGGGTAAACCTCTAATCTGCTGCGTTTGGTCTTGTTTGATCTGATTTACAGGATGTTTCCACGGGAAGGAAGCAAGGAGCAATTTCTGGCAGTAAGTAGCTTATCACTGTAAGTCACTTTGGAGAAGAAGCATCAGCTAAATCACTGAAAATCACCAAAATGTGTCTCACTGTCGAACCTTTAGGAAAGTCCTTACCCTGAATTGGTGTAAAGCAGTGTAAAAATGTCTGCTTTGGTTAAAAACACCAGCCACATATTGGATTAAACAGCAAAGCCTGAGCTCCTGGCTGTGTGTGTTGTTCTCATTCTGCATGAGGAAACACCTTGGTCTCCATCTGTGTGTGATGTCAGCAGCGCGTGACCCCGGTGGCGCCTTGTTGCTGCGATCCAAATGGATCACCTGAGTCAGCAGTACGGCGGTGGCTTTCGCCAGCAGGTCTGATGTCAATCGGTGGCTGTAGGAGGCAGCCAACAGGGGAGGGTCAAGACCTGGACTTGCGCGAACCAGCCCTGCTAATTGGTGGCCAGAATGAGCAAGAGGAACCATTTCAAACATCTCCTTGAGCGCGTGTGTCTGACTAACATGCTCTCAGGACAGCTTCCTCATTCCTGCCTCGTCAAAATCCACGTTTAATTCAGAACAGAATGCAAACAGACACAAACTGCCAGAAATTGCTCTTTTCCTCCTTCCCGTGGAAATATCCTGTAAATCAGATCAAACAAGACCAAATGCAGCAGATTAGAGGCTCAGTCAACCCACATATTATACTGTGGGTCGCAATGGGCTTCCGGAAAACACAGCAAGAACAGAGTTAGCAGCGTAGCTCTTTTCCTGCAACAGCTTGGTGGGGGGTACTTAGGGCATTTATTAGGCACAACAGCTATGCTGATATTTACAACATTTTTTTTTGCATATTTACTATGTTTATTGTGACTGTATTACTGACGCTGTGGTGAAGGATGTGGGAATTCTTGATGGCACTGTGGACATTATGGGTCTCCTGTCATGTGTTTTTGTCACTGTGCTAGGTACTAGGGGCATTCTGGAAAGTGCTGTCTATATTTTGGCAGCTATTTTGGCGGTTCCGTATGTGCTATTGTGGCAGGTGCTGTCGAGATTTTGGAAGGTTCTGGAAGGTGTTGTGGGTATTTTGGAAGATACTGAGCATATTCAGCTAGTTATTCTGTGTATTCTGGCACATGTTACTGGTGTTGTGCTAAGTACTAAAAGTAAGCGTAACAATATGGGTGAAGAGCTGAAATTTTACAACATGTATCTATACCTATACCATGGTTTTCGAGTGTAACTGGGTCTTAGAAATCTCTCTAGTACCACAAACTTGGATATCAGGAAGATATCTCTATTATTTCCATTATTTCTTTTGAGGACCATTATGATTCATTCCAGATTCGTCTGTGAAACCCCAGTTAATTTCTCCAAAACCCCAACCCTCTAACATACCTATTTCGGCATAATAATGAACACTTTAAACACCAATTATCTAACTACCAGAGTTAATGAGGTCATTAATATGCATTTGTGTGTTTATATGCAGTGACTTTTTTATTTTGTATCAAATATTGTATTTCTTTCCTTATTTTAAGTAGCAGTAACAACAAACATGCAATGGTCAAATTTATATTAAAAATAAAGAAATGAAATTAATATGAAATAGAAAAAAACACTAAACTGTAGTGACTGGAACGGGTGTTACTGTAATGAACTGTTACTGGGGGATTTGCACGCTGAACAGAAGTGACCAGAATGACGAAGCGAAAACTGCATCTGAACCCGGCCACACGAGGCCAAGACACAGATAACAGCACCGCACTTTGCAAACTGCTTTTTGGTTTAGAGGAAAGTGGGAATGGGATGCATAAGAGGCTTGTGACACTGTTACCAGTGAAGAAATGGAAACAGACCTTGCAGTTGTTAATAGGGTATTTTACATCCCGCTGAAGCTAGATGGTGGAATGTTTATCAAATGTCTGTCAACCAGCCAATGAGCAAAACCAGATTGGGGAGGTGAAAGTGTTGTCACAATGTAGCGTAACGCCTGGTCTGGTCTGACGGCGGTGCTGGGGGGGAGACGCAGTGAGGATCCCAGGACAGGTTGTCTTGTAAAGACTGGGGTGGCCCTATTAAAAACGCTTAACCTCCCCACATGAGTGCAATCCAATTACTGCAGCATCCTACCTTCCTTCACTAATCTGTGCCGACCCACCAGGGGGACGGGGGCTGGATGTGGACAAGAACAAGACAGAAATGGCCCCCCAGCTCTTCTCTGGGTGGTGGAGTTAAGACTCACTTTATGCCATGCTCATGCGTGATATCCCAGCCGGTGGCTTTTACTGTACAGAAAAAAATGTAACAATTGTGGCTTGTGGTCAGACTGGTGACATCAGCGGGGTCAAGCGACAGAGTGTTGAGTCAAACGTCCCGGCAGAATTAATATCATTACATAGAGGCAGAGGAAGTGGCACGGACGGCCCCCCCACTGGACAACAGAAGCCCTTAGAGAAATTAATTAAATTGACTCTTTCACTGTCGCATCAATTGTACAATTACTTGCCAGAGGGCGCCGTTTGACCCTGCCGCTGTTCTTCGGGCTCCAAGCCTCAAAGGGAGCAGGTTGAAGCGGAAGAAAGGCACACAGGGGGTCTTTTTCAAAGCAGATTTAGGGTTCAAACACCGACTGCGTGAGCATGTCTGCAAGTGGGGGGGTTTTGCCAGAGTGTGACTGTCCCCGGTGTCCCCCCCCCCCCCCCCCCCCCNAGCTGGAGAGAAGTTTAAAGTGTGTGACAGACCCCCCCCCCCCCCCCCCCCCAAAGAAATAAATTAACTTATCAAGCAGGGATTTCCCTACGGCACAAACCCTGTTTTGGACACCAGTCTCTCTTTCAGCTGAGGTTATGAAAAGCCAGTTACAGTCGGTTGTGGCTTTTGGGTTCTGTTTTGTCACTTTTTTTTGTATCCCCACAAAACTTTGCGAGATTCAAATAGTGTTTTAAACAGCACCAAACGCAACACACTTCCAGAAGGGACCTGGTGAGAAAGGACTGAATTGATACTTTTAGAAAAAATTTGGAGCCAAAAAACCCAAACAAAAACAAATAATAGAAGCATGAGTTGAATAAAACCTCCCACTTTGATTAAAAACAACAGATTCTGGTCAAAGGAGATCATCTCAAGTCAAACTGCCTGAGGTGGAATTTGAAGTACAGCAGCTACAAAGAATATTCACCCCCTCGGAGTTTTTGGTGTTTTATTATTTTATAACACTGAATCACAACAGATTTAAGACGCTTTTTTGACATTGATCCAGAGGAAAACAAAAGTAAAAACACATAAGTCAAACTTTATTTTAAATTCATTGCAAATACAAAACACTAAATAATCGGGTGCTTAAGACACACACCTGACCGGGCTGTGTTGCCACGTTTTAGGATAAAAACAGGCTGGTTTCCGTTGGGACCCTCCCGCGGGGTTGTAGTTCACGTGCGGCCCTGTGATCCTGAAAGCGGCTGCCACTCTGCTTTGTTTTACGATTTGGCGGGAGAAACGGCCTAATGATCTGGGCCCCTGCCACCCCCAAGGACGTCTGACTGACAGCCTGAGAGACGCAGTTGCCGGGGATCGTGCAAACCCAGTCATACAATGAGTGGTCTTCTTCTCTCCATCCTCTACAGCAGGCAGGGGTCACTACAGCCCCATGCTATGCCTTATGGGAAAGGTGCCCGAGTGTATTGTTGGGCATCTGGATCGCTCTTCCCAGGTCGTGCAGGTCACACAGTCGAGGTTTCGCACACTTTCCACTCGCTGTCTGCAAACAGTGCCATCCGACACCATATCGGGGCGACAGCTGGGGCCATTTCCAGTCCAGGCTGTACAATTAGCTATGGGTGAGGATATTTACAACAGTATTGATGGATGCGGTAAAAAATAAATAAATCAGAGTTCTCCAGGGTTTTTTGCCAGCTGTGCATTTTCAGAGCTTCTAGAGTTTATCTGTAACCCTGAGCCAGGAGAGATAAAGTAAAACTAGGTGGTCAGATGTTAATAACCAGCTCAGATGCTGCTGCATCTGTCATTCATTACAACTCCTAACATTTCTGATCTCAAATTTTGCCATGTTATACTGCATATATATTATGGTTTGGCCTGAACAGAACCCCCCCAGTGAATATTAACCTCATGCTGCATTTCATTCTCAGTGGTTCATGATGACTGTTAATATATATTTTATGAAAGCTGCTGGCCCAGGGTGTCCTGGAAAAACCCTGTAAAACAGATGATGATGATGATGATGATGATAAAGAAAATATAAAACATAAACGGTCAATTACTGATCTTTTGCACCTTTTAACTAACTTCTGTTAACTAATATCTGTATTAGTAATTTTATTTGAAATGACATCAACTGTGTGTGTTTTTAGATGTGTGTGTGTGTGTGAACCCCTCAATCTGGCATTTGACACTCTTTGCTCCTTATTATAGCCTCAGCTATTCATTTCCTCTGGCAGCCAGATCTGTCCGGACACAAAATGTGCATAAAATGTGAATAAAACACATAAGGTCCGGATGAATTTTCACGTGTGTGTGGAGGGCGTCGTGAAGCCCATGGCAATTACATGTAAGAAACCAGATTTACAATGGGTGAAAGTCGGCTCAGATGCGGCTGGAATGCAAGCAGGTTAAAATTGTTCATATTATCTACCACATTCAGAGAGATGTTAGCTTGTCACGTAAATCACAATAGAAATATTTCGACTCCAAAGCAGAGCTTGGAGTCCCTGCTCGAGACCTGCTCACTGTTGCATTCCGGATTTTTCCGCCACATCGCGGACGGTGTTTGATTTCCCCCCAGAGTGTGAGAAGACTAATGGCCACTGTCCTCTCTGCTCACCCAGGTCTTGTGTCACTCCACGCTCGACTGAGATGAAATGAGACCCGGCAGTGTGATGCAGAGTCAGACCTTCTTCTCTGGATTTCGACTTCCACCCCTACAGTGCACAGCGATGGCGTCTCTGTGGCGACCCGGAGCAGCTCTCCTGCTAGGCTTCCTCTGCTGCATCAGCACCTGGTGCTCGGCGGCAGCCCTCGACATCCCTCTGGAGGGTACGTGGGCAACTCGGCGTTGTCTCACATCGGCCCTCTCACTTCTCATTTATTTTTCACCTTTTGCACGTAAGGGCCTGCAGAAACCCCACTTCGGAGAAGGAGCAAGGCCTCCTGGGAGTTTCCTTCCTGCAACGACTGGTTTCAGGCAACTGGTACATTATTTCCAGTTTATAAGTGCAGTTCTGCCCTGAACACAGAACCAGGACTGGAAAATTGACTGCATTCTGTTTGGATCCTTGCCTGTTTCATATTCTTTCACCTCTTTCAAAACTGAAACCGGAAATATCCACTGCAGGGTGTTTGCATTTTTACTCATATTTCAAGACAGGTACTTTTGGGTTAATAACGGTAATTTCCATATGCAGGGCCCCTAAATTATTCTCAAGCTTTCCGTACAGATCAATAGGAAATGACTTAATCCTGAAAATGTTTGGAAATAATTTACAATTTTGTTTGATGCTGCATGGCTTTCATACAGTGTGTGTCTTGGTTGTGTGTGTGTGAGACACACAGGGAGTTTGGCTGTCGGGAACCTAAAGCCACTAAACGTGTTTCTGTTTGTTTTCCATGCTGCTGCGGATGCTTTAGTGTTAGGTCAAGTGAACAGTAAGTGGGCTCTGTTCTTTCCTCGCATAACAACATGAACATCCATGGTATCACTAAACCATCTTTGCTTGCTGTCATTTCACTCCACCGTGGGCAGTGGGCAGCTTTACAGCGTAGCACGTCATACCACAGCTCCTAACTTCCATATCTAACACCACCATGTCTTGCCAGACCCCCAGCAACCTCTAATTTACAATGTCTCCCATGTCGGGATGCTGAGCAATGACTCCCGAATCGTCACTTTTGGTGGAAGCAGTGATATTATCCCAATTCCAAAAAGTGATGCACAAACCTGCTCGGAGCTGCTGACAGAGGAGAAACATAGCAGACAAATATGGTCCTTCCTATAATAAAGAAATTATGACATTAGGATACAAGAAACTTCATTACCTTGGTTTTAGAGGCACATAATGATTTCAGTAAAGGAGAACTGGAGTGTGAGGAAGCTCAGAATCATGTCCATGTTGTCTCCGCAGTTGAGCAGCTGCCCACCATCACGCAGCAGTCGCCCACCTCCATGATCGCCTTCCCCTTTGACGAGAGCTTCACCATGAGGTGTGAGGCCAAAGGGAACCCAGAACCAGAGTGAGTGAGACCTGCCGGTTGGGGGGGAGAGGTGTGTGGGTGTGTGTGGGTGGGTGTGTGTGTGTTCAGGGGTCAGAGCCAAAAGCCTGTTAGCAACACGCTCTGTTTCCCGGCTGGGGTAGTTAAACGCCCCGGGGGGTTTAGATTGACACGGCGATGGCACATTGCATTCGCTGCGCTTTTTCGACAGCTGTCAAATTATCTCTACCACGAGAAGCCGACAGCGTGAGATGCTGCGTTGTTAACAAAAAAAAAAAAAAAAAAAAGCTGCTGCAGTGCTCCTCGAAAGCTGAAGCTTTCGGACGTTCGTTGCCCAAACGCCCTTCTGCCCACACAGGTACAGATGGACGAAGAATGGCCTGGACTTTGACCCCACCCTGGACCCCAGGCTCATGACGGACGGAGAGTCGGGCTCTTTCATCATCGAGAACAGCGGCAACGTCACCGAGTACCAGGGCCGCTACCGATGCTACGCCACTAACAAACTAGGCACAGCCATGTCTGAGGAGATCGAATTCATTGTGCCCAGTAAGTAGCCTCCTTGTCCAAGGCAGAGCCATTCGACGCGCTCCTTTCAAGCACATTCCGGAACAGAAAATCCAATGAATCCTGCTCTGGAGGCCCCAGAGCGCCACTTTCCTGTAGTTCCATCATATTTTCGGAAACAACGTGGGGTTGGGTTGGGTTCTAACCCTCGCTTTTGCCTCCCTGGGTTCGTCCCTCATTTCATTCTGGCGCGCCCATTTCACCCAGTCTTCAGAGAGACCCCGCGCCAGAGAGTGCACTGAGTCCAAGAGTGAATTTGGGTAAAACTGTCATCGCAGATTCGCAGTATAAACAATAACAGTGACTGTAGATACACACATGTCACAAAATGGATCAAAAGAAGTCTGCTGCTCACCTCCCAGAGGAGACATGATGAGTTGCAGGAGAGTCCAGGTTTGCTGCTCAGCGAACGGCACCAACTGAGTTTGATTTGTCTGTGTTCTTCTCTAGATGTTCCTAAGTTCCCCAAAGAGAAGATCAACCCCATCGTGGTGAAAGAGGGAGAACCCATCGTCCTGGAATGTAACCCTCCAGAGGGGATCCCTCCTTTGCAGATCTACTGGATGACCTTAGGTGAGTGGGTTGAATCCTGTTTATTCACCCAGGGAGCTGCTTGTCGTACGTCTGCTGAATCGCTGCTCTGAATCCTCCCTCAGCGGGGCAGCTTTTGGATTTTGCAGCGCCTCAGTCCCAAAGGAAGCAGCTAGCATGGTGGTAAAGGTTGCTGACCTCTGACCTGAAGGTTACTGGTTCAGGTCCTTAGAGGTTGTAGGTTCCTTACTCAACGCAAAGTGCTCCTGTGAAGATTCCCAGCAGCTAATGTAGAATAAGTGACTCTGAATCTTCAGTTATTTGTTTATTTTCTATACGTCACAAATGGACTTGTTTGGGGCAGTATAGTAGGGGGGGTTTAATTCCAGCTCATTTTGTGTGGAGTTTGCATTGGACGGGAAATTCTTTGTAGTTTTGGCTCAGGGGATCTTTTGGCTGAACTCTGAAGGGAGACATGTACAATTGCAGGAGATTTTGACATCTTTTGGAGCTCTTTAGACTCAAGAGACCCAGGTTTGAGTATCATCTCCTGCTGTAGTTCCCCTTGATCAAGGTACTTATCCTGAATTGATACAGTAAAAATTATCCAGCTGTATAAATGGGTAAATTGATTTGCTTTGGAGGAAAGCAGGTAAATGCAGTAAATAAAGGTAAATGCTGACAAGGCCTTCTGCTGTGTACAGTTGATTCCTGTTCTGAAGACTGTCCCCAAACCCCGCACCCTTCGTTCCATGGGTTTTGTTCCATTATCACCGTCGAACCTTCAGCTTTTCCCCACCACAGAGGAGTGGCAGTCCATCAATGACTCAATAGACCGCGTTCCATGCACATAGCAGCGGAAAACCCTCTGTCCCATTTAATCTGAAGGCGCTCTTTTGAAGTCGCGGGAAAATCGGCCATTGTGTGCCGAGCTGCTGCATTTGTACATTGTACAAAAAAAACAAAAACTGACAATTCTATTGAAACATCAAAGAATGTGTCTTTAAGCTAAACGTCAGTCAATCCACTTCAAGAAAAAAGACATCAGACGGGTTGGGTAGTTCTTGCATTGTTTTGTAACCACGGCACCGGGGCGAGGGAAGTGGTGATGAATATTTTAAGAATGCAGGTTGATCTCCATGGCTGTCAGCTGAGAGGGGTCCCCATCTCCCAGCATGCCGTATGTCCTATCCAGGCCTACAGCACATTGAGCAAGATGAGAGGGTCACCATGGGACTCAATGGGAACCTCTACTTCTCTAATGCACTGGAGAAGGACAGCCGGCGTGACTACTGCTGCTATGCTGCCTTCCCCAGGATACGCACCATCGTGCAGAAGACGGCCATGTCCGTGGTGGTCCACAGCAGTAGGTTTCTCACCCTGAAATCCCACCCGGGCTCGAGCTCCTGACTCCTCAACTTCCATTCCTTGGTTTTTGATGCCGTTCTTTCTTTTGCGTGACTCCACAAAGTCATATGTGTTGTGCTGTCTGAATTGTGTTTTGTCACGTTCTCCATCCTTCCATTCCAGCCAAGTCTGTAAGTGCCTCAGAGTCAGACGTCAGTGGTGAGTTGCTATTCACAGACAGTTTCATCTCACCTCAAAAGCACCGCCCAACTAACTGAGACATGATGGTGATGATACGGAGTTTGCATTTGGTTGCTAGTACCACAAACAATGTCTGGAATCTCCAGAATTTCACTGCAAATTCGATTTCTGGCTGATACACTATTGGTTCTTACATTCAGGCATGTCTTGCATATGTTACACAGCTCATACTGCGTTGATCAATTTCTTTTCATACATGTCATTTTAAAGCTCGTTTTCATTTTAAAAATGACCCTTTACTGAAGGATGATGTAAGTTTGTTCCTCTCTGTCTGGAAGCCAACGCCATCCTAGAGAGAAAGCCGAGTCTTCTGGTGCCCCCTGGTGTTCAGAGCGAGATCACTCTGGTGAAGGGGGAAGTGCTGCAACTGGAATGCATTGCAGAAGGATTGTGAGTCAATAGTTTTTAGCAAATGTGTAATCGAGAAAGAGTGCAGGTTGTCATTTTGTGTGTGTGTGTGTGTGTGTGTGTGTGTGCGCGCATGTGCATGTATGCGAGCCTCACAGGAGAGCCGGCCCCAGTTTTCAGCCCTCTGCACAAACCCATCACCATAATGGAATAGTTGAGGGTATCTATACCTGATACTGTTTGCCCCTTGTTCCCATCACTGTGTTTACAGCCCCACTCCTAGAGTGGAGTGGACCAAAATGGGCAGGAGACTGCCGGAGCGGGTGAGCGTCCAGAACCACGGCAAGCTGCTCACCATCCTGAGGGTCCAAGAGGAGGACAATGGGAAATACACATGCCACGCCAAGAACGCCCACGGGGAAGCTGTGCACTACTTCCATGTAACAGTAGAAGGTGAATTCATTATTATTATTTTTTTAAATTAATAACAATAACAACAAAAAAATAATTTATGCAATTCAAAACTGGAATAATTTTTTGAGAGAGGCACTATCTAGTGTTTATTTTATGTTACTACACCTTATGGTGTTAACTAAGGGCAGCCTGAATAAACTGAAACAAAATGATGTGATTTACAGAAAGAATTTATATGTTTAGTTGCATATAACCTTTTTGCAAATATCCTGCCTACTTTAGAGTTTTTTTGGTAATTCCTAAATATTTTTTTTTCCTGTTCTCTGTGATGAATTGTCTCCGCAGAGCCCCCGAAGTGGATTGTGATGCCGGACAGCACCATCGCCACAGTTGGTTCCGAGGTCACGATTAAGTGTGCAGCCACTGGCCTTCCCCAGCCATTGGTGGTGTGGAGGGTCAATGGACGGTCGCTCAGCGGTACGCTGGACATGCAGACTCCCTCCATAGCTCCCCCGGTACCCTAGGTTGCACTGTCTGGGCCACTGATCTCGCACCTCTCCCGCATCTCCTTTCAGAGGTTCCGGCATCCAACAGGAGGATGAGTGATGACACCATCATCCTGCACAATGTGCAGCCCAAGGACAGTGCTGTATACCAGTGTGAGGCCTCCAACCGGCATGGGACCCTCCTGGCCAATGCCAACATCCTGGTCATGAGTCAGTGTTGCTTCTTCTGCTCTCTGCTAAAATTTCACATTTGTAAAAAAATAAACTTTTTTTAGATTTTTAATACCCTGTATCATATTCTACCTTCGGTTGAAATAATGCATGAGCAGCTGTTTCTGGAAAGTACTAAATACAGTCCATCCTCAATTTTCCAGGCTGTGGGGGGGGGGGGGGGGGGAAGGGNAGAACATCGCCCTCTCTCATCCCGGGCGGAGCTCGCAGGCCGGCATGAGGCAGAGGGGGGGGGGGGGGGGGGGGGGGGGGTGAAGGTGTCCAAATATGAAAGGTGAAAGTCCAGAAAATTGAAGTATTTTTACTACAGCGCAGTATATTACTGAGCTGCAGTTTTATAACCAAACGCCTGTCTGCTGTGGTTTGATCAGGATGCAGCATCAGCATTTACATCCCACTAACAGCAGAGACTAACAGTTGGATGGTGTTTAATTGATCATTTTATGCATTAATGCTTGATATGCATTAAGTTATTTTCACCAATAAACCAAAAAATTGGTTAAATTTTTTAATATTTTGAAATACATTGAACTATTTCCCCATTTACAGTATTATACTTAAAATAGTTATTTTGTAAACCTTTTTTCCTAAATATTTTCGCAACAGTTCATAAAATCCATAAAAGTAAAGTCCGGAAAATCAAGATTTTACTCAATGTAAAATACCCCCATTTTGCTGTAACATTTATGTTTTTGTTTACATTTATCATTTTTATCATTTTTGAAGTTATTTTTTTCTGAGTGTTGTCCTGTTTTCTTTTGTTTTCTTGGAGACCCAGCACCTGTTGCACTATTCTTTCTTCTTTTTTCCATTTGCGTATATTATGGTTTACATCTTCAGTTCCTTTTTTATCCTTTTTTTATACTTTTTTTGGATTTGTAGGCTTCTTTACAGTAGATGAATGACGTAAAATATAGTGTATCATATGTTGACTCCTCTCCCACTGCTAACAACTGGAGTCATACTGACACCTGATGGCCAAAAGGCAGTATGACACTATGCAGCAGTGTGATGACATCATATATTTGCTCCCAAAGACTAAAATCCACAAAGCATTCAGAGGTCCTGACCCTGTCTCAGGGTGTGCGCTGTGTCTCCACAGACCTCCCTCCCATGATCTTGACAGAGGACTCGCAGGAATATGCTGCTGTCGTGGGCAGCAACGTGATGATGCACTGCAGGGTGTTCAGCTCTCCACCTTCTACCATCATGTGGTGAGACGTCGGGTGCCAGATCCTGTCCAAATCTGCATATGTCCACACCTTCACACCTCCAACACCTCCAAACCTGCATACGTCCACACCTTTACACCTCCACATCTCTACACTTCCAAACCTGCACACCTCCACAGCTCCAACCCTCTACTTCTCCAAACCAACACACCCCCTACAACTACACATCTTCCCATCTGCACAACTCCCCACCTGTCACACCTGCACGCTTGAAAGACTACTAGCCCCATGTCTCTGCTACACAGCCAGAAGACACAGAAATAGCTGTAGTTGTCCCCACTTGAGCAGCAAAAGTTTCAGCCTGGAAGCCCTGTTGTGACCCCAGCATCTGGTTGTCCTGGGTTCAAATCCCCCTCCTACTGGAGTAGGTACTAACCCTCACCTGAGCCAGTAGGAACATTACACTGTGTAAATGCTGGCAAAGCTGATCACAGCACATTCTGAGTCACCTTGGATAAGTGTGATATAAATAAAAGTTTATAAGAGGGGAAATAAAGCTTAATAACACTAAAGGGATTTTATTTTTCCCTCAGTGACTTCAGACAAACGTGAATGAATAGTCTCACCCTGTAAAGGTGCTGAAACAGGTTTTACTGTGTTTACTGTGCTTGGCTGTGAACCACAAACATGGCAAGAAACGTGATGCTTGAGCCCCCACCCCCCCAGCGTGACCTCTGTCTCTTGCAGGACGAAGGACGACACAGAGACGTCCGTCGAGGGTGAAAGGTTTTCTGTTCATGACAACGGCTCCCTGGAGATCCACAGCGTCCAGAAGGAGGACATGGGACAGTACACGTGCTTTACCACAAACGTTGAGGGCAAGTCGGCCATCACCGCAATCCTGGATATTAAAGGTGGGGGGCACTGTTGCTTTGGTCATGACTGCATGGACCAGCAGGGGGTGTAGCGGTTAAATCTGCTACCGTACACCTGAAGGAGCTGGACTTGAATCCCACCTCCTGCTGTAGCACTCTTGATCACAGCCTCTGAAGTGAAACAGTAAAAATTGGCCCCTCTCAAAATACACAAAAGCTCCAGCTAAACAAGTAAATACAGATTCCTCCGCCTGTCATGTTTTTCTTTCAGTTGAAATGATAAATAAATATTTGTGGAAATTGTTGGATATTTTTAAACCATTTCTTCCTGCCAGATATTTTAATGATATAATTGTATCACAGTTTGGGATGTGGGTTCGAATCTGGCTCAGTCTGTGTGGAGTTTGCATGTTCTCTCTGTGTCTGTGTGGGTTTCTGCCCACAGTCCAAAGACATATGTTTCAGACAGATTGTTCGCTCTAAATTGTGTCTTTGTGCGTGTGCACGTGTGTATGTGGGGGGGGCCCATGCAGGGTCTAGATTCAGCCTGGTACCTGATAGTCCCAGGATGGGCTCCAGACCACCATGACCCTGACCAGGATAAAGTGGTTAATGATAGTGGATGGTTGGATATTTGCATAACATTATAATATTGAACCGATTAAATGAAATAGTAGCTAAACAACGAAAACATTACACTGATGAACTGATTAAGAGTAAATAAGAGAGTTTGATGCCCAGCTGAACTTTACACGACTGCTGCTAACATGAGCCGCTGTGGACCAGATCCAACCCAGATTGTGGAGCCACCACAGGACCTGCGTGTGTTCAGAGGTGCCACGGCGCAGCTCACCTGCCAGGCCGAGTATGACCGCAGCCTGAGGGACAGCTTCGACATCCTGTGGGAGAAAAACAGCGCTGAGCTGCCGCTTAACCTGTCCCAGAGTACCGGGTACGACACCCCTAACCCCACAAAACACTTTTACAACATTCAAGCACAGTAAAATAGAGTAAAGGTCAAAGCTAATCGATGGCATCTTTTTTTGTGCTCAGTAGTAACACGTCTGGAACATCGCTGTGGACAGGATGATTATTTGGTGAAATGGGACTTAAGTTCAATTTTGAGAGACTCCCTTCCTAGGGGGGCATTGGTTTATCTCCCCCATAGTGGTTTGTGTCATGTTTTGGTTTCCGTTTATTTGCCACTTTTCTCCACAGCAACTTGCAGTGTTAAACTCTGATTTGCCCCTTTATAAAGCAGGGTAGTTTTTACCCTGTCACTTCAGGATAAGTACCTTGATTCTAAATTTAAATTCTCTCTCCTGCTCTGTTTGCCTTCTTTATTCTACCTGGCCTGGGAGGGGTGAAGGCAGGTACAGCTGCTGCAGGCGTCATTGGGCGATGTATCACACCCCAAGGGGACGCTGTTCCCTGCTTCTAGGCACCAGACTGATCGGTGAGGCTGTTAGCAGCAAAGCTAACAGAAGTCCTCAGACGGGGTCTGACCATTCTTGTTCAGTAAAGTCCAGCAGGTGGCGTAGTGGTTAGAGCTGTTCTCAAAGGACCTGCGTTCGAATCCCGCCTCCTGCTGTTGTAGCCTAGAGCAAGGTCTTTACCCTGAACCGATATGGTAAAAGTTACCCAGCGGTATACAGGTAAATCACTATAAATAGCTTTGGGGAGAAATATCAGATAATTTAATGGTAAATGTTGTATTCATCACAGATGCGATGGGGGAGAGGGGATTAGACAAGGCTAATGTGCCCCCCTATATCAGCATATCACTCTTTGCTAATGTGGTAGTGCTGCCCCCCGACACCAAAAGGTTGTTATGCTCCTGACATTTACAGTATCAGATAACTTGCCAGTCTTTTATACACATAAGTAATATTTATTTCCACCAGCGAGGCCACAGCTAGTTTAATGTCTGCTTTTGGCTGTGTTGTAGCTCATTTGGTCACCGCAATATGGCTGTAAAAGTGGAAATAACACTACAAGGCCATTGCTTTTACTCATTTTTATCGGTATATTTGTCCATTTGTCATTTTTCTATTTTCCTATTGATTGTTTATATTGAGTTGTGAGTGAAAGTAGTTTATTCATCTACAACGGGTAACTTTTAATGGCGAGATAGAAATAGTGTTAATGTGACTGGGAGGTTTCTGTTGGTCCACAGTGGCCAGTGAGGAGCACCACTCTGCATCTCTTAGTGCATCCATCCATCCATCCATCCATCCATTAATGAATGAATCCACCCATCTATTTATCCATAACCACTTGTCCAGTTTAGAGTCATGTTGGTCCAGAGTCTATTCTGGACACATAGAATGTGAGACACAATACACCATTTACTCTCTCTCTGTCTCTCCCTCACACACACGCACACACACACACACACACACACACACACAAAGAGCAACTTAGAGTGAGCAGTACACTCAAAACACACATCTTTGGACTGTGAGAGGAAACCTGAGCACCTGGAGGAAACCCACAGAAACAGGGGGAGAATATGCAGATTTCACACAGCTACATTCAAACCCTTACCTAAACCCACCTCCCAGGCCCAGTGGGGCACCAGCGCCACCTATGTTTATGTTATATTGTGTACCTCCCTGTTGCAGGTACATTGTGGACGATGGGCTGCTGCAGATCATCAATGTGACCCACCGGGACCAGGGCCTGTACACCTGCACAGCTAGAACATCACTGGACCAGGACAGTGCCTCTGCACATCTTGTAGTGCTGGGTGAGCGAGACGCCGTGTTCAGTGTGTGGACCCAACACCGCTCAGGAGTCTTACACCTCACCATCTTTGGTCCTTCTGTTGTCACAGATGTTCCTGATGCACCGACTGACCTCGTCCTGTCTGAGCACAGAGACAGGAGTGTGGTGCTGCAGTGGGTGCCAGGGGACGACCACAACAGCTCCATCAGCGGTAATGGGGACACGTGTCTGACTGGGGGATTAAACACAGTAACACCGGGGAGGGAGAGACAGTTCTGCGGAGTACAGCTCGCATTTGGCAGTTTACACTGGGACATTTTATTTGTTTTACCTTATTTTTCACTACATAGCAACACCTTCATTCACACCGGAGTTTGTACATATACTGATTTACACTGATTTACCTATTTTTACTCAATGATTTTGCCCATTTTGACTTTTGAACTCAAAGTTAGTAGTATCTTGTTCATAAGAACTACAGCAGGAGGTGGGATTTGAACCCAGCATCATTGATTAGGTCAAATTATACCATTTGCTGCCAGACAGATGAACATACAGACCTTTACAGGACTTCTGTGCCTTACAAATCCGTACATTTATATCATTTATTTAATGATATTTGTTTTTCAGTAGCTGAGGTCAAGTACTGCGCTATGGCATCTGGCAGCTGTAAGGGGAGCCTGTATGCTATAAGAAGCTGTGTGTGTTGCTTTCCGCTGTGGTCTGGGTTCATCTCCCATGAGGAGCAGCAGTGGGTTTATATGCATATTTCTGTTCAGTTTCACCTGATGCAAAACCGTGTTTCTGTGCTGCAGCGATGGTGGAAGAGCCTGACACTATGTTCCTTTCCTGTGCAGAGTTCATCGTGGAGTATGAGGAGAGCCAGTGGGAGCCTGGCAAGTGGCGGGAGCTCAGCCGGATCCCCGGGACTCGCTCCTCAGCACACCTCAAACTGCATGGGCATGTGGACTATCGGTTCCGCGTGTTGGCCCTCAACGGAGTGGGGAGGGGGGAACCCAGCGAGCCGACAGGGAGATACAAAACCCCTCCTTCAGGTTCCCATTCTCACTCATACACCGTGGGACGGAGGGATAGATAGATATCCAGATAGATAGATTTTTCATTTTTATATAGATCTCACCATAGTGACAGAAAGCTTTAAACAAAATTCCAACATATTGCACAGCAGAGAAGTGAAATGTATTTATTGTTAAAGCGAGAGACATAATTAGATTTTCACATGATCCAGCTGGCAATTGAGGAGAGGAAAACATAAAAACTCCCAACTGCAAAGGAAAAAATAAAACTGTGGAGGTTCAGTGGCTGCCCCCCCTCCTGCAGTGACAGGAGGCCATGTGGATATGTTCAGTATGTCTGTCCACAGTCAGTATTCAGGCTCACTGTTGGTGATTTTTTTGGCAAATGTGGGGAGTCGAGGGGTTCAGACCACATAACTTACTGTGAGATGTTGGCAGCGATCAAGTCGAGGCCTGTCCAGGGCACAGCAGGACTTAGTAAAGTCGTAAAGACCATTGATCTCCTCTTTTATCCCAGATGTAGCCCCCATACAGCTGAGAATTGAAAATATTTTGTATGAGCCGAAATGTGAGCGACGCTTTTTCAATAAAAAGATGACTGTGCAAATAATCCATAACTCTCTTCTTCTCCCAGCTCCTGACAAGAACCCCGAAAACATCACAATAGAAGGTCATTTGCCTGATGAGATGGCTATTAACTGGGAGGTAAGAGAAATGGAAGGAAGTTCCCAAAAGGAACCCCACAGCGGTCAGTAACCGCGCATGTCCACATCCATGTTTGCGTTCACAACTCTGTCTGCTGTAAATGCAAACAATCACCATCCTACTCCCTTAAAAAACAAAACAAAAAAAAAACAAAGAAGAAAACAGCAGCATCTTTCAGAAGTAATCAAAGTGATGGCGTTCCTCTGAAAAGCTCTCGGCTTCTGGATACTAAGATAAATGGGGACCTGTAACAAAGTGTCTTGCAGTAAATGATATTTTTGTTAAAAAAAACAGATCCCTTCACTCTACACCTTGTGCTGTAGGTACAGGGCCAAAGGGTTGGGGTATTTTCTTGGGGTAATTGGCTCTCTTTCTGAGGGGCATCACGCTGCTCTCCCGCGGTTCGTGCCGAGGATCGGCTTCTGAGCCGCGATGCCTGGTGGACATATGCCTTCCCTCATATTTGTGCTCATTTCCCACAGCGCACCCTCCAGCCCACGCCAGCTGTTTCCCCTGAGCCGCAATTGTCTGCTGCCGCGTCACGAATCGGAATAAAAAGTCATATGAATCACACTGAACTCATTAAGACTCTAATGAAGATTTAAACACGTATTTTAGCAACCTGAATATCACTAAATATGTTGGGACATTTTTAAGGGGAGGGGTTGGAGACGTGATTTACAGTCTGCTCCTTCATTTATCTTATGCTTTTCTTCAAGACGACTTGCAGTGTGGAGTATTTGGAATGATTTCCTCAGGTAGCAGATTTTTACTTTATCAGTTTATGGCACTTTCCTGAAGGGTATTATAGTTGGTGCCTGAAATCAAATCCAGATCCTTTGACTACAAGATAATGTCTTTAACCAGCGCACCACCTGCTGGCGCTATTCTATTCCATTCTATTTGTTTCTCTTCTATTCTGTTGGCATAAACCCTGGCTGGTTCTGACCTGCTCTTCTTCCCTGTGGCTCAAGCCTCTCCCCCCAATGGAGCACAACGGCCTAGGCCTCGAGTATAAGGTGAGCTACCGGCGGTGGAAAGTCGGCGAGGACTGGAAGGAGCAGGTGGTGAAAAGGCACTCCTTCATCGTGAAGAACACCCCCACGTTTGTCCCGTACGAGGTCAAGATCCAGGCCAGGAACCATCAGGGCTGGGGTCCGGAGCCCAAGGTGGTGGTTGGCTACTCTGGAGAAGACTGTGAGTTCCCCAGATCCTCCAGAACTCCTCACGGGCTTTGAGGCAGAGGTGCTTGGAAATCCAGAATAGCTGTACCATATCTGCTGCACGTTTTCCCCAGGTGTTGACAGGTGTGGTGCTGAAGGGTCACGGCGCAGACTGGTTTTTAAAACCGCACGTCTTAATCATTTCATTAAAGTCATTATTTGCATGGTGAGTTGGCCGCTTGGTTGTTCGAGATTAAATCAAGTGTGAAATTCATTCAAGGGGACTCTGGCCCTTGAGGACTAACCCACGTCCACTCAAATACCATGTGAGGACCCTGCATGATGTCCTTTTTTACACAGCATTTACCCCCCCCATGTTATTATTAGCTGCGCTTGTTCCTGTGTTGCTGTACCGGTAATAAGGGTACAGGTGTACATGATGTAGGTCTCTACCCAGTGTGTGTTTTTCTAAGGTGTTTTCACACATTTATACATGACATAAAGCAGCATCTGTGATGGACTAGCCTCCCATCAAGGGTGTAGTTTCATAGCCTGGTGCCCAGTGATTCCAGCATAGGCTCTAAACCACTGTGACCCTGACCGGGATAAAACAGTTAAGGATGATGGCAGAGAGGCGCCGGTATGAGAGGGACCTTAACAGGGCCTCAAAAAAACCCTGTCTGGGAGGCTAAACTTCTGAGGACCATTTCACCCGGCTGCAAAACCTTTGGGTCATTCGGATTTAGTGAGGTCATTGACAGGGCCACCGTGGCACTATCAATTGGAAGTTTAGTTCAGTTAGTGTCAGACGTTCTTTACACGAAGAAGAAGAAACAGACAAGTATGACATTTTGTTCACATCCAAACTGTATTCTTGCCCCCAGTTTCCATTTGGTATTGCACTCAGGAGGTTGTGCCAGGTTACTGTTATACCCCCCCTTTCCCACAGTTCTATGTGGTGCCATAGATGTGTTTGCTAAAGGTGTACTGGACAGAAGCAGTGGGTAACAGAGTGGTTAGAACCACCACCCTGGGACTCAGCAGACCCGAGCTTGAACCCCACTTCCTACTGTACCATGAAAGAACAAGTTGCTCATCTGTATAAATAAGTGCAGGTAGTTTATCAGTCTAAGCAGCTTTGAAGAAACTTGTCACCAAGTGTTTTTCTGTAACCTGCAGTTGGAATAATAGGGGACGATGGATGACTGATATTTCCTGTGTTACGGTGTGTTAAGCCCCAACATGGCGTGTTACTTTTCCAAATAAAATTGCAAAATATTAATTCAACTGCTTTTCCCCAAACTAACACATGTATACATACATCTGACACTGTTCTCCAAAGTAGCTCAGAGTTTAACTACTTGCACCAATTCACCCATTTATAGAGCAGGGTAAATTTTACCAGAACAATTCTGGGTAACTACCTGGATCAAGGGTCCTTCAGTAGCAGGTGGGATCGAAACCTGAAAACTTTTGACTCCAAAAATGGCAGCTCTGACCACTACCCCACCTGCTGTCCAACACATCTACAACACAGTCCAACTTATAAACTCTGCTACTTACACTGTTTTACCCCCTACACTACCTGCTGTCCCTCAACAGGTGTTAATTCTTCTTGTTTTCCCTTCATTTAAAAACCACAACTAGTTTTCTGATGAACATGAGGAGATAACCAGCATTATCTCCCATGGGGGTGAACTTGGTGTATGTATTGATATCCTTTTTGATCACACACCAAAAAAAGGGTGTAAAGCCTCTGACTGCAGACTGTGTTCACACCAGTGGGGTTCTTCTCTACGCAGTTCCCTCCGGTGCTCCTGACGACGTGGCTGTGGAAGTGATGAACAACACGCTGGTAAAGGTCAGCTGGACGCGCGTCCACAAGGACAAGCTACACGGACACCTGGGAGGCTACAGGGTAATTCCTCAGTAAACGTGTGCATATTTTTGGCATAGTCCAGAGACCAGAGGAATACTGCACTGCTCTTCAAACACTGTGCTTTAGTCAATTCTCCTGTCGCCGTCTCCCTCAGCGGGTTACTGACTCAGCCACTTGCTTTATATTCCTGTCTCCTCGGACTGTCGACTGATACCTCACAATGATCTTACAGCTTTCCTTCATCATGGAATGGCCCACTGTGAGGGTGGCTTCGGGTTCAGTAGCCTCACATTCCTCTAAATAACGCGACTGAGTGGGGCCTGGTTGAGGTGGCTGCACCTTCCATAGATTTCATCCCAACCTCACAAGTTAAGCTTTAATCTACTGGCAAAAATAACAATTTACCGTCTTATTGATGTCAGTGTATACTGATAAATACACAACTTCTTTTATACTTACACAACAACAATAGAGAAGATGAATGTGGTTTTTGTAAAAGGCAAAACATATACACTCAGTGGCCACTTTATTAGGCACAACTGTTTTGTAGGATCTTCTTTTGACCCCAGAGCAGCAGGGATTGAACAACAACAAGCTGGATGTGTTTCTACAGGGTTCTTTATCCATGGTGGTCTTGGCTTTGCTGTTTGCACAATTTTGATGTCACATTCATTCTTTTAACATCACATTTCACCTCAGGCTAAAGATGCTCTTGTTTAAGAGGTGGGGCAGTAAAGGCTACTGTAGTAAAGTAAGGTAAATTACTGTCATATTTGTGAAGCTGTAGTGTGAAAAAATCCCACAAGGACAGCTGTGTCTAAAATACTGAAACCAGAGCGACTGGCATTAATGATCAAGTTGTGTCCAAAGCCACTTAGATTCCACATCTTGTCCACGCTGATGGTCATTCAAGCAGTAACTGGACCTGTGTATAAACAGCCATGTGTACCTAATAAAGTGACCACCAAGTGTATGTTTGTGCTGCGAAAAAGTATTCTTCCCAGTTTCCAACTTTGCTATTTTTGCAGGTTTTTGATATTAAATTAGATGAGATTTTTTGCTAATGTTAGTAATACAGTAATGTCATAGAGACCCTCATAGAGAAGTGACACCAGTACTTCCTTGGTGTGGAAGATGATGAAACACAGTTACAGGTGTGAAAATGTAATGATCACATTCACTGTCAGTAACTGGTAGTGTCACCTTTAGCTGCTATGACTGCAACTAAATTCTCCCTGCAGCTCTTGACCACGGTCTCGTGATGCTGCCGCAAATGCTGTGTGCCAAGCTAACCTTGCTAATCATGTCTGTCTCTCTGCGCCTCTCCATGGCCCAGCTGAACTGGTGGAGGCTGCGGAGTTTGCTGGACTCCAAGAAGGGGCACGGCGAGAAGCATTCGCTCACCTTTCCGGGGGACAGGAACCACGCACTGGTGCCGGGGCTGCGGCCCTTCTCCGAGTACAGTCTCACTGTCATGGCTTTCAATGGGCGGGGAAGTGGGCCGGGGAGCCACCCAGTGACTTTCAAAACCCCAGAAGGAGGTGAGAAATGATGGAACAAATGGAGGGAATAAAGATCTAAAGTGTTGCTATTCATTCAGTACATTCCACTTTATACTGTTGTTATTGACAGTTTTCTTCTAATATTTTCATTCCCCTCATAGTCCCTGAGAAAATCTCTATTCTGAGGGCCACCAACGCCCAGAGAAATTCGATCACCCTTGTGTGGGCACCGCCACTGGAGGCAAACGGCATCCTCACAGGGTACCTGCTGCAGTATCAGCTCAGTAAGTGTTTCCTTTGGCCACGCCTGGTGTTATTGCTCCTCTCCTTTGCTATCACCAGGGGATCCTGCTGAACCTTAAGGTCTTATTGGACCTGGATGTTCAAACAATAGTTTCGATGTTGCTCGGCAGGTAAAAATAGCCACAATTTGATGCAGGTTTAGGAATTAGTAGGAAAGTGAAGACCTACAGCACAGGTGGAGGTTCAATGTTGGGTCTGTAACACAAGTCTAAAAGTTTGCGTCCATCTAGGCAACACTTGTATGGGAGGAACTGGGTAGAAAAGTGAAATCAAAGCCCACAAAAGTGTCCTACATCTCTGAGAACTGCTGGGCAGGAGGTGGGAAGACATGGTGCCTCATTTCGTGATCAGCCTTGTTCACCAAAGGCCTCAACAGCAGCTAGTTTCTAGCAGGTGTACTTAGACTATAAATGAAGTGCTCACCTAACATCACAAGAAGATTCTATAAAAACGTGTCAACCAAGCAGATCCTCTGAAATATACTGAAATATACTGAAATATACCACCCTGGAGGTGGCATCTTGAATGTGAGGATGAGTGTTGGTTGAGTTGTGATGCCACTAGGACCCATGTGTGCCCCAGAACAGCAGGAACCATGAGGAGAAGGAACATGGTGGGGTGTTCCCTATGCCTGACAGTCTCATCTAGTTGCAGCACTAATGACTTCAAGATGCAAGTACTGGCATTAAGAGACCTTGGCCGCTGACCCCACACTGTTGGGAACATCTGGGTGGACTGGATCTAGAGGACTTGAGTCCTCATTACACTTTCACAGGACAGGAGAGCTCTTCCTAATGATGGCAGCATTAACAAAAACTGCAGCATTACTACCAGTTTCAAATTACATACTGGTTTATATGCCTTTGATCCAGACCTTGCAAACACTTGCTGTCGACCACAAGTATAAATGAGCACGCAAAGAAGTTTCTTGCACTTGGAATAAGGGTTCCCTGGAGGAAGTCATGAGTCACGCTGGAGATAATGAACACAGCTGTCACTGCAGTTTTTCCGAGCACCAGAGGATCATGAGCATCCAGGTGTTAAAAGGCTAAATCTGTCCCTGGAAAAGGCCTGCAAAGTTTTCAATTCTATCACGAGAATAAGGAGGAAGGAGCACTTAGAAGAGAGAGTCTGTCATACTGTGTTGAAATCTCTATTCTGATTTGCAGTGATCTAGCACATTGTGGCTATACTAAGGCAATGTAATCTGTCTATCTATCTATCTATCTATCTATCTATCTATCTATGTCCGTCTGTCTTTACATTTAAAAGTGAATGTAAAAGTATCAGGTTCAGCTTCCACTGTTGTTTGCAGTACAGTAAGAATTGAGAATGGTTTACTGTCATACACCCTTATGCAGCAGGTGTACATGGGAGGACAAAATGAAGTTTCTGAGAGCTCAGTGTGCAGAACAGGCGGAAAGAAAATTAAGAGGATAAATAATAAAAATATCATTTTGATACAGATAAATAAAAATATGATATTATCAAAAACTGTATATAATGGATAAATACATAAATAGGTATAGATAAAGTATAGACAGTATAGATAAACAAATCATATACCCACATATATAGATTAATGCAGATCTATCTATCTATCTATCTATCTATCTATCTATCTATCTGTCTGTCTAAATAATTTAAAAGTATAAAGGCAAGCTTCCTCTGTTGTTTGCAGTCAATGACACCAACAATGTAGGCAGTCTGCAGAGGGTGAACATCACTTCTCCTGACACCAACAAGTGGGTCCTGCAGGACCTGGAGCCCGTCAGCAAATACAAGTTCTACCTGAGAGCCTGCTCCAGGGTGGGCTGCGGGCCTCCCGTCAGCGAGGAGAGCGCCACCGTCCTGGAAGCCAGTGAGTGACAGGGCTGGGGGTGGGGGTGGAGAAGGGCTTTGGTGGTTGCCACAGGCAGGGACGTTTGTGCGGTTGAGGGGGATGGATACCTGCAGGGGGAGAGCTGAAGGAACTGTGCCGAGTGAGCAACCTGCATAAGACCTGAGATGTGCCGGAGGGTTGCCACACTTACACCCTTTTTATTTTTCAAACCGAAGCATCATTTTATGGGTAAGCAATATCAGAGGGGTGTCTCACTGGTTTCATTTATCATTGTCATGAGAGAACAAGTGCTTATTGATCCGAGGGTAAAAGTCAGGCGCGAAACAATCAATTGGAAAGTAGAATAGAACGAAAGGAAGGCAGATTTCATATTGGAAACAGAAAAGAAAACACAAGAGATCAACACAGAATTTTAAATGTTTCTTAATATACACACATGGGTGAATAAGCTTAACATGCAACTGCTTAGATGGGACCAACCAACTTTTGTACCTAGATTTCATATGAGCCCCAGGATGAGAAGATCAAGATGGCCTACAAGGACAACCTGTGGGGTTGTTCTGCTGAAAAAGGAACTGCAAAGCAACAATACCGTGGTAAAATCAGGCCGTTTGGGGAGGAGGGTGTGGGGTTTGTCAGTACAAAGATGGGGAAAAAATACAGTTCTTATGTGTCTCTCAGTTATGTTTTTCCTTTGTCAAGACATAATAATTAATAACCACAAGACTTGGAGCAGCAGCTAAAAGCAAATGGGAAACTGTGAATCTCTGTTAATATCACGGACCAAAATAGCAAATCCAGCGGGAGCTTCCTTACTTCTTGTCTTCTAGACAATGTTCCTTTGTTCTCCATGACAAATGATATATTACTCAGAAGTAATTGCATGATGTGCGTTTTAGCACCCTGCGGAATACGCGTTTGACGTAATCGCCGAGGCTCTCGCGCTTCTCGGGGAGCAGCGTGTCTGACAGCAGCCTGGTGTGCTGTTTGGAGCATATTGGCTCCTTCCACTATTTCACGGGATGGTCAACCCATTAATTTGTGTAATTGGGCTGTTTTGCAACCCGCAATAACACGGCTCCTGACTGCGAAGTTGCTTCATGTCAGCTCTTTTTTCCAGTACTTTCATACAGTGTTTTACTCGCTCGCTGGTTTTAAATCACCGGGCGTCCTTACTTTCGCGGCCGGACCTCTTGCTGAGGGTTCGCTGTATTAAGCTTCTGGCAAATATTCAGATCAGTGACTCTTTCGCTATTATTTGCAGAACATAGCAGTCAACAAAAATATACGGGGGCATTTCTGAAACAGAACATTACACCGCATCGTGCTGGTGGAACGTAACAAAAAGCGAGCCGAACTGCAGTCACACGTGTTCGACTCGTGCCGCTTCGCTGCCGCGCTTTTCTCTTTAAAATGTTGCTCCGGCTGCACACGCACAACCTACTGTTGACCTCAGTATATAGCCAGCAGCTCAAAGCGGACGTTCTCTAGAAGCGGCCTGTAGAACAGCGGAGATGGGAGCCCCGCGCGTAGAGAAGTGCTGTTGTTGCTGGCTGGGTGGGTGAGGGGTTCGAGTCCAGCCAACCGTTCGTATTCCTGCGTAATGTTAGCGAGTGAGCTTTAACTCAGCAGCACTTCAAACCACAGCGCTCTTATAAAAGACATCTTAACTTTTGCTTTTTATCAATTACCTCAGGCGTAACAAATTAGGTTGCATTTGCATTTTCAAAGCACTTGTTGGGCGTTTGCCCATAAAACGTAACATTTCCTTGCTGGAAAAAAAAATCATTTAACGGAGTCAAATTTACATTTCCACTGCTGTCTTGTAGGTAATGCTAATTGTACTCTGTATTTATATGGTCCTCTGGTGTGTGTTATTGAAGCAAAAGCCTACAGGTAGACAATTTCATCCCCAGTTTTTCCGTGTTGAGCTTTGCTGGTGCCTCTATTGAACACAAAGACAGGTTTGTGTGTGTGTGTGTGTAATGAGCAGGAGTGCCTTGGTAATGGCCCACTGAGCAGCTAGTGGAGTGTGTGATCCAGAGAGTGAACAACACATGCTGCAGTTCCTGAGAGGAAATAGATAATCCACATTAGGACCTTGTTAAACCACCGGCCACGAATTAACCACAGCAGCACTTAACCAGTACTGTTCCTGCACTTTTTTCCCCCCGCTGACTTCCGACTATTTATACAAAAACAAAAACTGGCAAAATTATTAAAATCGCTCGCAGCCTTAATTCCTCCTGCTCTTAAACCGCTCGTGTATCTTCTGCCCTTGCTCTTAGCAGAGAGTAAAGCTGCGGTCGAGAAGGTCCACAGCGATAAATCTCAACTGAGTTAATAGTGGTAGTGTGTGTGCGGTATGACTCATCTTATATTCCATAATGGATCTCGTGAGTTATTTATACATATTCATCCCACTCCACAAATAAAAACCACTCTTAATGTTTCATTTCGCAATGACCGGCATTGTTTTTTAATGTGTTTTATGAATCTCTTTTTAATTAAATAATTTAGAATATTTAAATGTTCAAATTAAGGATGCCAGTGTCGTCGAAGTAGCTGGAATCGTGCTGATATTTCCTTATGACGTCTTCACAGTTTTATTTATATCATCTTTGCATGTGCTTAAAAATGTTTTTTTCTTTTTTGTCGTAGTTACTAATATCCAGTTAGTCCCATCTTTCAAAAGCTTCTCAACTATTACTTCCCTAAAAATCCTTCTCTGCTGATGTTGGGTGATGTGAAGATGTCTCTGTTTCTGCAGGGCAAACCACCACTCTCTTTCCTTCAAGCAGCACCGACCTCCCCGTGGCCAACACCACACTGTCCTCTTTAGGTACACGGCTGTAGGAAACTGAACAAACCAGGGTTGTACTGATGCTCTGTACATTAAATAGTTATTGTAAAATGTAGTTAGTTGCTAGTAGACATTGTGAAAACTACTTCATTGTTTCAAGAGTATTGGTCTTGGTTGTTTGTCAAATGTTACTTTTTTTTCTATTATGTCTTCTCTCACCTTGCAAAGGTAATTTCTTGCTGAATAGCTATTTGTAAGCCGAATTCTTGGAAATTGATTTCAGTGCTAAAAACGAGTGTTTTCCTTAACCCAGAAACTGACACCCATTTATGATAAAATATTGCCAAATCTCATTAAAATGGATATTTTGCAGTAAACATTTTCAGTAAAAGAAAACCATGCGGTATTCTGTCGTTAAATATTCTTAAATACAGTATTTCCTCAGTATCCGAATCAAATTTTGTCAGGTACCAAATTTTCTAGATACCAGTTCCCCTTTTCCCATTAATGGAAAAAATAATAATGTGCTCCCAGTCTATCAGAAAACAGTTATATAGCTATGAACCCATGACTTCAGCATGACAAACAGTGTAAACATCAGTTACCTGATTAGAAAATTTTTAATGTTGTCATTAATGTGCGTGTTTATACCGTGGTGCAGTGTGTATAGTACAGCACATTTCACATATTAGTGCTGCCACCAGCATTTATAGGTCTATTTGAAAATTGAAATTTTGTTAAAAACACTGCAAATAATTTAAACAAACAAGACTACCAACTTTTACTCACGGAAAAAAGTGAGGGAGGTGGCCGCGTCACTTTTTTCTGTCAGATGTGGGGAGGAAGAACGGATGTGGGGCAAAAAAACGCGGCGTGGAACTTTGTTTGCCATCACACAGTTTTCTTATGTAAATCTCTTTATAACCTGTGACAGCATCGTCAACTGTTTTGAAGTTGACTGTAAAAGGCTCCTCTCCTGATACTGATATATAGCTATTAATCTTCAAGAGCCATTGCAGCAAAAATTTGGGTATAGAGTTTGGTTACTGAGGGATTGCATATTTAACTAATGCTCACAAACAAAACATACATGATACTCACCATATACACCTGCATAAGTCCAAATGAATGTCACAACTTTTTATACTGTGGTGTATAAATTCTGAATTACCCTCATATGCATTTTTTTACTTTAAATGCGCATAAAAACTATTACTGAGATTACAACAGGTGAAACTAGCAAACAAGGGGTAATGGAGGTTGAGAACTTAAAACAGCAGGAGCCAAAAATGGTAGCTCTGGTCTCACACTACTCAGCTGAGAGCGATGGATCCAAAATCCACATGTGTAAATATAAAGAAAGTTTTTGTAAATTCAAGTAGCGGTGTTACATGAAACTGTTTGTAACCTCAAGTTCGCATAAACTGAAAGCTTGTATTTCAGAAACGACACTATTCATTTTTGTGACTTAATGAGAATTTTGGCAGCGATATAATTACATTCAGATACTGGATAAGTTATTGGAGCAGTTCGGTACCTGGCTTAAGGTCTGTGCCCCAGGTTCCCACCTTGCCCTCAAACTCCAAGCCTCAGGTTACAAGTATGTGCCCTAAACCATTGAGCTTGTCAGTTTCTGGGATTTAAGTCATCTCTCGCCTTCTGAGCGGACAGCGTCGGCAAACAAACCCAGGCCAAGTGCCCAAAAGCTGTGTATGGCAGTGCAATAGATGCTCACCCTTCTTGTGACCTTTTTAAAGGTAGCGATGCAACTTCCCCTGCACCATGTGGGGGCAGACAACCCCACACCTCTATCTCTTCCTACACTGTTCCATGCCTGCCTGCACAGGGAAATGACAAACGAGGCAACGCAGGGATTCTCAGCAAGGGTCCTGTATCACAGCCTTGGCTATTTCCATCTTTTGGAATTAGTACGCAAAGCTGGCATTGCCATGGTTACAGTATCATATGTCAGCTTTCAGATATATCACTTGTATTTGCCGGATGCACTCAGTACTCCCCGGTGTCTTCATGTTTATCAAGATAGCAGTAACTACTGTAAGGAAATGATCTCAGTTATCATACGAAGCAGTCATACGATCCATTTAGGCACTAAATGCAATTTTTCCTTGGTGGTTTGAGATGGGTCTGTATGTATCTTAAACCACTGAGACATTTTCATTACCCCTGCACATTTTATTTGAATTTATCAAGTTTAAATTTTCAATATTTGTCACCAGTTTCTTCTGGGACATTCCATTTATGTAGTATGACCTTACTGCTGAAAAAAAAACACATACAATCCCATCTGGTAAAACAGCCCCTTCAAAAAAAGAATATGTGGTTTTGAACACAACTTTAACATATTCAAAACATAAATCGTTAGAGAGATAGACAAAAATGTGCCCAGTTGCCCTGGTGAGACCCTGCTGTGCCCGTAATATTCCTGTATGTGCAGATCTTTTCTGAGCTTCACTAACCTCTGCTTCTTCTCTCGTTTCTCCTCCTCTGCTGGTGCTGCAGCCCCGGCCCTGTTGAACATTAGCTCCTCCGTTAGTGACAACTTTGCGAAAATCACCTGGATTCCAGGGAGGGAACATAAGGATTCAGAGTTCTATGTCGCATATAAGAATAACCGTAAGCAACACTTGCTTGTCTGCTGATGGACATGTGATCTCACACACGCACACTGGCTCTTCATATTACAAATGGTCAAGTTATACATTTTTCAGAAGTTAAAAAGTTGAAAATTCTCAGCTTGTTTACTAAGCTACAGATATTTTTTTACATTTCTGTCTACAGCAGAATAAATGCGACTTGCCTTTCATCAACAGAATGCAGTGAAGTTTACATTTACTTTTATTTTCTGAGCCATCGCTTTGCTTCAAACAACTTTATTCAGTAATATGAGAAATGCTGCACTTTAACGAAAGGAATCGATCAATTGGCATTTAACGGGCATTTGTGGGGAAAAAAATTATTTTCAGTGTTAAATTGGTTTTAATTGTAATGTAACCCATTGTAAATCAATACACAAGTTAAAATAGAAGTCTGACAGTATTTACTATCATATCTATGTCTCAGATGTTGTGAAAAAACTAAAAAAAAATGAGGGATGGCTACATTATGAACCAATCACTGAGTGAAACTCTAATAAAGGTGACCGAAGTTCCTGTGCCAGATTTATTTGGTGCTGAGGAGTCAGTGTGTATATGTGTCATATATACAGAATAAATAATTTTTTTAAAGGCAATAAAGTAAAAATGAAATAAGTTAAATCTTTCGTACTCATGCATGCTCAAAGAGGTTTGATACCCCTAACACTACCCTGACTGTACACCTTCTGTAGGTAAAGGTAACTGGAAGATTTCGGAGGCAGTAAACACGTCTAAGAGTTTCCACATCATTCATGGGCTCGAACCCGGGACTGTGTACACTGTGCGCCTTGTGACTAAGAACGGGCTCGATAATTCTAGCATTTTTGAAGACGTTATCCAGACCAGGGGGACAGGTGAGAGCAAAAGGGAATGGGGTGTGGGGAGAAAGATGGATAAAAGTAATGAAACTCATTTGAACATGAGAAACTGTACACACAAAGGTAATATTACTGGGTTTATGGCTTTAACAGAGTATAAAAAAAATCTTGTCCATTGTACCAAACTTCTCTGCAATTTCCGTTTTATTTTCCTTCTTTACTTTGCTTTTTCCCACGACCCCGCCACCAGCTCGCTTCTTCCACCCATCATTCACACAGATTTTCTGACATTTTTGCAGGATGCCTTTTTTTGGCCTTTTAAGTACAAGTTAATGACATGTGAAGGAAAGCCAGGTAGCCTTTTGCAAAGATATTTAACAGTAGCCCTATTTTGCATATTAGTGGTGTGATGCGATGAAGGTCGATGTTGAGAGAAGGTGTTTTGCTATCAACAGGTTTGGCCAGCATGCACGGAGGGATTGCCACGCAAAGCTGGTTCATCGGATTAATGTGTGCGGTCGCTCTTCTCACCCTTATCGTCTTAATTGCCTGCTTTGTCAATAGAAACAAAGGCGGCAAGTACTCTGGTAAGTGGCTTCACTCCCAGTCGACTCGGTGCCTCTGAATATTGGCCCTTCTTCCCCGCAAACACAGAAATCCGTGCGGAGGCCTGTCTGCTCTCATTAAGTGGGATTGCAAATCGTCTTTCTCTACCCCAGGTCTGCCTAATACGCTGTAGGTACAACATGGCAACCTTCTGTATCGACCTCTCTCCATCTTCCTCGCTCGTATGTTTATTCGTTTAGCAGATGCTTTCCTGGAAGGTGGCGCACGACTGCGAGTGAACGAAAAAGCAAACACAAAGCAGGGAAGTAATAGATGATGCAGCGCAAATCAGTGGGGCAGATAGATTAGGAGATGTGTTTTGAGACCTTTGTTAGATGTTTAGAGGGATTCAGCAGCTCTGAGGGAGAGAGGGAGCTCAGTCAACTCTGTTGAAGCCACATCCAAGAACCGTCTCGGATTTCATCTCACACCGCTTGTGGGTGGGTTTGGTTAGAGGAGAAGTGCAGCAGCAAGCTGAATGATCAGGTTCTGCAGGTATCAGGGAAACCAATGGAGTGCCATCTCTCAGGGGCATTTTGATCAAGACCTAGACCCCTGAACAAGGAGTTATGGATCATGGGCCAAAGAAGGGTAAAGCTGGGATGGAGAACAAAGTGGCTGAGGGTACAGAGTTTCCCCAGCAGGCCTTTGGGGTTCCACGTTCTAGTGCCTCTAATGTAGATGCTCTGCTTTCAGAGCTTGTCACTCAGTGCCAACAGCAACCCAGGAGACGTCTGTTCTGCCATGTTCACCTTCCTGCCGTCTGTGTTCGTGTATGTAGGTGTTCGGCTGCACAAAGCACCACCTGTCTCCCGCCCGTTGCTGTTCTTCTCCAGCCTTGTAATTTCCTTGAACTTTCTGATGTATATCCTTTTTCATCCACCAAGCCACACCACGCACAAGGATTCATAAAAGTGACTAATATCTCATGAAAAAAGGACACACTGACCGCACATTGCAGGATCAAGATTACACTCTGAGTCAAACTTCTCCGGAAATCCAGCACGGTGAAAGACGAGCTGTGGAGTGCTTTGCCTGCTAATATTTCTCCTAAAAAAGTGAAGAGTGTGTACTCTCTCTTTAAAAAGTTTTTGTCTTGTTGCTTTTGTATTAAGACCCCAATGTTCTCCCTTCTTGGGTTCAGTGAAGGAAAAAGAAGACCTGCATCCAGACATTGAATCCCAGGGTATGAACGACGACACATTCTGCGAATACAGGTATACGACTTCCCTCATTCCCTTCTGTCCGCATGTCGCATCTTTGCATTGTGGTTTATTTAACTGATCCCCCCCCCCCCCGCATTTCTTTTCATCTGGAAACCTGGTGTGCATGACTTTTCAAAGGACCGTCGCCAGCATCGGTGTTCAAGCAACACTGCGGGATGAGTGATTCCCAAATGTAGGTGGTAAACAACAAATGGAGGAAAAGAAGAAAGATTTGTTGTTTCCGCACATTGGACATGTTCTTTAGCTGGTGTGTTTGTGCTTTTAGGATTTGTAGGCTGTGGTGGTAGAAAGCCAGCAAATGCAGCTGTGTGGCCCTTTTATATTCTTATTTAAGTAACGGGTCCCGGAAGTACAGCGGGGGCGGAAATAATCACTGCATATTTCCAGGGTTGTCATGTCGGTACTCATGTCGTATCGGTACCCATTTAGAACCGGTACTCATTTCACTCATCCTCCCCCATCCCCCTGAATAATGGCTCTGAGCTAAGAGGTAAAACTGGGTAAAGCCCCCAAGCTGTTAACTGTCCTTTTCCTGTTTAGCCTTATAAAAGGGGGGCTGCACTTTCTGGGGCCCTAAAAAATTTAAACTGTATCTTTAAATGATATCTTACTTGGGGCTTGACATTAATTTTGGTATTTTGTTGTCCCTTTGTCACCCATAATTTGTGCAACGTTTTATGTAGCACAACCAACAGCACTTCCTTAAAAATAATCACCCCAAAAATAACAAGTTATTGGGACTTTTTTAATTTATTTTACCACGTTTGGGAGCTTTTCTAGTGAGAAAACACTTGAAATGAAAATGTAGATGCAATCACAGATGTCATACAGTTTCTCTATTATAATTGCAGCCAAATTCCAGTGAATTTCCATATATTGGGCCTGAATTTTATTATCCACTATCATAATAGACTGGTATCATAACAGTTCTACCTGTCTGTGAAGCCACCTGTTGATGTCAAGCCCTGTTATTATTAAGTTATGGATATCACATATTACCTCCTGTTTGGGTACAGCATAGTGCAACAAGCATGATGGTGGTAGTTAGTTCCTGTGTTGAAATGTCACTGTGTCTTTCCACCTGGAGAGTGTAGGTTCCAGCTAGTTTTGAGTTTGCCCTTTGAGTTGTGTGTGTCGTGAAGGTAAGACTCTGTCCCCAGGAACCCGTCAGGATTTGAACCTTCATTTACTGTATTTTTTAGAGAAAAAAAAGGTTGCGCATCTATCATCAATGCAACAGACGTGGGGCTATTAGCAATGCAGTTAGCGTATCTGGCTAGCCCAACAAATGAGACGTCTTTGTCTCGATCTCAGTCTCGATCTCGAGTTCTCCGCTCCACTCACCTGACAGGGTTTGATATTAAAAGCTCACACAGCTCAGACAAAGCATCCCTCCCTCCTCTAATCCCACCCATCGTGTTTTGCACAGCGACAACGACGAGAAGCCGCTCAAAGGCAGCCTGCGGTCCCTCGGCGGGGACATGAAGGCCGCTGACAGCGGGGACAGCCTTGTGGACTACGGTGACGAGGACGGCCAGTTCAACGAGGACGGCTCCTTCATCGGCGAGTACGCTGGGCGCAAGGAGCGCGGCTCTGCCGAAGTCAAAGGGACTGCAGCCATCACAGCGTGAGGGCGATGGGGGGAGAGGAGGGGAGGGGAGGGGAGGGGGGCGGCATGCCATCCATCTTTGGGACAACACCATAATGCAATTTGTGGGGAAGGGAAAAGGAAATAAATGGCTTAATCTATGTGAAGCACAATTTGACGCGGAAATTAAAGTGTTCTCGTCGGNTTTGTGGGGAAGGGAAAAGGAAATAAATGGCTTAATCTATGTGAAGCACAATTTGACGCGGAAATTAAAGTGTTCTCGTCGGCCACGCAGCCGCTCGCTTATGTGCGGCTCATATGTACCTGCGACACTGTTACAGATTTTTAGCAGCTTGTTTTACATCACCATAGACCATTTACGCTGCCTTTTTTTCAACGCAGCAACTGTTTGTATTCCACTCAAAACACAGAAACTAAACTGACACGTTTCTTGTCGTCGCCTATGCAGCCTGGGTTTTTGTTCTCCCAGGATTCCAGCCTACGTTTCCGTATAGCATGCGAGTGTTTGTGAATATATGTAATGTGTTTTCTTTCATTTGCAACCAAGAATTTTATATTTGAGGTCAAACATTAAATGCCATTTAATACGTGAATTGACTTGTTTACTAGTAAAGTATTTCTCACTGAACTATATACATGGCTGTGCTCAGAAAGTTTTGAATGGGTTGAGTTTTTTTTTTCAAGTGAATTAGAGTTGGTTAAGCAAAATTAAAGTTTTCAATATATGTTAAGGTTGGCAATTCCAGATTTTTGTAAAGCTTAACCGAAATGATTCCATATATTTTTTATTTAGATTTTGCCTATGTCTAATATTTTATCCTCATCTAATTGGAAATTTACTAGAATTGCCTGTTAGAGGACTTTTGTTTGCATTGTTTAAAGTTAAAAGTCACAGTTAAATATTCAGTTGAGGATTTTTTACACCTATCCCTTAACGTGGCTTGTATTACTTCAAATGATGCATCCATAATTTTATTCTTCAAGAAATCCCTCTTTTTTGCTTGTGTTTTACATTTTCTAATTTTGGTGGGTATATAAATAAACTCAGCCCTCAGGGAAGATATTTAATGAGCTCCCAGATGCTTCAAGGGTCAGTTTACTTTATTTGTCAAATACTTTATTTATCATCATAATGGCAGTAACACAACTTATATAAAATTTTTAGCAATTAACATTAGTCGATCAGAATCTATTAATGTTTGTCACATGACATTTGCACTTACAAGCTAAAAATATTCATGATGCATGACGTAGTGTAGAAAAGAGTTAAAAGCTTTTAGCCATTTCGTCAAACATATCATATGTTGAAACTATTTCTGAATGTCTCAGCAAGCAACTACAGTCTTAGAAAATTACACATGGCAGTCAGCAGCAAGGGTTTCATTTCTTCTTCGTCATAGTGTAGGACGTGCCAGCGGATTCATTATTTTTCCTTTTCTTTGCTTCTCAAAAGTGTTACTACACTGAGGAAATTGTGGAACTGCAGGAAGAGGGAAAATGAAAGGCGGTTCAGCTGATGTGCAGCGTACGCAGGTGCACCGGACTGCGTAACCAGCGATATGATGGTGGCTGGATGTCAGGCGGAAAACGTTTGTGCAATTCAGGTTCAGAATTTTCTACCGAAAAAAATCCACAGGGCCGACACCTTGTTGGGACAGAAAAGTAGACGTAAAAATGAGTTTGGCAGATTTTTTTTTTTACACCGTAAGAGTTCAAAATGTAGACAGACATGTAGAACATGGTTAGAGTTCTAGGTAGGGAAATTAACATAACAGCCAGCTATAAGCTCCTTTTTCATCCAGACATGATCTCGGAAAAGAGTACGGAATGGTATGAAATGAAATGAGTGAGAAATAACCAGAGCCCCCCGTTGTAATTTAATTTACCTGGGTTCCTCTGTGTGCCGGGTTCGGCCTTTCTGGTAGGTCAAGCTGAAGACGAATGAGGCAAGGAGGGAAAGGTCACCCCTGCCGAAGTGTGCCGCCAAGTCCTCCCAAGTTGAGGGAGCGTTTCCAGATCGAGAAGTCCCAAACTATTTCATCTAAATCACCTTGAGAGCTATAAATAATGTAAAGCTCAGGTCAACGTAGGCATTTCCCCGTAAGACCCAGTGAAACCTCACCTTGTGTGGCGCTGGAACAAATGCCCGGTTTAAATGCGGAAGAAAAATGAGCTCGTCCGCCCCACCCCCCCACACACACTCAATAAATCTGCAGCCGCGCCACCCGTAATAGGTAGGTGCTGGCATTCTGGCCTCTGCCTTTACCGGTAAATGCAATCACCTCATGTACAGGGGACAGATCACCGTATGAGCTGTCAAATGCGTGGCGTGATTTTTCTGGTTCATGCCGAATAGGAACATTCTGACCTGGGATTGATTCAGACCCAGCTGTGCGAATGAAGGCATCTTTAAAAGAAACACTTACAATATGGTGCCCAAAATATTGACAAATCAATGGGTTTACGACAAAAAAAGTCTATTTTCTTCCGCACCTTTCACCCCAAAACCTAAGAAACTGCCAAACCTACCATTCACCTGCACAAGTTAAACCTTACATTTTATTATGGATCGATTACAATCGTTCAATTTTAATTGCAGAAGAACATTCCCCGCCTAGAAAATTAACTAATAAAATAAAACTGCATCGACTTGCATCAGATTTTCAACTGGGACACGTTTGTTACAAATAATACCCCTGTTGCACATTTTCTATTTTGAGCGTACAGAACCTGATTTCATTTTTTGAACCAAAGTATGATTTCTTTTGTACTTGTAAAATAAGTGTGTTATCTTTACCTTGAACTTGTATCAAGTTTAACATTGACCCATCATTGTCTGTATATTGACATTTCTTTGTGAAGGTACTTAGTTGAATTTAAATGAGGCTAAATAATAGGGGGAAAACAACTCAGATGTAATATAGTTTGTGTCCTTTATTTGGGATTGTAATGTGCTGTTGTTTTCATTAAAATATATGCTGGAACCAGGTTTCTATTTTCCTTAGAGTACTTATGCACTGTTTTCGTGTTAAAGTGTGTTCATGACTGTGGGGCAAAGAAAATACTACATTTTTGTAGCCAAAGTGCAGTAAGCAAACAAAGCAATTTAACAGTATTAATAAATTTGTTGCTGTACATATGCAGTAAATGACCCATTTATACAGCAGGGTATTTTACTGTATCAGGTCAGGGTAAGTACCTTGATCACAAATCCATGTTCTTAACCACTTCACTTACCTACTTTCCCAAGTATCTATTCCATCTGAAGATGTATTGTGAAAGCAATTTTCCCATCATCACCCCATCCATGAGCAATTTGTTATATAAATATAGATAATAGTGTTTGCTCAGAAGTCTCTGTAGGTGTCTTCAACACCTAATTTGAATGCTTATTTCATTTGAGGTGTCTTATCAGTCAACTTCAACTTCAAAAATGTTCTCATTCCTTAAAAGGACAGTCAAGGATTGAAACCAGTTTTCAAAAACACCAATAGTGAGAAGCAAACACTGATAGTATTCCTATCGCAGTTATTAACTAAAAAGGTGCAACAGCATCTCCTTTCATTTCCAGCTCCTTTCTCGAGTGAGCAGTGAGATCTTTATTCTGGTTCTGCAGAATATGTTGTTGACACAGTCAGTTGTGAACACAGTTGTCCATTTGCTTGCACTTGACAGAGAAAATGGTTTTATCTTATGTCGTTTTTCTGTCACTTTCCTCCACATTAAGAGCACCATTTGAAACAGGTTTTGCTGACTATTAAGCCTTTTTTTTCCACAAACTCTTGCACATTTGTGCACCACTTTGTTGCACTCGCGACATCCTGATATTTACCTTGTCCTTCTGGGAAGCATTTCTTCGCGCCTTTTGCTGCCTGCATTAGGTGCGGCAGAAATACATTTTTTTGTGTTAATACTTTTTTCAAGTGCGGTAACTGACGTAAAAAGCAGTACAAGTTCTGATTGTAAGCAAAAGCTCATTCGGCTAAGACTCCCCAAACCCTCTGCTTTCTTAATCTAAAGTCCATCCTGCAGCACAAGCTGATACGTTGTCACTTCGTTGGCCATCTCCATTACTGAAGGACAGGAGGTGACGGAGGTTCTTGACCCATTCTGCCCAAATGGTGCTTTAATAAGTGGTACTGAAAGCGGAGGAGTCATTACAAACAGTCTAGGCCCATAAACAGTCCTGTGTTGCCGACCCTCGCTAGAGCCAATCTAACCTGTAAACGGAGACATACTTCTCACTCAGCCTCTAACAATAACAGTAACAGCGTTTGTTAGGCGCCATCCAATGTTCTGCGGCTGCACGGGACTGGAGACACCATGTAATTCCTGGTAATTCAATAGTGGCTAAATTCGATAGGGCTGATTATCCACAAATAGCATCATCAGTGAGCCGTGGGATGAAACCTCCGGTGTTTCCTACTTCTACTCATACAGGCCCGCGTGGCGCCTTCCTCCTCTTCTTCCTCTTTTTTTTCTGCTGCCAAAAGAATTTAGGCCAAGAAACTTGTGCCACTGGACAAAGGGGCCCACAGTTCCAGAGGGGAGGGATGGAGGCCAGATAGGGTCAGACAGGTCCATGTATGACCCTCCTACAGTCCGCACAAACTGTTCTTGAGGTACAAGATAGTGGGAGGGGCATACCTTATAGAGCCAAACAGCCCCCCGATTCTTCATCTGTTTACCACAGAAAAAGGTGCAGGAACAAACAGGTGAACCGTCAACCCTGAATGTGTCACTGGGACATTTTGACAAATGATAAAACACACCATCCCACACTAAAGGGGGTCTTTATTGACACACCCTCATAAAGCCCAGCACTCCTCACACGAACGCCTGGGTACCATTTCACTGTGGTTCTAGTGGAGCATCAAAGGAGAATCTCTCATTTTAAATTAAGTGAAACCTTGTGTAGTTTGTATCAGACAGGACACAGATGCATACTTTATGTCTTTCAACATAGAGTTTGACTTACCAGAGTGAAACATGTGAACAGATTCTTCTGTTTTCAGTTTCCACTTTGTGCTACGAAGAACCTGTGTCCAATTTTGAGTGAGCGGCACAGAGAATCATAATGTTCCTTCAAAATCCATCCAGTCATTATCATATAACTGCTTCATCCTGGTCAGGGTTACTGTGGTCACTGTGGTACGGAGCCAATTCCAGAATAAATAGGCACTAAGCTGTGAAACTACACCCTAGATGGGACGCCAGTCCATCAAAGGGTCACTGTCCCTTATGTTCCACCAAAGTGTAGAAAGAATTTTAAAGAGTTTTTAGTAACACTCAGGTTTGTCCAATGTAAAATTAGCTTCATACGTACAATAAATGTATGATTATAGAACGGAAAGGTCTTATGTACCCGCATCTTGCCATATGTCACAGTTGAAAAGATTTTTCACCATGTTATATCCCCCAAAACACCGCCAACCTCACCCTCTCACACTCACCATCGATGGAATGTGTCACCTTCTATGCAATTCTGCCCTGTTATGGTGCCACTTGCAGCTAACAAT
>UFQX01000077.1:0-231428 GCA_900497675.1 Arapaima gigas
TGGAATTATTTTTGGAACCATCCTCGCTTTATAGCATTTTTCCCACAAGTGCCTAAGACTTTTGCACACTACTGTAATTCACATTAAAAATATTGCATATTAAAATGCAAGGATAAATAAGGAACCTCAAAACACCACAATTGACCTCTATGAATCCTACCAGTAAATAAAAACCGTTGCTGGAGTTAATTCTGCTACCTGAAAACGTCAGGTTTGCATGTAGCCCAGTTTAAGTGCTGCTGCTTTGCTGTTTACTGCTGCACCCTGAGTTGTCTTCATATAATACTTTAATGATGTTTTTACATAATGTTACTGTAATGTACATCATCACGGTGCCAAAATAAATAATTATTGCTTTAATCTGAAATTCATATAAAATCATTCATTTGCAGTAGAGTTCAAAACACATGGATAATATTTTGAAATCATTATCCCTTGCATTTTTACCATGTATATAGATATCTATTTTTCAATACTTTGTTGAAAAAATGTACACATTTTAACATTTTTTGATACCTAGATTAGCATTTTGTTTCTTTATGAATAATTTCAAATCACATTTACAAAAACATTTTGGGACTTGAAAGGCATATACATCAAACACAACCATAACTTGACATTTAAAATCTAGTTACTGAAATAGACTCCTAATGCTAGAGAGGCTGTGAACTATTTCTGTAATAGAAGTTGCTTTTCATGCTCTAAGCAGTGGTCTGTGAATTTGTAGATGGATAAAAATTTGATTTACTGTCTTAAAGAAAAAGATGGTTTAGTCAAAATACCGAAGAATAAAGAAATAAAACCTGCCATCTCACATTTGAAACTAGTATTCTTGCTGTATGTATTGGTCTGTGGTTAAGAACAGCGATTTAAAACCAGAAGATTTTTGTTGAAATCTCATTGCATTGATCCAGTTACATGCCATACTGCTAATGGTGCACAATATCGTGCCTTTTTGAGCAAAAGGTGTTTAAGGTGTTTTAAGAATGTATTCATGAAGTTACTGCATGCATATTATATTCGTCAAAGACAAAAAACAGGATAAAGACAGTAGACTGTATGAGGGAAAGCTGTATGTATGCGGCTAATACAACCTCATCTCACTACCTCAACTAGAAAATGTCGGTACCGTAATTTATCTATCTCCATTTATATTGCAATCATATTTACAATGGGAAGCACAAATCTTCCTCCACACGTGTCTAACCTTCGCCATGCAATGTAAGTTTACACTGTAAACTGACGAGCTCAATTTGACGACGAAGGAAACAGTAGGGAGTCGAATCCTCGGCGTCCTATTGGAGGACACCTAGAATCATATGACAGAATCGTCACTACTTAAATGGCTGCCTACATGCAAACGAAATAATACGAAGCAGTACTAAAGTGATCAAATCTCTACCTCCTGATTACATTGGGAATCCAGTCAAGACAGGTATATTTTAACGTTTGCTGTGTCCCGCAATGCTGAATGGGTGCAAACGTGTGTTCTGATTTTGCAGTAATGTATGCCAGACTAGCTCACGGCTACTTGGCGTTCCTGTCTGTTCCTAGTGCTTCGTTATTATGGGGCCACTTTTTTATTTTAAACACATATCTGAATCGATTTTTTTTACAGTCATGTGGCCGGAAAGTATTTAAGTTTAGCTTCCTGGAAAATGAGTTTGAATGAAAGATTAGTTGATACTTAGATGGTTGGCCGCCCAACTGATATACTTGAGCTAGCTGCAGCACTTTATTAAAATTTGTTGTCCACAAAGAACTTGCAGTGTGGATGTTTATTGAGTAGTTTTGGTAAAAAGTAGCAGTAAATGTACAGAATTTATTTGCAGTTAAAGAGCTGCACAATACCTACATGTCAGTATGTGATTTCTGAAGAGAAGATCATAAAAGGCACAAGAAGAACCTATGATCTATATCTCTTGAGCTTATACTTTACATTAAATAATTAATGTTTTAATAAAAATAAAATACTGTAGACTAAAGTAATTGGGGAAAAAAAAAGAAATTTAACTTGAAAGTTTGAATGTAAGAGTGAGGAACTGAGAAAGTACCATGGGTCCTCAATTTACAAACAAAGCTGGGCAGGAAGTGTTTGTAATTCCTTTTGTCTATAACTCTCTCAAGTCTCTTTTGTCCCCTAGATTACAATAAAGGTTTTCATTTAATACAGTTTTTACTTTAGTTATTCACTGGTAGCTTCTGTAGAAACTTCAGCTAAAGCTGTAACATTTTAAAAGTATACTATTTTAATACTCTAGCTATATTAAAATGAACAGTTATTTAAAATAATTGAAAATAAAAATACCTCCTGTTCACACTCTTATTCAGTGCTTGTTGTTGACTGAGTCATCCTTTAAAAATGCACCATGTTTTGGAAATTATTTGTCAGGAACACCAGACATGAACTGTAATCACCATGGAAGTGAGTTGATTTAAGGTGGTTTCACACTACTGCTCTGTTTTTATGTTATTTACTTGTGTCACTTAGCTGGGCCTTTGTTTAATCTTCAAAAATTCACAATTCAATTTTTCATATCCTAAGGTACCTGTGTCCAGTAATGTAATAAACAAAACAATGAGGGGACCAGTTTTGACTCTTGGATTCAGTAAGACATTTTGTAGTTTGATGTAATAAAATTTCTGTAGACCACATTGACATTTAAAAAAAAAAAAAAAAAAAAAAATAAGTGCACAATGCAAATGAATTGAGCTGTATGTTAATTTGTAAGAAGGGTAGTTTTTATATATAGTATGTTTAATTTTAATCAAACTTTGAGTGAAACAATGTCCAAATACTTCAAAATATTTAACTCGTTTGTACATCCCAGACATATATTCACATTTTCTTGTTCCATGGGATCTTGTACCACATAGTGGTTTGAATTGCTTTTGTATTTGAAATGAAGGTTATAATTATTACTTAGTAAAAAACTTGAAGAACTTGTTAATATTTAACTGTAGCCCTATCAATAATTTGCTGAATCAGTGTGTTTTATTACACTTGAAGGCTAAAGATCAGAACGTGAATTTTCCATAGCTTGACATACACTGTCAGAAAAATTACACAGAACCAGGTAAATATATTTCACATTTTGTGGTACATTTAGGAGTCTAACATAGGCTTGAGGTCTGTCGATATAATTAATTTCCACTGTTCAGTTTGAGAGCTTGACATTGTTGTTACTGAATATTAGTTTCATTGCATTAAGTGGAACATGTGTTGCTTAAATTACAGTCTGAAGAAACTTCAGTAGTAGTTTTTTTTTTTAGAAGTGGAAATCTTATTAGTACTTAAATTTACCAAGTGCAGTGACTTTCATAATACAATGAAATTGATTAAAGTATTTACAGTGGACAGTATGAGGAATTAATTTAAGCTGATTGAAATTCTTTTTCTGGGAATTCTGTCATTTGATGTTTTTATGTGTTTTTGTGCTCTTAGTAGTATGATATTGTAGAACCAGAGACAAACAATGTTTTTGAATAGATGATACAGTACTGGCACTGATGCTTTGTAAAGCTGATTGTATAGAGGTCTCCTGTGTTTACTGGTGATTTAACTAACCTAAATGTTGGATATTCCTGTTGGTGCTACTGTGTATGTCTACGTGTACTCTCTCCCCCCTCCGATAAGGAAATTTAATTGTGACTTTTAACCTTTCTTCCCAGACTACATTATCATGACGCCAAAGATTACACTGGAGCTGCTCCGGCAGCTGAGGCTAGCCATGAGGAACAGCAAGTATGTCAGTGAGCCCATCCAGGCATACATCATACCATCAGGAGATGCACACCAGGTAAAACTGTGCAGTACAACATTTAAAAATAAGCTACTCAAGTGCAGTGCTGGTAACAGTGTTTTTTTTTTTCCCTCTCCCCTCCCTCCCCCCAGTACCTAATATACAGTATCATTTTAACTTGTTCCTGTTAAAATTTCTCATAATACCACAGTGGTCTTTGCTTCTGTAATGTTTATTGTTTCTTGCTGTGTTGGAAAAAGATTTTATAAAGTCCTGATGTGTAACTGAAATAAGTAATATGGAGGCAAAATCTGAAATAAAACCTATTCTGAAGTTACTTTCCTAAAACAGTATGCATTAAATTATCATTAAATTATACTATTTCCAAAGTGCCTTACAATGTTAGGACTGTATGCTAAGCTACTTAATATTACGTATTTATACAGCTGGGTTACTTTTACTGTATCAATTCAGAATAAGTACCTTGATCAAGGGTACTACAGCAAAGGAGTGGCATTCAAACCCAGGTTTTTCAGTTACATCAAATGTGAAATGATGTCTACATCTTTACACGAGGGTGGGTTTTGTGTCTCCTTGAGGTGAATGCCCAGGCAAAACTGTGGCTCTGCTGAGTGGGGTACCTGCTTTCCTCTAATAAGAGGAACAGCAGGTGCTTGGCCATCTTTGCTTGCCAGAGGCTCATGGGGGTGACTAGCTATTTTTTAACACCTTTTTACTAATTGCTCATCATCAGCATTGCTAGTTACCAGTCCTGCTCCCTTTTCTGTGTTTTTTCAGAGTGAATACATTGCTCCCTGTGACTGCAGACGGGAATTCATCTCTGGATTCAATGGCTCAGCAGGTACTGTATATTACACTAGGAGGTATATTTTTTTGTGTTTCATTAAACTTAAACTTGACATTGGGGAAGTTTACCTGTGAGATTGTGAAAGTTAAAATGTATAATTTTACAGAATAAACATGTAATTGTCAGTTTACTTTGGAAGGTCCTGCTGGTATCATGGAGGTTAAATCATACGAAGCTGTAACCTTAAGGTATCCTCTACTGTAACGTTAGTGTATTGAATTAATTCACTGAAATACTGAGCTGTATAAAGGAGTCAAACAAGTGTCTTCTGCTGGAATTTCCTGATCTCTCAATTAAAGTGTATAACGTTTACTTATAGCTTGACCAGGGTACCTCTACCCAACTCTGCAAATGGGTTAAGTGTAAGTGCAGATAAGGAAAGTCCTTGTAAAAAATTTGTTTGGATCAGTGCTACATATGAAAAAGCTGCAGTTTTTAATGTATGAAGTAAAAATCTTATTACTTGATACCTGCAATCAGTTATTGACTATGCTCTTGTATCATATTAAAATAACTATGTGAAGATGTCACGTTACAGATGTTGGGCTGACATGCTGTATCTGTTCAGTTAATGTAAAAGGCTTTGAAATAGGTGGTGGATTTCTTAGGTGCAGTCAGTGTAGCTGGCAAAGCTTCCAGTGAAAAGGGAACTGGAATATTAGTTTCCTTTCCAACAAACTTGCATGCAGTACTTTGGGAACTGGCACATTGAAGTGTAGGCTTTTTAAACTGTATGTGAACTTAAATCTAATTTTATACGTCTGTCACTGTTCAATAGATATTCAACTCAAAGTGGTCAGGATGTGAATCTTCACTTTGGTGCAACTGCTAACAGCCCCCTTTTTTTTAAGGCTCAAGGTGAATTTGTCATTCTGCACTTATACAGATGTACAAGGAGAACAAAATGCACACTTAATACACAAACACAAGACACATACACAGCATAAAAAAACAAAAACATTGAGGCAGGATAGATAAATAAATGGTAGCACTCTGATCTTTTGGGGTTTCACCTCACTATGAGGCTATTTCGTATGCCTTTCCCTTTGTACAGCATGACCCTCCATGGTCTAGTGATACCACCTTTCCATTGCACAATATACAGCATCTTCTCCCATATGCTGTAATAGGTTACCCAGGTGTTGCTATAATCAGGGCTCCTGAAACTTCCTCTGAATTCACCATGTTGAGCTGATCGCCTGCTTCGGTGGATGTTGCTGCTTGGGGATGTGAATTCCAGAATGCATAATCAGAGCTTGTGTAGCTTGTGCAAGCAGGGAGCTGAGACAAAGGACTTTCACCTCTTGAATGAACAGCCAGGAGCTCCTCCCATTAGCAGAAAGATTTGTTGGGTGCACATGGAACGTGAACTACAGAAAAACAAATGCAAAGACATTGAAGAGGGTGCTGTGTCTTAGCAGTGCTCCCATCTTTTGTACACTTCTCCATACACTTCAAAACTGTCAGTTCAATGAGAAAATACAGAATGGACTAAAAAAAGCCAAACAGAGAAAAAAACAAAATTGAAGGGGGGGAAACAAAAACCAGAGATAAATTGGTGAGGCTGCTGTGTCCTAGTGCAGTGCCATCTGTGGGGGGAGAGAACTGCAGAAAAACAGTAAAGTGGTACACAGAAAAACTAGGGGAAAAAAACAAAGCAAAGGGGAAAATTAGCACCGTGGTAGACAAGAGAGGCAGCTACGTCTCAGTATGCTGTCATCTTGTTTGTTCGTTTTCATCACGAGTGAAAGGAAAAGTACATTTACAAAAATGTGCTTTCATGGTCATTTCTCAGTTTCTTGGCAGCGCTCAATTTTGGCCTAGTTCAAAGGTACAAATGTGCAGTCCTTTCAGTATTTTTTCTCAAGGTAATACCATTTATGCACGTTTTCTTGCATCCTGCTTCCAGGCACTGCTATTGTGACTGAACAGCAGGCAGCCATGTGGACGGATGGGCGGTACTTCCTGCAGGCAAGCCAACAGATGGACAACAACTGGACCCTCATGAAGATGGGTAACTAGATTATAATTTGGGTATAAAATATTGCCACAGCTGCCATACAATTTCTTCTTTTTCTTCTTCTTTTATTATTATTATTATTATTATTATTATTATTATTATTATTATTATTATTATATAATAATAATAATGATGATGATGATGATGATAAATGGTGATGATAATAATATAGTTGCAGCATCAACCTGTTTGTTTAAATAAATTAGCTTTAGGATGCCATCCTATGTATACAGTACTGTGCAAAAGTCTAAGGCACCTGTGGGAAAAATGCTATAAAGCGAGGATGGTTCCAAACATAATGTCATGAATACTTATTAATTAATAAACCTTCTAAAAAGTGCAGTAGACAAAAAAAACCAAAGTGACCACCCTTTGCCTTTAAAACAGCATCAATTCTCTTATGCAAACTTGCATGCAGTTTAAGGTAGAGTTTGCTAGGTTCTTCCAAACATTTTGAGGAACTGGCCACAGTTCTTCTGCCGACTTTGACATGTCCTCCCAGACTGACTTGATCATGTTGAGATCAGGCCTCTGTGGGGACCATACCATCTGTTGCAGGATTCCTTCTTTTTGCTCAAGATTGGGTGTTTGAGGTCATTCTCAGGCTGCAGAATGAATTTGGGACCAATCAGAAACCTCCCTGATGATAGATAAGAATCTACCTGTACTTCTCAACAGACGTTGAAGTTGCATGCCTAAGACTTTTGCACAGTATTGTAAATTGTGCAAAACGGCTTAAAGCTGCAGTGCTTTGCACAATTGCTGCGTGTATAATATCTACAATCTGATATGTGAATTCCTTTACGCATTAAGTTTTTAATTTTACTTGAGACTTACTTTCAGGATGTTTTAATTTTGTGTATAATCTGTTTGACAGGCTTGAAGGAGACCCCGACTCAGGAGGACTGGCTGATCAGTGTTCTTCCAGAGAACTCTAAAGTGGGAGTTGATCCTTGGATCATAGCAGCAGGTCAGTTGTGTGGCTCACTTTGCAGTTGGGGGTCTTTCACGATCGTTTTTTGGTATTCAGTTGTCTTATTAAAAAGCTTATTCAACAGATCTGATTTCATTTCAGACCAATGGAAAAGCATGTCCAAGGCGTTGAGCAATGCGGGACACACTCTGGTAGCTGTGCCAGAAAACCTCATTGATGCTATTTGGGTGGATCGACCAGCAAGGCCCAGTACACCACTCATCACTCTTGGTTTGAAATACACCGGTGAGTGTTGTCTTTTGATATTAATATTAACTCTTTAAAATTATGGGTTTTATATAATCCTTATCCTCTTGTATTCCTAAACTGTCAGATTTTCCCCCTATATTCCAGATGAAACGGGACTGATTTTACATTGGCAAAAAAAACCATTCAGTATCTGTTTGAGGATTACATTAAAGTTTTATCAGTTAGGTTACAGATAATTTACACATTGATTCTTGGACATCTACTGCAGGTTTAACCTGGCAGGACAAAGTTGCAGCCTTAAGGACAAAGATGTCAGAACGAAAAATATCCTGGTTTGTTGTCACAGCGCTGGATGAAATTGCCTGTATGTATTATCCTTCATATTTCACTATAATTACAAAACTGAGGTCCTGGTAAGGGCTCTATATACCATTTTCATGGTTCGGCTTGCCTTTTTTCCAGGGCTTTTCAACCTCAGAGGTTCAGACATAGAGTACAACCCTGTATTCTTTGCCTACTCCATTGTTGGAATAAATACAATAAGGTAAAAACTTTAACAAGATACAGGACCTGTCATGCAACATTGTTAATGCTATGACACATTTATATTAGTTAAAGAAGTGCTTTGGGAAATGGCTTGAAATGGCCGTTTATTTCATAGTAGAGATAGCTGTTGTTTGTACTAACTGAGGTTAAAATTGATTTTTGAAATGAATCACATTATTATGTGAAAGTGACTGCATTGTCCAGTGAGAGTAGAGAGTGTAACTGTTGAGAGTGTAACTCCTGCATTCTGAATGGTCAGGCTTTTCATAGACGAGAAGCGCATGGCCAGTCCAGACGTCCGGGAGCACCTGCAGCTAGATACACCAAGCTCACCAGAGCTGAGCATTCAGCTGGTCCCTTATGAGACTGTGCACAGTGAGCTGCAGGCCATCTGTGCCACCCTTGGACCCAGAGACAAAGTCTGGATCAGCGACAAGGCCAGCTGCGCTCTTTCTGAGGCCATTCCCAAGGTGCGCATCCACTGCTGTTCGTGTCTTTGTACCAACCTTTTCCATTCATTGTCATTTTTAGATGTTGTTTTACATATCAACACTGATCACATGAGTGATTCTATACAGCTTAGACAAAAGCTTTATATTACCTTATTTCTTTCATTATCATGGCAAAGAAACATGCATTCCCCAAATTAATGTCATTATTTGTAAAATTAGAAGCTACATGATATTCAGCCAGTTCTACCAAAATAAACTGAGGTACATGTCTTACAGTTAACATCTCAATATCCAATCTGTAGACCTCTTTTTCGAGTCTAACTCTCATAATCAAAAATTCCTAGTCTTGCTTGGATTCTATTGGTTCTAAATATAATCAGCTAAAATATCTTCATCTTTCATTTATAGGTCCACAGGTCTCCTATTCCTTATACTCCACTTTGCCTCTCCAAAGCTGTAAAGAACCCCACAGAGGTGCAAGGAATGAAGATGGCACATGTAAGCTATGACATGAGCCAGCAAAGCCAAAGGGGAAAAAAAAAATCATTGTTTGTCTTAGGGAATTTTTTTTTTTTAACAGATCAAAGATGCGGTTGCACTATGTGAGCTGTTTGCCTGGCTAGAGAAGGAGGTACATGTTCTGTTTGTTGTGCTCATCTCAAAGGCTGTGGAATATAACTGATCTTTAGATGCTCAGGTACATAAGTGTGATGTACTGCCATCACTTTCTAGATTCCCAAAGGTACGGTGACAGAGATATCTGCTGCTGACAAAGCAGAAGAATTTCGCAGGTAGGTTTCCTTGAGTCTAGATAAAGGAGTCTCTTTATAAAACACATGTTCATACCTCTAGATATATGTGGAATGAATGTCAAAATTCTTAAGCCATTAAGTTACAAAGTATCAGGATTTATTTGTACTCTGCTGCCACCAAGTGGAATTAAAAAAAGTTCTAGCCCATCGTTGTCACTAATCCTTCATCACTTTTTTCTCCAAAACAACTTACAATGTTGTTTGTGGACTAAGCTACTTGCACTGATTTATACAGCTGGTTATTTTTTTACTGTACCATATTATTATAATTATTATGAGTAACTTGATCAAAGGTTCTACAGTAAGAGCACCATTCAAACCAGTGACATTTGGGAAATACCTCTAACCATCATACTGGTCACAGCTCCCTATTATACAGCGTGATTGCATTTGTAAAAATAAAGTAGGTCTCTTGCCGTAGGATTGATTATATTAATTATTTGTTATTGAAATACTTTTTTTTACTTCATAGTCAACAGCAGGACTTCGTGGGGCTAAGTTTTCCAACCATTTCCAGTGTGGGACCAAATGGAGCAATAATACACTATCGGTTGGTACATGACTTTGCACTTTACTGTCAGCTGTGCAGATGGAGGTTTTTGGGGAGCAAAAGCATTGTTTGCCCTTTAATGAGCAAGAATGTAGACTGACACTAGATTTTCTTTTTCCTTTTTTGTGGTTTTGGTTTAATGGGTTCCTTTAAAAATCATGTTATTTGTTGATCAGTCCTCTCCCAGAAACGAACAGAACGCTGACACTTAATGAAGTTTATCTGATTGATTCCGGTGCCCAGTACAGGTAAGCTTGAATCTTTACCATTCTTTGAATTTTTCTGCAGGGATTAATAAAGTTTTATCCTATCCTGTTCTACTTACATGTGATAAAAATTATGATGCTCAATAAATGCTAGTTTTTGCCATCATTTCTTAGGAAATGATGTAAAAGGGTTATATAAGAGCATAAGTTTTTGAACAAAGTCTTCTAGCCAGGCAGGATTTGTGCAACATAGTTGTGATTTTAGTTTTTTTTATGTGTGTCTAGGTGGTAAAGTAGAACTGGTTTTATTTTGGGAAATAACTTTTAGAAGGGGTTTTGATGTAGAGGTCAGAACTGCAAAGTGTTTGTAATGTATGTTTGTGTCTTCATAGGCAGAGTGTTCTCTAAAAAGTAGAGGTTTGTTAATAGTGACAGGTGGATGTCAAAAGGTATGTCAAATGGCCACAGATTTAGGAGCAAACCCCAGAAGATCAGAGTGCTACCATTTATTTATCTATCCTACCTCAATCTGTCTGTCTTTTTTATGCTGTGTATGTGTCTTGTGTTTGTGTATTAATTCAAAAGTTCAGTTAAAGGCCATCATTCTCCCCTCTCTGCAGGGATGGGACTACAGATGTGACCCGAACAGTGCACTTTGGATCACCTTCAGCTTATGAGAAGGTACTTGAAGCCACTTACTTCCTGGTTTCATCACAGTACTTTGCGGTAGCCATTCAGGGCTGTGTTGTGTAATTACTTTTCTGGGTTTGCTGTAATAATGGAAACACTGCAGAGTCAGGAATATTTACTCTATCGGCCTCTGATTCCTTCTTTCCCAGGAGTGCTTTACCTATGTGCTGAAGGGCCACATAGCTGTGAGTTCAGCCATTTTCCCCAATGGAACCAAAGGTAGGGTTTGGATGATGTCACATAGAAGAAGCTTGTGTTTTATCACCTAGGTGTATCGTAATGTTGTACAATTTGCAATTCACCAATGCCTTCAGGCAGAGATTTTGAAGATGTTCCTTCACTCAATCTTTATATCACATTGCATGAGGCACCTTGATAGTTCATCACTGTTATCTGGGGTTAGTGGGTCTTTTAACATTAGAAATCCTCACTCAGGTGACCACATCAGGGTTTATCAGGCCCCAGTCTACATCTAGGTAGTGCTGCCTTGAACCCACTGCTCACCTTTTCTGATCCATTGCCATTTAGATGCCTTCTCAGCAGCCTCAGCAAAGCCTGTTTAGCCACCTCAATGAACACACAGCTTATCCTCTAGCTTTTTGAGCAGCACTGTTCCAACAATTCCACATACTTTGCCAGATTCCTTTCATAAACTTCTTCCATCCTCTTTTCCCCAAGGCATTGTAAGCGCCATCAAGAAAACTTGCTTAGAGACTTCTGACAGCAACATGACATGATGACAGATGTCTCTGTAAAAGTGGCTGGAAATCTTAGATGCTTCCTTAAGCCAACCACCAACTGCCAGTCTTGCGTGATCACCAGGACTACTGACCTAGCACTGCCAGCTGGTTTTACTCTTTCCCCTTCCTTACAAAAACTGTTAAGAAAGCGGGTTCTGTAATGGTTTAGAACCCTGATTCTGTGGAGGCTGTTACAGAGGTCAGGGTGAAGCTTCTGTCACTGACAATGGCTCACATCTTCTAAATGAAGTGATCATCACGAGCTCTCCTAGCCAGGGGGTTGATCAACTTAGGTGCACTAAGAAGTGCTTCAGGGTTCCTTCTTACTAGTAACCACCTGCTCCCATAATGCCGTGCGATATGTGAATTATGAGTGTCTTGTGTTAGGTCTATTGTGTTGTGTGTATTGTGTGTTGAGCTGCTGTACATCAAATTTCCCTGCAGGAATCAATTAAGTTTTGTCCTACCCTACAAAAGCTATGGTTTGTTTTGCCAACTGGAAGGTGTTGTTGTGTGCTATCCCCTCTCTGATAAACTCTGCCACTACCCTTAGCACCTGCTCCTGGTGCCAGTAATGGCAGACCTCACTTAATGCTCTTGGGTGTCTGCTGAGGACATGCTCTAGTGATCTACCTGAAGCTAACATGCATAACAAAGAATTCATTTTGCCATAGAGGAATGTACATAGTAAGCATCTCCCTGCTGTTGCCTCCCACTCATATGTGATAATGAGCTTTTGTCTCACAGTAAAGATGTATGGTGGAAATCGGTTTAGTGTGTTTGGGTACTATAGTAAGTTGAAATGTCACTTCTCTTATGAATCCATCTATCAGCAATGTTCTGCCCTTGGTAGGCCACCTGCTGGACTCATTTGCTCGCTCTGCATTGTGGGATTGCGGCCTGGACTATCTTCATGGGACAGGACATGGGGTGGGGTGCTTTCTCAATGTCCATGAGGGACCTTGTGGAATTAGTTACAAAACATTTGCAGATGAACCTCTGGAAGCTGGAATGATACTCAGTGATGGTATGTACATTTTTCTAATATTTAACATGATCTGCAGATTTTTTCCTTCAATAATCAAACTTAGCGATCTAACAGAATAATTGCAATACATCTAGAATTAAAATTTTTAACGTTTGGCCATAACTGAAATTGTATACTTGAATCTGGTTACCCCAGCAGTCTTACTCCTGGAATCTGAGCCCAATACTATTTGGTGTTTCTTGATTGTGTCCCCATCAACCCAGTGTATGATGATAATACACTATACAATACACTTCTCAGATTTTACGGTTGGATAAATTGGAGGTCTAAAGGGACTAATTTTTAAGCTGACAGAAAAGATTATGTGGTATATTTTGTGGCCTATCCATAATTTATACTGTTAATTCTGAATAAATTTCTTAGAACCTGGATATTACGAGGATGGGTCTTTTGGCATTCGCATTGAGAACGTTGTACTGGTGGTACCTGCAACACCCAAGGTTAGTGACTTTTACAGGAATTATTCATGCAAGTAATTTTAAAAAGGATTTTTTTGAGGTGTTTGAATTGATCTTTCTCCTTTAGTACAACTACAGAAACAGAGGAAGTCTGACTTTTGAGCCAATTACACTGGTCCCCATACAAGTGAAGATGATCAACACAGAGATGCTCACTAAAAAAGAGGCAAGACTAAACCTAATTGTACAATCAGTTCTTCACAAAGCCCGCTGAAAACATTTGCACACTTTGTCATTAACTAAATTATTCCTTTAATGTATTGATAAATTAAACAAATCTATTCTTTTGTTTCCCCCTCTGCAGTGTGATTGGCTGAATGAGTACCATAAACAGTGCAGAGACATAGTTGGAGCAGAACTGGAGCGTCAGGGGCACAAGGAGGCCCTTGACTGGTTGATCAGAGAAACTCAGCCAATTGCCTGAAAGCATGTGGGTCACATGATTTGGCAGGAATCTCTATTACATCTATAGTATGTGTTAAATAGAAGACTTCAACCAGCAGTGATTTTTTTTTTTTTTTTTTTTGCTTTTTCCGTACATGAGGTTCTTAATCTTTCTGCAGTTCTCTGATGTGCTCAATTGATGCTCATTTTGTAAAACGTACATGTTCCTGATTGTTTTACCAATACAGTTCAATAAAGTTCAGATTTCAAAGCAGTGGAGTGTTTTCTTTGTTTTTGGATGCTGTCTTGAAATCCATTATGAGACTGACACTCTCTGCTGTACATCTGATCTGAGTACCTTGGGACTGCAACTTCAGAGTCCTCCAGAAAGGCCTTTGGTTACTTATCTATTAATAATCCTGTATGTTCTTCATCTCAGTCTCATTCATACATCAATCTAGATTACACTTCCTGCTGAAGTGACGTACAGTACCTATTACGTGTGATAATCCTACTGTGATAAAAGAACAATTAATACTTTATGGCAAAATATTACATTTAACTTGGACTGTAATTAATTGGGAAACTTTCCAAAAAAACGGCTGGGATCTTTTGTAAAGATGTGCTAAGTACAATTATAAATAGTTGTCCAATGATAAAATTAATATGTAGAAAATACTATTTTGTGGTTGAACTTGTCTGCATCATTCTCTGCACACATTTTCTGTGTAATTTTTATGTTACTTTAAGAATTTGTATGAGCAGAAATATTATTTAATGGGTATTAGATCAGTTATCTGATTTGTGGATTCTTTGATGATGTTTGACAGGTAATTGTTACAGCTGCATATAAAACATGGATGGGTTGAGGATCACCCCATCAATGCTGTCTCTCAGGTCTTCTCGAGATGCCTGTGTCTTCTGCAGGCTGCTCTGGCCTCCTTGCAGAGTGATGGCCTTGCTATTGTCTTCTTCGACAGGGGCAGGGTTACTGTAGATGAAAAAGATCCTGGTGTGGTCTGCCGCTCGCTGCTGGGGCCGTTGAAGTAGGGAAAAGGGGCTCCGTGCTTTGGGGTTCCTCCTTGCTGCTCTGATGGCACCCTCATCCCCATGCTGATCACAACCTCCTGCACTCTCGTACTCCCCGTTGTATCTCCTTTTGCTTCAAAGGTAACAAGTATTAGATACAACATACCAAACATTAGGGACCACAAGTTGAACTGTAGAGAAACTCACCGCTGGCGTCTGTGGCAGGAGATGCTGCAGAAGAGGCTGGTGAAAGTAAGGATGCACAGAGCCAGTGAGGTGATGGTGATGTTGAACACTTTGAATTCTGGAATGAAAACATTAAAAGTAAACAAAATCAATGTTGTAGTAGTTGATGTTCTACTACAGTAGTAGGCATTTTTCTTTCCATTCTACTAACAAAGGAGAAAAACATAATTAATCAAGTTGAAGAACCTACTGAATATCCATCGAGATAAGACTGCAGTCCAGTTTTAATAAGCATTACTCAGTTCAGTCACAGAGTTCTGAGATACTCCCATGAACATCAGCCTTGATCTGGGTTTAGCACACATTTTCATTTCACTTGAAACCAAATGAACAGAGTTGTGAAATAAATGCAGGTAGTATTCTTAGCTTGTGGGAACAGTACTGCTTTTTCCAGAGGCCAAATATTTCCTTTAAAACTGACATTTTCAGCTAAAGCCATGTGCAGTGTTTGTTCCATCTAAACAGCTTTATGGTCTTCTTTGAGTAAATTAATATCTTGATCAAGGGTACTGTACTACTTCCAGGATTTGAACCAACAATCTTTGTATCATTGTTCTTAACTACAACACTGCAAGGAGTAAAGATCAGAACATAACTTGTGCCTCCAGAGCCTATACTGAATTTCATTATTATATTTCTTCTGAGATTGTTCATAATACTTATACTTTTGTGCAGCAACAGTAGTTTTCAAAAAGGGAACTTAAACTTTACACAAAACAAAGATGGAGAACTTTGCACTGTAAAAACTTCAAACCATTTTTTTTTACATTTTTCAAACCAACAATATTTTTATTAAAAAAAGTATGTACAGGTTAAAACCAAAATTCCTTACTTTGGATCTCAGCCCAGTTGGTTGTGGTTAGAGAACATCAGGGTTAAAGAATTCCTACTCACCATGGATAGCATCATTCACAGCCTGGTTGGACAAATTAAGAGCAGTAGTTCTGTTCAAACTCAGGTCCACCTGAGCTTCACTAATATTCCCAGTCATGTTGCTGTCGGTTTTGCCCAGCTAACTTGGAAAGGAGTCTCAGCTGAAAGCTTTCAAATGCTTGGAGTCCACATGACCCAACTAGCTGGCATGGGTTGCCCTAGAAACGTTCCTTCTCTTTTGTCACCCCTCTCTTTTATTCCCTTGTCACCCCCCGGCAGCCTGTTTTGTTTATCCATTACTTGCTCAGTCTTTGATGGATCTTGGACAGAAGACACCAGGAATATATAACAGGACCTGAAAGAGAACATGGTTCAAGGCTGCTGCTCACCAAATCCTCTGGTCTGCCCTTCTTGGTCCATCTTGCCACATCAAAATTCAGCACGTCAGGTGCTTTTACTCCAGAGATTCTTTTTTGTATTATCATTCATACTATTATCACTCATAGACATCTGAAATCTGACAGCTCTTTTATGGAAAGTTATATGCGCTGTTTTCCTCATACACTGTTTTTGTTGCAAAACTCATTAAGCTGTGCTGTTGAAAACACTCACACTGTTCTGTCTGGAATTGCCTGTTACATTCTGGACAAAGGCCTTGAATGAGGGACCCACTGCATTGTGTGCCACACTGTTCAGCAATGTTTTACAGAAAAGGCTTTTCTGAGGTTTCACGTGTGATTTGCAATTTATGGGACATTTCTGAACTTTTTTTCTTGTGGTTGTGGACAACAAAATCTTAAGATGGATGTGATCCAAAAGTGATTGCATCCATCACACTGCATACTAAATAGAGAATTTGGTGCAAGTCTAGGTAATTTTGTATATGGTACCTAATCAGAACAATAGAATATTAGACTAATCATGACTATGAAGATTACTTATGCATTTAAAGGATGAATTTCTGCCACAGTAAAAATGTTTTAGCCATACCAAAATTATCCATGGTAGAAGGGGTACTTCCCACGTGTTGTCTTCAGTCCTATTCTTAGTTCTCAAAGTCCTTAATTTTCCATAATAGCATTTAGAATCTATTGATAGTTTTCCCTCGGTGATGTGCGAGAAGCAGGCTTTAACCCCCCTGTTCCCCCAGATCAACTTTTCCATTTGCCCTGAGGAGACCCTTGACCTGTGTTTGGCCAGTAGCCCACGGGGAGAGAGAACTTGGAATTCTTGTTATCAGTACTATCATTTTCTTGTCACTGAATATCCCTAGAGATATAGTACTATTCCTATACACTGACTCCTCATGTTACAAATGATTGTGTTGCAAATTTTCAAAGATACAAATATTTTACACATTTTTAAATTTAATGTTCTTCACTTACCTATTTTCAAACATTCATCTTTGTACAGGAGGGAACATGACTTGTGTTTATCCACTGAGCCGATAGACAGCAGTAAAGCAAGCAAACATGGTATTGTGGGAATGATAGCACCTGGGCTGTTTGGGCATTGGTGTGAATCTGGCTCAGTCTTTGTGGAGTATGTATGTTGCCTCCATGCCTGTGTGGGCTTCCTCAAAGTGCTCTGTTTTCTTCCCAGTGTCCAAAGACATGTGTTTTAGGTGAATTGATGATGCTAAATTGTTTGTACCATATGACTGTGAGTGAATGTATGTGTCACTACCATATGAAAGATGGTATATGATGTGTACTCTTTTTAGCTTGGAACCCAGTAATTCTCAGATGGGCTCTATACTTTTGTAATCCTGATCAGGACAAGTTATTAAAAGTGAGTGAGTTTGAGATTACATTTATTTCATGCAATATTAGCTTTGAACTTAAGGAAGTTGCTCCACTAGATGTCAGTCTGGCCCAGAGTACCTAGCAGAAATAAAACATTTGTTCACATTTAGCCTTACTTAAATTTCTTCAGGACAAAGGGCCCTTCAACCCACATTTGAAGTCTAGTAAAACAGAAATCGACGCAAAATCATTGTGTGGGAAAACACACAATGACATCTGTATTTTAACTGAGCATAACAGTAAGACAATATTTTTCAAAATATAGATGGTATCAGCAGTCAAATTCTTTTAAGTTCTATTTACATATGTGACACATCTGTTTAATATTTCATAATCACATTAAATGAAAGTTATGCTAAACAATTTACATTTCAGGGGCTGTGTATTGTGTGAACATGGTAGTGTTTACTGGTCAGGCAAGGTTGTGTACTCCATACCAATGCAACATTGTGGGAACAATGTGCTGAAAATAATGCCCCCCTTGGCTCCTGTTTGTGCAGACTTTCCAAAATGAAAAATATTATGGTGTATGAGACAAGTTACACCAGGGACTACAGAAGAACATATGAGTGTTATTTGACTGCCATATGTAAATTTATTAATATAAGTGGCAGCAAAAAAAAAAAAAATCCATACAGCAAGATGAGCTTGGTGAATTATTGACCCTATTTAATTCAGTTTAGAGGGCCTGTGCACTCAGGTGAAGTAGGGCTATTTGTGTACGAATATAGGCTGCTAAGGCAGTAGACTCTGCAGTCTAAGTGGCCTGCAAGGTTGGTTGAGATGCAGGAATTATTCTAACATTTTAATACTTTTGTAACACTTTAAAGTTGATCTAAGTATTTGAGGTGTTCTGGAATTGAAACTGTCATGAGAGGGAAAGGCATTCAGCCTTTGCATTTAATGTGGGAGAGCTGGAGTTTTAGCTCTGATATCCAGTTTATGGGTACAAGGCTGTTTTAATAGTGTTTATGTTGCACAGCCATACACCACACGAGAAATTTTCTACAAAGACTTTTTTCTGTGACACCCTAGTTGTGCACCTGATATAAAATCCAGAATATATAATGGATTAATGGATTAAATTCATTATAGAAGAGATGAGTTAATTTAAAAATTCAGCTGTTTATATAGCTAAATATTTATTATTGAAGTAGTGCAGGTTGAGCTCTTTTGACCAGACTGTTAGTGCAGGTTGAAGTATAAGATTCAGCAATTCAACCTGCAGTTTTTAGGGCCAAGGCCAGACTTGTAGTCACTATAGCATCTACCATGTTACTGTTGCTACTGCAATGGTAGGAATTCAGCAGGCAGTCTGTACCTGTTACTATATCCTTGCTTTTTCAGACCAGTGCTGCTTTCCATTTATGTAGTAGGGTTATTTGGTCAGAGCCCCCATCAAGTGCAACTGGGGCAGTATGTTTACTAGAGGAGAGAAATGGGAGAACTGAAACCACCATGCTAATTTAAGATCATTTGTCACAGACTATTTGTCTCTACTAAGGTTTTAACTCCAATTTGGACATCCCGCAGAAGTGGGGAAATCTGATGCACTGACACCTTTGAACCAACCTCTCTTTACTCTCCACCTGGTCAAGGAAAGCAGAGATTGCAACTGTTTGGGTGCTTTGGGATGCAGATTAGAGACGTAGACTAATGATTACTGATCTGCAGATGCTTAGAAAGCCATTTTGATGGGGAAGGAGGGGATCAAGGCAAAAAAAAAAAAAAAAATCACATTAACAGTTTGAGGTACCAGGTAACTCTTTCTGGAAGGAAAAACAAAGGTGGGAGACCCTGTGGGAGTTAACATTAGTAAGAAAATAAATACACTTTCCCCTCATATTGAGGAGCAGGACAAAGGGTCAAATGGCCATCTGTCACTCACACCATTAAATATGAAAGGAAGTGCCCTACTGGAAGGAGGATATTTGGAATTGAGACACTAAGAGGTCCTCATTGTTTGTAGCTATTCAGCACAGAAATTATCAATGGTAATTGACCCTGGTCTGCACTACATAATGTTTAAATTTAAAAATAATAAGACTGACAAACCACAGATGTCTACAATAGAGTTTCCATGTTGCACAATCAGAGACAGTCTGGAGCAGCCTATTTGTAAGAGTGGAGAGGGTCTTCAGATAGGGCAGGTCCATGTCAAAATGGATTATGATGGATTAAAAGCATGTCTTGCCACTGTTCAGACATCTCAAATTATCACAAAGCAGTTGAGTTGTATTTTTGGTAGTTCTTGTAGTTTTGTACATCTTCCCGTTAATTTAAGTCAAGGACAACAGATTATAGCAAGAGTCGGTGAACTTTGTCATTATCAGTACATGAAGCACAATAACTGGACTGCTGTTAACAGAAAAGAGAACACTGCACTATTAACAATCCCTTTTAACTTCTGAGCATAATTATACATTTGATGTTGGACACTGAATATACCACATTCCATAAAACATAAGAGACTATACCACAGGTTACAGCCACTGTAAAATCCTGAGGTCAGCCTGATCCAAGCATGAGAAGGTAATAGCTGGACTTCTGGTTTATATTTGATTTCCTGCTGATGTTAATAAAACCAAACAAAACATCACTAACCAAGTAACTAGTCAGCAAAAATAGCCCTTCAGCACATATACTACAGCAGCCAAGTGATGAAACCTAACACAAGGATAAAGTACTGAGATAGGGCAATTCAGGCTCCAAAACTAATAGCTCCCTCTAACAAACAATTTACAAAAATGTCATGTCACCAGTTCAGCTGGCTTTTATTAGAGCCTTCATTAAGGTTAATTGGCTGCATCTGGTACCAGTTTTCCTGGGGGGTGGCCGTCAGTCAAGAAGACAGGGTGTGGTTCAGCTTCTGCATGCCAATAACCAGCATGACTTATTTATATCTTACTTAGTAGAATACCTTAGTACATATCTAATGGTCTGTTCAGGGAGATTTGTGTTTGTAATTTTTTGTCTGTAAAAGCTCATAAAAGCTTCATTTGCAAAGGAGGGATGTGAAAGTAAAACCTTATGGCTCATGTCACACATTGGCTGTAGTTGGGAAAAATCAAAATCCCCTCACATCAAATCTCAAAGGACACCTTTCTTCTTCTCCCGAGTATTCACTAGTTTGTGGGTTAGCAGTATCTAATGGTCATCTGTGGTATTTATATATGTATCATGCATGGATAACATGAAGTGGGGTAATTAATGTCATAAAAGTGTATAAAACGAAGTAATGAAAGCGAGTTGCTTTCTTGTGTTAAATGTGTCTTTTGAAACTGCAGTTCAATGTTCATTCACAGGTTATTAGTTACCTGAGTACTTTGAGCATTATATTTTCATTGGCCAGAATTTTTAGTTTATTCATATTTCTGTTAACTGGGGAAACACACTGGGTCTTGGCTTGCCTGTTGATGATATGTGGTAGATCACTGTTTGGATTCATTCTGGGAACTGCCAGTAGCATGGTGTGGATTCCCGAGCACATGGCTGGACTGACACAAAGACCTGACCAAAAGGCCTCTGTGGTGGTCTTCTGAACTGCTCATGTGCTTAATAATAATAATAATAATAATAATAATACATTACTTAAGACAGTGACTTATAATTTAACTTGGGTATCCTTTATAAAGGTAATTACCCTGCACTAAAAATAAAAATTACCTAGCTGCATTAATGGGTAAATTCCTACAAATATTGAAGTATACATACCTGGCACTGTTGTCTGCTTTGATGAAAAGCATCAGCTGCATGAATAAACAATAACAATAAGTGTGGCATGGGATGGAAACTGTACCACTTTGTTCAAGCCATGCACAGCTCTTTCTATAATGGATGGAGTGGGTGGCATCTAGAACTTAAATAAAACTGACCCATGATTCCCTGAGATGTTTTGGTCAAAGTTCTTCTTGGGTTGTACTTGCATTGTTTTAAAAAGTATGAACTGAGCAACTCTCCACAAGGCAGTTATTGTACACTATTAAGATCTGTACTTGGCACAGTGTGAATTTTCTAAGCTCCAAATACATCACTTGGACCTGAATACAAAGAACTTGACAAAGAGTGCGCAATAAAAATACAACTTTCAGAGGCAAAACAAGCTGATACGGCTTACATTTTTGGTCAAATCTAAACTTGTTTATTTTATGCCATTGATTACATTACTGGGAGTTTGCAATATCCACCTTGAGGCGTCATAACAGACACCCATTCAGCACTCTAGACAGTGAAATCCTCTGTAAAGTCTGGAGCTTTGTGGAAAGACAAGGAGATGTGTTTGACGTATCCAAATGGTGCTGAAACCCCTTGGTATGTCACAGGGCTTAAGTGAAAAGGGTTTATGCGAAGAACTTGGCTGCTCTTTTGACAGAAAGTTACAGCAACAGATTCTTCTGGGATCCTGCTGATGTACCTTCCAGAAAGATATCCATTCATGCATTGACCAATTCATCCACTAATCTTTCTGATTGATCTGGCAGTCCACTGATCAATCCATTTTTCCACTCACCCCATCAGACTACTGCTTCTTCTATTGATCCATTGATCAATCCACCAATTAGTTGGTTCACTGATCAATTGATTCATCCATTCATCCATCGTCTGCGTTTACCTGAGTCAGTTACATATTTAGTGCTTTAAAGATTTGTCTGTGAAAATTACTTTGGTCATCTGCTAAGGGCCTCCAAAACCTCTTGAAATGTGTAACACTGTGAGGATTTTCAGGTTTGTCTGCTATTAACTATATCCATTTTTGATGCTGGACTGGCACACTCACCTACCTATGCATGTCCTGTCATATATCCTTCAAGTGGAAACTATGTTGAGATGTTAGTTTTTAGTTAATTCAGCACAGCCAGTACATGCATTGTTTTAAAAAATATAGGTAATATATCATAATGCTTTTAAGTTACCAAAGTATGTGCTAAATAAATGCCAATAATGACAAGGTCAGAAGATTATTTATGCCCTGTATCAGCCTCTGGATGAATAATGCACTCTTTATATACAACTGCATAGCTGTAAAAAAGTGTATAATAAACAGCTAGGAGAAGGAGAATGCTAGATTGTGATTTCTTTGACAATACAGTAGTTTGAAAGTCTTTGTTTAATATAATGCTGACCAATCTTTCCCTTATCTTGATGAATTGTTGCAAGGAGGAAATTTTGGATGACCCTTGCCGATTCCTCTGCATCTATGTGTTCACTTTTCCTCACTTGATGACAAGGAAGTTTTCACAGTTTGATGGGAGACGCTCCACAGCCGCCTGAAAACTGCCCGATCAGTGCACCGGTCTGCTACTATCAGCCAGAACATCCTCATTGTTTTTCTTTTGCTTGTCCAAACATACATTACGTTGAGTATGATTAACTTCCATGTGGGGGTGAGCGTCTAGTTTAATGTGGCCTTGTCCTGACATGCTGAGTAACTGTGCGTCACTGAAATATGTTCTGATAGGAGAAATAGACAGATATGGATACATTATTTTTTCTTTCTGCTGGTGTAACTGGCCTCATTACCCCACCACTGTCAAACAGGTGAAACTTAAGACAATGGATTGAGAGGAGAGACAACGCACCTTGATATGTGACACAGGAACAGCAGGAAGGCTGGACCCCCCCCCCAAGGCTGAGTCCTTAATTCCCTATATGTTGGATTATTTTTTTAAGGGCCCATTGGCACATGTTCATTTCCTTAAAGCCATTTAAAGATATGACTTTCCGCAAACCCTGCGTTACACTGATTGTTGTCTGCATTTAGGACCATAGCCTATCTAAGGGATCCCCTCAAAGACTGTCTCTAAAATAGAGAATGAGACTTTTCTAAACACAATTTTTCAAGATCATATTACTTCCGTAGTTTCAGAAAAGCCTTACACTTACCCCACCGCAGAGCAACAAGGTAGACTAATGATAAATTTATTTCACCTTTCATAATTTTTTTTAATTAAATGAAGTGCTACTGAACCTGAATTTCAGGACCTTAGACAGAGTACAGGATCCATCTGGTGAAGTTGTCTGCTGCATGTATAGTTTGGAGAAACCTTCTTGTCTTCTATCTCCTCTCTTGTAATTTGTCAGCAAGTAATTTGTCAGCAAGAAGCATTTCATCATGTTAATATGCTGGCAATTCAGTTTCATAGTGGAAAGAGACATTCCTGCCATCGATCTTTATGCATAAAGGTTACATTTGTCTGCAAAAGAGATAAATGGTCTCTGTCTGCAGCTGAGGAAAAGCTTCAAAAAGACAGTGCTATTTGACATGAGCTTTAAATATTCCTGAGAAGAAATGTTTTTCTTTTTAAAAGACTCTTTTAAACACTGATGAGAGGAAGTCTTTGTGATCAGTTTAAAATTATTTAAGCGATACTTATATAGATATGTGAACCATGCTTTTTAAATATGTAGATGATGCAACAGATTTAGAAATAGAGAAACCTGGCATGCGGTGATTTTTTTGGAGTTGTAGTGTTTATTGTGTTGCTGTAGACACTGTAAGAAACACATAGATACAACTGCAAAAGGGACTTCATATAAAATCCCATCTTGCTGTCTTCTATTGTTCTGTGGACGCATTGCATGTGTTTTATGTTATTTTGGCTAAAGTTACTGGTTAATCAAGAAATGAATAAATAGTAATATAATAATTAATTAGGACACAAACTCTAGATGCTGATGAGTGCATTGTGATCAAATGAACTAGCACTATAACAATCCAAAGGCGTTTTATTATTTGCTGCTTTCTGAGTTTTTTTCTTCATTTTTTAAAAAGGAATCAATCATTTACTAACCTGTATGGACATAATTTTTATGCACCTGCCACCTCTGTTATGTTTTCCCAGGTTTTTGGCATATTTTCCTGTTTTGGCCCAAAGCAAAAATAATGTAATATTGGATATTTTCTCTTCAGGAGTTTCTTTTGAGGGGAAGAAAGCAGACATAAACTAATCTCAGGGCATGAATTTTAAAGCACTTCAATTCCACTCCATTCTTTATCCCTGCACTTTTTAATTTGCTGTGAAAGTATTATTTTCAGCCAAGTTTTGCAATTTTTATTGTATTAACAAGCCAGAAATAGCAGAGTTCCACTGTGTTTTCCCTGCAGCACTAGCGCAGTACATTCAGTCAAGCACCAAAGATACCTGTTTTTAGAAGTCCTGAAAATAAATGAGTTCCATGTCGATCAAAAGTGCAGACATAAATGTGATGCAATCTGGGTTCTCTGGAAAGTGGCCTTGACTATCAATAAAAGAAACAGTTTCTACAATAAAGTTGAAACTACTGGATGGATTTTTTGTGTTTGTATTCTTTACACGCAGTGTGTCAAATTTCATTTCACGTAGGATTCAAACCCTGCTGTGTTTGTCAGGACTGTGCCCAGATCCTGTCCAGGAGACAGAATAGTGCTTCTTGGCTTCAGTCTTGGTCAAAAGGAAGCTGAATCATCGGTCTGCTGCTTTTTCTGCGTTGTCCTGTGTCATTGTAAACCTGGACAGGATTCCTTATTTGGATGTGGAATGACAGATTTCCAGTTAAATTTAGGAAACAAAGGGGCTGAAGGTTTGGAAGTGGATCTACAGAGCTCAATCTTAAACCAATACTTCACAGTTTCAATTTATATTTCAGTTTGAAAGTGAAGACTTGTATGAAAGGTAATTTTGGGGGTGACCAAACCCCTGGCTGTGCCCAGGTGTCAATCCCGCACATCCACATATAAGCATCTGCCTACTTCTGTTCCACAAGTGCTGTTTTCATAAACCCACCCCGACCCCACCTTTAACAAGGGGTAGCTCAACAACCTTGTTAAATCTCAGGTGGGAGCCTCCAGCAGACTCCAAGCCTCAAATGGACAGTACACCAAACATTCAATCAAACACACAACCAGTGTAATACTTCCAACTCCTCACATAAAGGCTCTACTCAGTGTCAGATCCACTTTGCAGTGATTCCTCTACTTAACTAATTACAGTCAGTAACTAGTTACTAGTTACAATTTGTCAGTAAAGGATTCAACCTATAAGACTGCATGAACTGATGTGGGCTCTTCCCTTGATTTCTTTAGGAAGGCTTGCATTCTTGAATGCTTAGAATGGGCAAATATCTTTACATTACTAAAAAACAAATTCATATCTTATAAAACTATACATCAGTTGTAACAATTGTAACCATACATCGCTTATTGCACAATCACTGAATCAGTCCATCCATCCATTAATCTTATTCATCCATCCACTCGATGTCAGTAACTGCTTTTTTAATACAAGATCGCCATGGTCCAGAGTCCTTAGGAGTTTAGTTAAACGACGCAAATGAGAGCCAGTTAAGTTATAATGAAGGCTTTAAATTGGTACCTTGTGTTATTTTTGGATAACAATGTTAATAAAGGCAGTGCAATGGTGCAGTCAGAGGTCCTGCTGCCTCACAGCCCTGAGCAGCTCAGGCATAAGTTAAAATCTAGCTCAGTATGTGTAGAATTGTGTTCTTCTACTCATGTCTGTTCCATCTGAGTGCATCAGTTCCCTCCAGCAGTCAAAAGATATGTATTTCAGGTTAATTTGTGATTGTACCCTGGCTGCAGTGAATACATGTGTGTATGTATAACCACGTAATGGACTGCCACCCCATCTAGGGAGTACTCCTTAATCTGGCATCCAGTGGTTCTGGTTGAGACTACAGACTGCAGCAACTCAGACCAGGAAAAGTGGTTAATGAAGTGAGTGAATTATTTAAACATTAAATTTTTCTTTTACATTTTTGTTTTAGAGGCTAATGTGTCTATTAATTTCATGGTCACCATATAAATGTGGGCAATGTAACTGATGATTCTATTAAGAAAGAAAAAAGTAATGCATTCAGTACATTCATGGCAATTATGCAGATAAATGTGTAACTGAGCAGTTTAAGTAAAAGCTTCCAGTGAAACATTGCTTAATGATGCAGGATTTCTCAGTATGCAGAATCCTGCTGGACAGTCCAAGACGTGGTCATGTGTAGTACTGCTAACCGAGAAATCACATGTGATAAAAACCAAAAACCCTGCTGTTCTAAGAACCCTTTAGTCTTGGTGTTCAGAAATCCTTCATGTTTTGTGTATCCTTGAGGCAACCAAGAGATGGGATCAGGTGAAGTGAGGGGTCCACTGCACTCACCAGGGTGTTTACTGACAGGCATGATGCTCCCCACTCCTGCAGCCCTGGTTTCAGCTTTAATGACTCAGTGCCTTTCCAAGAGGGTGGTGGCATCCTGCCCAATGTGAAGTGCACTGTCAACCACCAAAGCCCACCCCCTCACCTCCTCTAATACCTTTCAGAGCTTCTCTAATAGCCTCGTCTATTTGCCGGGGGCCCGATACAATCTCTCAGGACCTCAGTTCATTTCTAAGGGCTCATGGACCCCGTGCGGGAAACATACACCAAGCTGTTCTGTGAGACCTCTGGGAACCCTCTTTGAAATGGTTACTGGGTCCGCAAGAAGAAAAGAATTTGCCCTCTGAGACACAGACGTACAGCTAGGAATTTGGCTGGAGACATGGAGACATATTCCTTTTCATATGTTTATGTGGATGTGCCAGGGTGTTGCATGGTGTTGCCCTGTTGCCAACCTCCCCTCCCTGTAGAAAGGAATGCAGCACAGCTTTAGAGCAACTCATGCACCACAGCCTCTTCTCCTCAAACTCCTCTGCTAAGTGCATTTTGGGATGCACGGGACAGAGACGTAGAGTATACAATCCACCCAGCACTGGCATTTGAAATGTAGACACAGATCAAACAGTACCACCATCATGACCACGTATTGCTTTTCAGAATACATTATACACTGAGGCTTGGGTTAGTGATGCTGCTATTCCTCACATTTTCTTTGTTTACTCCATGACCTCATGGATGCGCCTTGCCAGAGACCTAAAACAAAGAGGAAAGATAAAACAGGTCACAGCTCACTGCTCTCTGTTTTGAAATTGCAGGACTTCTGATTTATTTTATGATGATTTCACAAAATGGAGTGGCAACCGGAACAACTCTTACAGTGTGCTAAAGCCTCCCTCTCAAATTAAAAAAGAGAAGAAACTAATTAACAGGAGACATTCTATAATTTCAAGTTGGAGTACCCAAAGCAGTTGTGGCACAGTTCTTTCCATCATCATTTTCCTGGGAGATTGAAATCAAACTGCCAGTGAATTCCAAGTTTGCCTTATTTGATTTGACATGTTTGTACAGTTTTCCCTTGATTGAGACAATGGGAGAGAGAAAAACAATACAAATCAACAGTAAACAACGTCCTTATTGCAGTAATTTCATACCTGTGCAAACTTCCCTGACTGAGTCCTCAGTGGACAAGTCATTGTCCACCCACAGGTGGAAATTTTGGTGATCATTATCTGTTTGGATCACAGTATGGAGTATCTCTCTTTCACTTGAACACACACCAAAAAGTTTAAAATAATGCAGTGTGAACAGCTTAGATTCCCCTTTTTTCTATTTATCCAGTCCTATGGATACACTTGCTTATTTCTTGGGAATGAGGTTCTCAGCAGAACACTCAAAAAAGAAGAAAAGTAAAACAAGCAGCAAAATAGAAACTGTTCGACCCAGTGCTGGGGCTGGTGGGAAAGAGGCCGGGGGACACTCACTGGGGTGCACTCTCTCACATGGGGAGCCTCAGAAGGAGACAAAAAGAAGTTTCAGATATGGTGACTTGGAATTTTTTTGTTGTTCCCACCATGGAAAAATGTGCCCCTAGTGCATTTCCATGGAAAGATACTGAAAACAATTTTACATTCACTTTCCAGACCAGGACACTTGTTCCCTGGTCTCTGTTTCCCCCTTTTTGACATAGTACATGCAGCACAGGATGTATGAATGTTCTGGTGTGTGACTATAATGGTATTGAGTAAAAAAAAACACATGGTACATGTAGGAAACCAGCATATACACCCGTTCAACTCTCAGGATGGCCATGTTGTTGTACTCGGATATGTTTTTGATAATCAGCAGGGCTTTCCTGAAGCACCCGGCCGCTTCCATGCATGGTGCCAAGTAAAACAGTGAAATTACTTGCACTGTGGTCCGTGGTGCGGTGAAAAATGTCACTGGAGCATGAACATAGACGGATACCAGCGCTGAGTGCCGTCTCCTGGGATGGTGCTAGTCGACAGGCCTGTCTAGTAAATTCCTGCCAGATGCAAACATGGAAGAGTTACATTAGTGTGTTTAAGGTCTTTCTAAGCAGCTATATCAATAACAGGACAAAACCTCAGACTGTAAATGTCTGCCTAGAATAGTTCTCTCAGTTACAGAAGTGTCATGATTATTGAACCAGTGTGCTGTTCATGCTTTGACATTTAACAATGCTTACTAAAACTTTTACTTTTAAGTGGAAAGATTTTATTTTATTTAATATAAGAAATCAGAATAAAAAATAAAATTGCAAAAATAAAGAGGAAAATAGGCCAAGAAATTGTGTGGCAGAAACACTGCAGACAGACATTGACAGTTAAGTAATACTATATTCTTTGTGATATTTATTGAAACTCGAGTGAAAAATACATTACACATTTTTAGTATTTTTTTATTTTAAGCATCATAATTATGTGAGCAAAATAACTGCATCAGCAAAGAAAATGGAAACCATGAAACAATATAATGAAAGATGTAAATAAATAAGTATTAATATTAAAAATGCAAATAAAAATGTTATATGCTCTGGATTGCTGCAACTCTCCTCAGGATAAGCGATTAATGAAAATGGATGGATGGATAAAATTTTTACATTTTAATGTAGTTGTGTTGCTTATACTGTGCTGCTATTCCACAATCAAATAGCAGCATACTTCTCAATTTTCCACAATCAAATGCAAACGTAAAGTTTCTGTGAAGTTTAATTTTGTTTTCATAACCAAATCTCAAGTGAACTATATCACAATATGCCTTTCGTCATTATGAAAAAGAACAAGCTAAGTACTGAAATATATTAATGTTGGTCCAGCCCAACACACATAGAATAATGTTTTCTTTTTGGCTATAAATCATATCATTTTCTACGTTTTGGAATCTGAAAAATCTTTAGCAGCCATCTTTAGGTGCTGTCTCCGGCCAACAGTAGGAATTATTAAATATGATGATTATTTAAGAGAGATAAAGGGTCATACTCTGAGAGCCAAAGCACAACACATGGCTATTAAATGAAACTTTAAATCATGACTCACGTAGGAAATAAACCGCAAAAGGACGTCCTTACGATTGACATGGGAAGGAGTGCAGTCTCCTTTTACATAAGCTCTGTGTTATTTACTAACTTTATTTATTATTCCAGTGTGTGCCAAGCTGACCCACACATCATATATAATCTTCTAGCTTACAAATGGATTGCAAAGAGTTTGAGCCGATTCGATAACACTGCAACTCTATTACAGAGTCTTGGTTTCTCCTGGAGAAACAAGAGCACCTTTCATTTTAAATGAAATCAGCACCTTATGCCGAGCATTTTCATTGCCAGACTAACGTTGTCTACCTAACACCTGGTATAGGTGCCTTTAAGTTTTTAAGTCCAGCATGATTTACATGGTTAGGTAACCACATCTGCAAAGACTTACTCATGTGTGCAGAACTCAGGTTTTGCAGTTTTGAGTCAGGGTAAGTAACTTGCTCAAGGGTACTACCACAGAAGCGGGATTTGAATCAGAAACCTTCAGGCTGAACAGTGATATCCTGAACCACTTGGCAAACTGTCACCTTTCCCAAACCTTATCAATTTCTATTCTGTTGGTTAGTAATACAGTCCTTACTGGCTTAATAGATTCAATTATTAACCAGTCATACATCTTAAATATTCTCAAGCAGGCTGTACATCAGTTGAGACATTTTCATGAGATTTTCTGTTAATCCTCAAACCTGAATATTTTGCAGTTTAGTAGAAATAAACAGATTGGGTTTTACATAAAGGATTACTTTGGCTTTCCCCTAGTGCATACAGAAATAAATTTAACTCTGAATTTGGTTTGGTTTAATAGCATTCAGATGTATGCGAATAGCATTTTACAGAATACTATAAATGCCTAAAACATGTTTGTGTGAAGTTTTGTTGAAAGGAGATCTTAAAAGCACCTTTGCAGTCTCTGGGTTGTGATGCATTTATCAGAGCCCTAGGGAAGATCTCAATGATACCAGCGGCATTTGCTTAGCTTATGAAAACAGGGTTATGAAAGAAAAAGGGTGTTACACCAGTCCTAGGTAGGAACTCGCAATTCTGCCAACACAGTGACACAGCAGGGGGCAGCATGCGCCTTCCAGGTCCATCTACTACCTGGTCAAGCAGAATATTATAGTGTCCAAAGCATATAAAATCATGTGCCTTCTACTAACCAGCAGAGAATGGCATTTTACAGGTTTAAATCTAAAGAAAACAAAAACCCTGTGTAGGTGTGCTGTTTTGCTAATGCTAGATTAGGACATGTCTGATCAATTATCTCTGTACACTATTTCAAACCAAACAGAGTGACATTGTAGGCACAGCTTAAAAATATAAAAGCAGTCTTAAGCCTGCAGTTTGAAAGCTAAATTTGCTGAATTATCTATGATAAATAAAAGGCTAAATTATCCACAAAACCTTTCAATTGATTTAATGTTACAACAGGTGACACTGTGGTTAGAGCTGATGTCTAACAAATAAAGTCTGTGATTTCAAATCCCACTGGTACCGAACCATTTTTGATAAAGGTACTTGCCGTGAATTACTCAATAATTACCTACCTGAGTAAATCGGTAAATCAGTCTAAGTAGCTTAGTGCCCAAACCTAACACTGTAAATCACCCTTGACAAAGGCATCAACTAAATAATGTTTTATAAAAATTCCATTACTCACTGTACATCACAGTTCAAACCTTCATCACATCCTCCCCTACATGCACTTTTCAACACAACTGGCTATTTATTAATGAAACTCAGATTAAATACCAAACTCAAAATTACAACAGCAATAATCCTCATGGGATTTCAGCCTGAAAACCTGTGTGGGCCATTCCTTAACCACTAGACTGACTGATAAATACAACGTCATAAAAGAGATCTGAAATGCAATTAAAAATAATACACAACACAGTTCACAAAGATTAAGCAGATTTAGCAGTTTATTGCCTTGAATGGCTAACTTTACATGTGCAAAAATGATCACGTAAGAAAACTTGTCCATGATTTATTTTTTTTCAGACCAGGCTCCGCTTTCTGTTTCTGCTCCACCCATATCAACATTCCTAATCTCTGGCTATGGGGGGGGGCTGATGCATGTAATCTAATACAGAACAATGACTGTTCAGTGCTTGCACAAATACGCTATTTTGAACCAAGTGTGCTATTTACCATTAAAAATGATTAATGTGGATTATCTGATAAAATTCCTGTGCATTGCTGGTTGCTGGCTTTCCTGTAACTTCAAGCTGGGCGTTTCTGGTCTCATTTTACCCAGCTGAGCTTTAATTGTTATACTTTGGACAGATGCCACTCTGGCACTAAACACATCATGAGCAAATTTAAACAATGCTTCATGAGCCTTTGAAAGGTGTCATAAGAACCTAAAGGACTTTACTAGCTGATTCCTGAATTATTATAATTGCATAGGTTAAAATATGTTTTTATTTTGTTGTTGACATGGGAAATTTTGTATTTCACAATTTAACAGACCTTTCACTATACTTGAATTATTCCCGCACAGGAACAAAAACCCAAACAAATTTTGAGTACGCGTTTTATTTTATTTCACAATCAGCAAAAACAAAGGCTATTTGTCATCCATGGAGGCAATGCAGGTTTATTTTTATTTTATTCTTTGCACTACAGCTGTGAAGCATGATGGTGCAATGGGTAGCACTGATGGATGTGAGTTTGAACCTTGTTCAGTCTACGTGGAGTTTGCATGTTCTCCCCTGTGTATGTGAGTTTCCTTTGTGTGTGTGTGAGTGTGTGTGTGTATGTGTGTGTATGTGTATAAATGTCTGTGGGTGTGGATATGTGTGATTGCCCTGTGATAAATTGGTCTCCTGACCAGGGTATATCCTGCATGGTCTGGACCACAATGACCCTGTTCTGGACAACTGGTTACTGGCGACAAATGGATCAGTGGCAGCTTTTTGAGCCACCTGAGGCAGCAGTATGTCTTTTCACACTGTGCAGTATAATAAGATGGGTCTCCAGACTTTCTTGCTCCTCCTTGATTACCACACCCACAGATGCATGTGAACAGACGCATGACAGGAGACTTTGCGGATGATTTCTTATTTCTGGATATCACAGGCAGAATTAATTTGGTCCTTGTTCTTGCTCTCTCTCCTTCCATTGTTGTTATCTTTGAATGAAGTTCAAATCAAAGATTCTCAGCAGACCTCATCGGTGGTCCTGTCCCAACATGTTCCAGCTGCTGGCCCCAGTGCAAAGCGCATTGATGTGTCTCCCTGCTCCTCTTTAACTGCCTGGGAAACAAGAATGAAGGCAGACAGGATTGATCCTGAATGTTGTCTCACATTTGCCTCTGGCCGGTACAGGTGGCGTCACTTCATGGTCCCACAAGGCTGCAGAACTCTTTGGCCGTTTCCAAGAAAGCAGCCCCTGTAATAGTGAACCCTTTGTAATGCTCATATTCATATGATTAATGAATCACACTGGAGTCTAAAAACAAGCGCTCAGTGCTCCACAAACCCCCAGTAACAGCAAGCTCAATTGGGAATCGCTTATTATCAAACTTTTAATTCAATCAGGGAGTGTTTTTCCTTGTTCTCTCAGTAGGTTTTTGGTATTTAAACAGCAAGCCCTGATGACTGGAAATCAAAAACATCTGAGCAAGCATTAGGCAATTTTCACAAATTTAAAGAAGACCATGAAATGGAACTGACAAATAGTCCAGGACAGATAGAAAGTTAGAATGAGAAATTAATATCCCATTAAGTAATAAATGAAATGTATGTTTAATTTTAAAATAAATCTTCAAGCACAAATGTTTAAAATATTCACATGGAACAACCTGGAATTTTAAAAAACTTGCTGGATAATAGGCTGACACGTACAATGAGTGTGGAATAATAATAATAATAATAATAATAATAATGAATCTTACACATTAAATTAAATGATGGTGTTAAAACAATGCTTGTTGGTTCAGAGTTAAACACTGGCCCAAACATACAGAACTTCTCATATAGATCTACTCATTTTTAGTCACCATAATACTCCCAAAATTCATTAACCATTAAAATGATTAGCAGGAGGTCCCTTGAGACTGATAATCAGAGAACAATAACTGTATGCTGAGCTGATCATTGTCTGTCTAAAATCCAGCCTCCTTTGCCCTATTGTGTGCTTTGCACCAGATGGACTGAAACGGGAATGCAATTCAGACGTTCACAGACGCGGGGAAAGAGTGACACTAATGCACTTTGTGTCTCTGGTGTCAAAGATGACATGGACATTCAAGAGCTGAGATTGATCACTTTTTGATTGTGGCATCATGCCTTGCATTCTCAAATGCCATTAGGCATATTGAGAGCCAGAATCTGTCTAGAGACAGTATAATGAAAGGAGAGAGAAATCATAGGAAATCAGACAATAAGTGCAAGAGTTGTTGTCTTGCCAGCGTGGCTTGGCCCTGGCACCCTGGCAGCCTGCTGTGTTAAACCAACGTGCTGCCATCTGAGTTTTCCATGAAGGAAATCCCTTCTTATTCCTCTCCTCAGTGTATCATCCTGCATGAACTGAGAAAAACCACAAAAATGACATAGAATGGGAGCCAACTTGCAGCGTACAGTTTATGGTATGAACAGGTCCAGATCCCAGGGCAGTCAGAGGGGCTCGGCCTCCTCCACAATTTACAGAGCACTTTCCCTCTTTCAGATCAAGGGTGTCTGGAGTCCAGGAGATTCAACTGTTTCCAGCCAACATTAAGCTGCAGCCCCATCCACTGATCTCAACACACACTTTATAGATCATGTGAAGATCTGCTTCTCATCTGTGCCGATTAGCCCTCCAAATACACTCTCTGCACTGAACATGGGAGTATATATAATGGAGGCCTATAAGTGCAACATTTGCATGATGTCCTATGACTGTGGATCTACCCTGTTGGACTGTTTATTTTACTACAATCCTTGGGGTGAATCTTTACGTTGTGCCTGACATTGATCTTTAAACAATTCATTTAAATATTTTGCCTTGATTCTGTTTTATATAAATACTCTGGTTGTGAAGAATACACCCGATTTTAAAAATGACAATTAAGTAAATGCAATGATTTGGAGTATTTAAATAATAAAAATGTGTGAAACTGTTTTTGGTTGCAGGAATTTTTGGCAAAACAGATCACCATCATGCAGGAAAGATTTAGTTTAATGTAGGATTTACCTTAAGTACATTTTATGTCAGGAATAAATATATGAACTTGGAGGAAAGGCATCCTTTTGTGGGGTATATGAAACATGATACATNTTATGTCAGGAATAAATATATGAACTTGGAGGCCAGGCATCCTTTTGTGGGGTATATGAAACATGATACATTTAAACATTAAATAGATTACAATATTTTTTTAAAAATGCATAAATTAAAATATATTCACTCATTTTCATAATGTAAAATGTGTTCCTTCCTGGTGTGCAGAATAAAATTATCTTTTAGTAGTGAGACCTAGTCTGAAGTAAGGAGAGATACACAGTGGGTCCTTAAGCATGTATAAACTTCATTAAAAGCCATGAAGATGAACCACTTTTCTTAAACTAATTTAAAAAAGTATACACTTTTGTTACATTGCTTAATTAGTGCACTCTTTCCATGGTTTTCAATACGTGTCTTAAAAAATTCTCTTTCTTACTTAGTTCTTAGTTTAGGAAAGTTGCTTTTGTTATTCTCATACTGGTAACTGAATAAATGACTAATTTTTTTTCATATTTCTTGTTGACTTAAACTTCTCTGACTCTGATGAAATGTGGACAACAGCCTGTAGAGAGATGATTATTTAGGGCTACAAAGTACCGTGTCCAGTGTGCATCCATAAATACACCTCTCTGAAGGTTGGTTGGAACCTTCAGGTGGACCTAAAGAGTTGTTTCTTCACTGGCCTGGCCTTTGGAAATATTCTCCTCATCCCATCTGTGATGTAGGAAAGGAAATGAAGACAAAGTAGAAAGTTGTTATTCGCACAAAATAGCATCTGAAGATGAGAGCGGCATTCCAAAGACAATAGAGCCTACCTAAATGCATCTGGAGTTCAATCTTCATCAAAGATGGGAAGGAAATATCTTTTAGTCATCAGAGAAACCAGGATGAGACGGATGGGAGAAGGTCAGGCAGATCATCTTACATGGACAGGAAAGGCTATCCTCAGATTCCCACAAGATTGTACTCATAATTAAATAAATTCTGCATGCATTTCAGCACAACCTAGTAAGTGGTTTGGGAACAACATATTATAGAGGTAATAGGTTTAAACAATTATTACTGCTTTTCACTAACACCCAGCAATGGACTACTACTTAGTAATAATACATGTATCATTGTTTTAATAATGAAAACTAGATACAATTTGCTTATATCTAAAGATGAATGAATGAGTTATAAAGGGGGTGAGGTGGTATGATTGTTAAATAAATCAACCAGAATGTTGTCTGTTTGAATCACAGAGAACATGTACATATATGACACTTTTCTCCAACGCAACTTGCAGTGCTCAGTTATTTATCTTTACCCATTTACACAACTTGGTAATTTTTGCTGTATCATTTCATATTATGTACTTTGATCAAGGGGAATACAGCAGGATTAGTGTTTCTAACCAAGGTGATTAGACTGCAAAATGATGGCTTTAAACACTACAATACCTGCTGCCCCCAGTAACATAAACTTAAAAAGGAGAAAGATGTAAGGAATGTATCTGAAAATCGGAAAAACACTTAATATTCAATGATGATCTAAAACTGTATTACTCTATTACTGTACAAAATGACCTTAGCAGAGAAACCATTTCAGACCACCATGCTTTGGACTTTCTCAAACGCCCCACAAACACTGCGAGTTCAGGGTCCAAACAGGCTAAACATTTCCTGCCAAAGGAGATGATGAGCCCTGTCCTGGGAGTTATTTAAACTTTCTCTCAGGACGGCAGACTGGGGTGTCATTGACTGAAGACTTACTCACCATATATTTACACTGCAAGGTCAGAGGTTAGTACTGTAAGGAAAAAGAAGTGGATGGACCCCTGTTGACATCTCTGTTCAAGAGCCTTTTGGGAGGAAAGGCAACTGCTGGACTTTAGTATTAAAACGGCAGTAAAATTCTACATACAACACAACTTCAGTGATCCAAAACCAACATTTTTAATATTTAACAGATTTAAAACATTTTTATTTTAAATACCAATCTCTGGGAAGAGGATATGGAACCTGGACAACAGGAGAAAGGGGGCTTTGGCTGTGTACACGAAACTGCATTCCAAACTCACTGTCTCTAGAGAATCCATCTTCAAACACACAAATTAAAGGACTTTTTACTGCCCATGAATTAAAGTTTCTTTAGATTACAACCTGATAATTAAGATATACAGAGTTTCAACAAGACACAAGGATTTTTTTAAAAAAAAAGAATAAGCGGTTATCGCATCATAACATGACTTTTTAGAAGTATGCAGATAATGCAGTAAAAAATATAAAAAACTTTGACCTGAAATACAATGAAATTTTTTTATATCAACTTTTAATCATTAACAATCTGAAAATACTTAGGAGAAATTGAATGTGTGGAGGTTTTTTGGTTTTTTTGCTGATGGCAATACATTATGCAGAATTACAACTGCAGTGTAAAATTCTAATTGTTATTATTTGAATATAAAAATGTAGAAATGAGTAAATGAGTGCATATTCAGGCATGGAATGCAAAACCCACTACTGTTGCTACACCTCCAGCTGCATTGACAATACCTCACTGGGTTGCAAACAAATATACACCCCAAACCATATCAAGCCCAGCTAATTTTTTTACTGTTGTATGTCATTCTTCAGAAAATAAAGATGTTTTTCTCCCAGAACTGGAGATATTCCTGCTTCTGCATGATAACATAAGGAAGGAAGAACAATGGTAGGCCTCATTTGGAGTGGCTTTTTGACTAGCAGGTTGTGGTAGTGCACCTCCTCACCTCTGTTGTAACGTACATTTACATGCCCTAGTCACGATATTCCACACTCTTGGCTGGCCTTTCACTGTGGTGCAGACATACTGAAAACAAATCCTGGGTGCTCAATCCTGTGGAGAGCTTTCTGCTGCTAGAGGACCTCACAGAGGAGTTCCATGTGTTGTTCCAGGGTTCAATGTATGGTTTCCACACCCAAGTGGGGGAGCTGTTTAAAATTTCATCGCATCTTTAATGTTTAACAAAATGTGATTTCTCCCAGGCTCTGAAGCTCAGCCTGAGATCTCTGGAAGATCTTTAACCTTCATGTCATAAATGGGTGTAGAGTCAAAAATTTGGAAGAACATTCATCTTCTCTGATTTCCCAAACTTGTTCAGACTCTGAAAATTCACTGGAAACTGCTGAGTCCTAGTTTTCTAGGATTGTAGGCATTTTAATAAATTTTACCTGACATATTTTTCATCCAAGAATGGATTATTTCTTTCCATTAGGAATAATGGCAGTTTGACCCTCTCAGTGGGAATTGGCCAAATGGAGGTGATCTCACAGAACAAAGTAACCCTGTTGTGTCATGACTGGGTGTACTTGGAATAACTAGAAAATGAGCACCTGAGTGTTTCAAATAAGTATAGGCAGCAGTGTAACCTATTCCTTATATTTATTTGGTCCTAAGTGACTGTCTGTCTGGAGCGTTTACCCCAGTGAATCTTGTTAAGTAGATGTGGCATGTCTGAGCAGATCCAGGTTTCCCGTGTTTCATTTTACGAACCGGGTCGCTGGCCTGGGTCCTGTGGTACCGATTGAATTACGCCACTTCAGGAGACCCAGGGCCAAGCATGCAGGATACACTCAGCTCCTTGGACTTCATGGTTAGGAAAAGGCTTTGTTGCCAAAAACAAGACTGGCTTGTTTTCTACCTCCTTCTTCACACATTCTTCCCCTTCCAGCCATTGGCCACTGAGTACATGGAGGTAAACCAAACTGTTGGATGGCATGCAGATTTGACAAATTCCAAATGCTGCAAAACAGGAGGAGGTGAACAAATTAACAAATTAACATTGCCATGTGGAATGACATGAGTTTTGCAAATGGTTATGCCCAGAGAAGTGTTTATTTTCATGTGGTTGGTTAATGATGTAAGATGAGGCCTAATATTGATAGTGGGCATGTAGATACTCCACAGGTAGGTCTTTGTAGACCCTGTTGCAGCATATTGACGAGTGGCACCTTCTTTGCAGCAGTAGTTTTAAAATATGAGCCTTTTTATACAAACATTTAGGGGAAAAAATGATTGTCGTGTTTTTGTTACCTGTTGAATGAGGACCATGTGGCTGGAAATGAAAAAGAACACAAAGTTAGCAATTGTCCCTGAGTTTTTGGAGGCAGACTAACCAAAAAACCACAAATTAATTATACAGTCCCAAGTGTCCTCTTGCTGATGTCATTAGTCATGTCCCTCTTCATGATCCATTATTTCAAGACCGACTGTGTGATTGAGTCAATATTTCAAAATCAGTGTGCAAAATCTTCTGAGTGGCAGGGTGTATAAACCATTCATTTGGTTTGAAGTCATCAGCACCATTCATGAAGGGCTTCATTTTCTCACATTGTATTCTTAAATTGACAAAATAGTTTTCTGTCCTCATTAAGCCAAAAGCTCTCAGTGTCCTTCCAGGAGTAATAATAAGCAAACTGTTGTTGTCAAATCTGTGACTTTGATGAGTAAAAACTAAACTGTTGGAACAAACCTCTTAATCATCAAACTTGCCAAAGGACAATGACATACACAATAGCATAATAACCCGTTGTGTCACCATTTTAAACACGGAAGGTAACTGTACAAAAATCATAACTCTGCAAATTGAAATTATAATTTTAGGTTTTTCGTTTGATTTTAAACATCTATTTCATTTATTAATTAATTTAACAGAATAACAGTAATACATGTATTCTAAGTTAATTGCAGTGATTTACCCATTTATACAGCTGGGCAATTCTACTATATTAAGTTCATTTAAATACCTTGGTCATTTGCACTGTAGCGAGAGGTGGGACATGAACAAGGGTCCCAAAACCACAGACAATGATTCCAAATACTACTGAACCTGCTGCCCCCATATAGTGACTTTTTATTATGATTTGCCATAGTGACTATAGCTGTTGCCTTATAGTCTATGGACCCAGCTTCATTATCTGCTACTGCCATAATATCCTTAATAATGGTACTTAGCCTGAATGGACACAGTAAAAATTACCCAGCTTTATAATTGGTTAAAATTGTTGCAAGTAGCTTAGTTTACAAATCCAACATTTTCAGTCACTCTGGACAGTATTATAATTTAGCTTTGACCTAATATAAACATACCATTGAATAATCCTGTTTTTGGTTTTCAAAATTTTAAATCCTAACTAGAAAAATGTTACATATGTGCCAAGAAACTCATTTTCTGGTTGACTGTGGGATGCGCTGTGGGATGCACTGTGTTTAAAATGGTGTTCAAAATCTTGGTACCACAGTAACCATGGCATTACCAGAATGGCCTCACTCTGCTGGACATAACTCATCCGAACACCAGTGTTATCTGTAATAACACGTCTCCAGGAAAACACGAGGTGTTGAAAGGTGAAGAGATCTTGTTCTGCAGCATAAACATCTGCCGAGATGGAAATTATGCTTTTTTTTTAGCATTTTACTAGAGATTTGCAGTTGATGAAAATTTGAATTTAAAAAATCTTTTGATGAAAAAACTGAGGCTTTGTCACTGGTCTTGGGCTGTCGCAATTTTACATTCAAATGCGCTGAGAATAATTTTTCTGTAGTTTGTTTGGAATATTTGCATCAGATTACTGTTTTAAATAGACACCCAATCATAAAGCTAAATTACCGCAGCTATTGCACAGTAGGTACATTTATCCATCTGAGTAAAAAGAATGAAAAACAAAGAGGAGCAACAATGTGTGTGAATAAACATCTCTTCTCTAAGGATTTCTTGAGTGCCCAGTTCAGTGAGATATGCCGTGATCCCATACGTTCCGGTTCACTGGTGGTCAACGTGCTGCTCAGATAAGCAAGGAGGAAATCCTTCTGAGTTCTTTAAAAGCCCCTCTGTTCCCAACCTATAAAACTGTCAAACGTGCCTTTCTGCAGTCAGGGTGGGACGGTTTTTACCACGGTCGCTTCCAGGCATTCCTTGGAGCATTAAATGACTTTTTAAGGAGAACTGAACCAGTCCCTAGGATCACAAGGGTTTACAGGTAACAGTGAAGGCCACTAAATGACTCCTCTTTGTAAACTCTTAAACATAAGCTCATGGTTTTGCCCTGAAAGTCTCTGTAAAGCTTAGGCCTACTTGGCAGCCCAAACTCTGATAACCCAAAGTGCCCTTGGTCCTGGCACAGATTTGTGGGGTTAAATCCCAGCTTTACTCCCAGTATGTTAAATCCAGAAACCACGTGGCCAGCAGGTAGCATAGCAGTTACAATAGCTGGCTTGTATTTGAATGGCAGATCCTGCTGCTGTACCATAGATAAAGGTACTTTCCCTGAACTCATACCGTATAAATTACTGAGGTGTATTAATGGGAAAAAAAGTAGCTTAGAGTAGAAACCTAACATTGTCAGCCAAGAAAACTGATAGATAAGTAATGGTGGTAATGATTATTGGCTGCCATCATGTTCAGTAATGTGACCATAATAAATGATAATTAACTTTGCCATTTTTTATTGATAGTTATGTCAGTTTTCATGTATATTTCTGTACAAACACATGCCCACAATGTACATGTGGTCTACACTATTAAAAGTCATTTTATGTTTTGCTTTACTGGCATGGTTTAAAGGGTCCAACGTATTACTCACCACACTGTTTTTTAAATGCTTTTCTTGGATAAACATTAAAAGTATGTATTCCAATGTAATTACAGGAAAAGTTCAACTTAACATTTTTGGGCAAGTGTAGCAAAATTTTAACCTAGATTTACCCATTTATATAGTTGAGTATTTTCTAAGTACCTTGCTGAGTGGTAGTACAGCAGTTGAAGGGATTCCAACCCAGATCCTTTCAAGACCAAAGGTGGTGACTCCAACCGTTATGTTAACGCTAAGTTGAATTCCTCTTCTGCTTTTCCTGATTTTTGTATGACTAACTATCCATTTTAGGCCAGTTTTTGACTTTTCCTTTCCTTATCATGTTTATTTGAATGCCACTGAATATCTAAGCCACTGGTAGTTCCTAAACCAGCAGGGGAAGTGACAGCATGGTGTCAAATACACAAGGCTCTTTGATTTATAAGAAGGTCAGACAAGGTCGGGCTGCTGGATGGAACAGCCCGGCGCATGTTTAGTAACACGTTAGTGATATATGGCTAGACCAACATTTCTGGTCCATAGATCACTAAGGGAAGCCTTCAGTTGGTGCAAAGCTCCTGCGATGATGAGTAGTCCTTTATTTTTCTGCAGACTGCAGTGAATCAGAGTAGAGTTTGTATATTTTCATGTTGCCAGCTGGATCTGAAATGAAATGCAACCACAACTTTTGTAAATTAACTCACTGCCCAAACCACTGCCCCACCCTGCTTGGCCCCCCACACACACAGACACACACACACACACACACACACACACTTACAGGCTCCTTCCACAGGCATACATAGACACACAGACAAGTCAATACACCAGCCACAGTTAAAGCTGAAACAAATTTTTGTGCCTGAAACAAAAAATCAAGCATTGACTTGATTTAGAGGAAGTGAAATAATGGATTTATGTAACATATATAAGGATGTACAGCACATACAAACGTGCTCCAATACACCCCCAGGTATTAGTGCACTTTGTAGCTCTATTTATTATTATTGTTCTGAACGTGAGTAATACTAGTATTGTACAAAAACTACATGGGGGTGGCATACCATTAGGACTTTCACAGTAATTACAATTGAATGGAGATGAAGAACAACAACCTTACAAAAATAAACATTAGCTGGCTCACTGGCAAAGCATAAAATTTTATGCCATAAACTTATCAAAACACTAAGTATGTTAACAGGTTTTAAATTAGTGAGATGTTTAACTGTCTAAATGCTTAAAATAATCCACCCAATCCACTCTCCAGCTGCACAAATATAAGTTACAGAACCCAAAGGGAATATACATTTCATATCACATTCAGATTGCAGGGAAGGCCCTCCATCAATAGAATGGGAATCAGGTCCTCTGTACAGGAGAATACTGGATTTTTGGAAGATGTTTTGTTCCACTTTATATTTATTTTAATTTGATTTTTTTTTAAATTGGGCTCTGATTAGAGGGACTGGAATTGAACACATCATGTCACTTTTTATGCATTGAAAAAGTCCCCTGATAGATAGGACAATTTGAGGAAAAGCTGCTGCTGTAGCTATTGCATTTACACATTAATATGAAGGTTTTGATCTTGCTGCAGAAGTTTCTGGATCCTTACAGCAAGTGATGCAATGTTTATAATGATCTACTTGCAATCAAAGGATCCAGGATTGAACCCCAGTTCTTACTGTAGTACCCTTAATCAAGGTCCAAAGCCTGAGTTGACATCCCACATTGTAAGTCACCTTGAAGAAAATGCTCAGCTAAGTAAACAGATGGGATACAACTGCACAGTGGCTTAAGCTGGTGCCTCATAGCTACTGAGCTGTTTCTATGGTGGGGGTTTGACTTTAGCGCAGGGTGTGTAGCATTTGTATGTTTCTGTGTTTGCACCCCTGAACCCATGGAAAAAATGAAGCCAATGACTGACAACTTCTATTAGTTCTTTGCCTTGGAAACTATGCCAGGGGTTCTTATGAGTTAAATTTGACTTGATGGTACTTCCACCATCAAAGTGACAGATAATACTGATTTGAGATCTGTTATATAAACTTCTATTTTTATTGGTTTGTTTGTAAAGGCAGTTCACTGTAATCCATTTTTATTCAAATCCTGGTCGGTCATTTTTCTCCATACAGTTTTTTGTTCTAAAGGTCAGAGGTTCTCGTCCTTGAGTTGACCTTTCATGTTAAGTAGTGTTCTTAGGAAGTTTAGTCTCACGCACAATTGTATTATTTCCTATTACACCTCCTGCCACAGCAACATGAAACATGCTTATCGGGTACAAGACTTGGCTGGGAGTCAATATGAGGAGGCTTTTTTAATTGTTTGTTTTACACAGTCCAGGGAGATGGCGTCAGTCAAAGGCATAACTCAGCCCCAGTAAGCCTTCCCCTCCCCAAACCATCTCACCCTTCCTTGAGATACATCCTCAGATAACGACAGACTATTGATTCACGTTGAACCAGATGTCTGTGATCGTTGAGAATCCATATGTGCCATCTGACTTTCTGCGATAAGTCAGTTTTGTTTCTTCTGGAACAAGATGTCAGACTCTACAATACTGGCCAGGAGGTGGAGTAGTGGCTATGGAAATTAATTTCAACCAAACGCTTGCAGGTCAATTAATAACTAGGAAGGGGGAAACTGTTAATATACTCTTGAGCAATGTATTTCTGCATCAGAATAACTGGTCGTTTCTGCAGGGTCTCTTGGCTTCAAGGTCTGTAAAGTGTTTTTCATTAAAGTACAAACCTTAACAGCCAAATGTTAGTAAAAAAAACTAATGATGTTAATTTGATGCACATTAAAGTTGGTATCCGGTTGCTTATATAAGGGTCCTTAATATCCTGTCTGAATTTATTGTGCTCTATTCATTGTTGCACTGAGATGGTTATGGTTATTTCTTAATTTATCAGAAACTCCAAAGTAACTACTAGATTTGTCAACTAAGCTCTTTATAGTGATCTAATCATTTATGCAGAAGGGTTATTTATACTATATAAATTCAAGATTACTACTGTAGGAGGTGGGTTTCAACCCAGGTCTTTTGACTACTGAGCAACGGATCTAAACACTTTTTCTGCTAATTTTGTATAAACAGTACTGCAAACATGTTGCATTGATCAAAGAATAAGAGGATGCTGCTCTGGTCCTTTGACCTTTTTGTTTTTCATCTGGTGTTAATAGAATTTCCACATGAGGAAAGAACTTGCTTTGGCAAACAATGATTCAGAGGTGTTCTTTTTACAGAAAATACCATAACTTATTCCATAAACTGCTGCTACTGGTCGTTTGCCTCTCAGATATTCAGTACTAAATAGTGTCTATTTTGTAGAAAAAAAAACATTGGGTGCAAGAATAAAAAATGGCGTTGAATTAAAAAATCCCTTACTTTATATTCACCCTAAGCTTCTTAAAGCAACATGCAGACTTGTGTGTATAAAGCCAGCTTTTGTTGTGGGAGTCAGGGGTTAACAGAATTCTGTCAGCATCCAGAGGTAATGTCTTTTCTGCCCAGTGAAGAGCTCTCCATGGTCTTCGCTCTGTTTTCTTGTGCATTCAGCACTTAACAAGCAGGCCTTGGCGCCAGGTCTCTTTCAGCAACACCCTGGCAAAACTGGGCAGGCTTCCATGCCATTCTTATGAGTTAAAAACCCCCTTTACGGTGTCCCCAAAGTAAGAATACCTGTCATTTTCACCCCTTCTCTTTTCACAGTTATAAAGGAACGAGTTTCTGAACCAAAGTTTCCAAAGCTCCTTGAAGTAAAACAAAGTACACAATGCATCCATATACATCTGTTTTTGTTGTGGTGGGGAGTGGGGGGGAGGGGCAGAATCATGACATTCCCATTCGCCTGTTGGCCCCTTAATCTACAGAAATGGAGACATGACTAGATTTTTAAATGAACCCTAAGCTGAGCAAAACTGACTCGTGGGCTGAACAACCCTCAGTTGTCTCCTCCTTTTGTTTCATTCTGAATTGCATACAGAATGTAAATGGCTGCATTTGCATTATGGACTCTTTTGCTGGGGTGCTTTCTGCTTGTTAACAGTAAAATATGGCCAATGTAACTGCAAAAATAAATAAAAAAAGAAAGAAATATGATTGTAGTCACTTTGACCTAGACGCTCATTTGTTTCATGCCTTAGTACAGCAATTACCCATTTGAATGTACAGGTCCAATCTAAATTTTAACTACAGCTGCTGGAAAAGGGTAAACATACTCTTGAACGACATATTTCTGCATCCCCATGTCAAAACTGGATTTTTGAGGGGTAAAAATTGTTCTTATGGGCTGATGAGCCCCGATGATCAAAATTTGAAATATTTTGGCTTATCCACTGAATATTTATAAGATGCAGAAAGGGTGAGAACATGAGATGTGCTTGTGTGGTTCCAGCGTGGATGAGGCAATGTCATTGTCTGGAATTGATTTGCTGGTACAGAGTTGCTGATCTTTACCAAGTCCACAGCAATCTCTGTCACTGTAGATATCATAGCATAATCCAGATACACATTATGCCATTATGATTATGGATAGGTGAGCCATCCTTCTTTGTTCACCAAGATACTGACGTGAAACACACCTCAGTGTTGGGCTAAAACTATTTGGCTAACAAGGGAAGTGAAGAACAGCTCAAACTAATGACCTGGATTTAATACATTGTCAATATTGAAAATAAAACCATCAAGTTTATTCAAAACTCTGACTGATACTGTAGCTCTATAGATCTGGATAATTTCTAATCACGAATTTGTTTCTATTGAAACAGACTTTTTAATCTGTGAAAGTGTGTGGGGTCTGCACTGTTTGAGGTTGGGTTGTTTCTCAGATTACTGTAAACATAACGCAAAATGATAACTCTCTTGTTTACATCTGGTGCAGCTCTTTTGCATGAAGAAATAACATGCGCGGCCCCTTGGTTTTAAGCATTGCAACATTTGTGTGTTGAAGGATCACAATTTGAGGAACTCTGTTTATTCTGATGCTTTCATTTTCATTGTTAAGGCTTAAGTTGTTTTATAAAAACTTCACTTGGGGAGTTCAAGTCAAGAAGCCAAAGGAGCTAGTCCATACTTCTGTGGACCATTGCTGAGGGGTTAGCTCAGGCTAAGTGTATTACAGTCTGCAGAACAGAGGACTGTACATTTTGTGATCAATTATTTATCAGAGAGAAATCTGTTACAAGCCAACAGTTAAATCCATACAATTTACCACTTCTTACACATTTCCTCTCATATGGTTAAGGAAAATTTCATTATTTCCAGTAGAAATTCCAATTGCTTGTCCAACAAATGGAACACTTGTGTTGTGGTCTACATTTCTGGAACATTTTTTTTACCCGCTACGGGCAGATTAATATATGCTTCATACAGCTTCTGATACCCAGTATATATAGTAGAGCAGCAGCTGCCATCTCATCTTGCATCCAGGTATCCCAGCAGAGTGGAACAAAACTCTCCCTGGAGTTAATTAGAAGCAGAGCCACTTTTTCTGGGCAATGGGCTGCTCCATGGTTGGGAGCTAGTCTCCTAGCAAAGTCAGGTTGCAGGTCCAGAAAAATGCAGCAACAACCCTTGAATTGTGCCACATATTGCCTTGTCTGAATCTTTTTTTTGGCACGTGCCCTGGATTGAAGCAGGATTGTTCACCGCTTTCTCCGGAGAGCTGGTGGCTGCTGTAGGCCTGAACAGTCGTATGGGGCCCCCAGGCCAGACAAGAGCTGTGATTCACAAAGCTTGTTAATAGTAAAGTAAAATAAACAGTTGTGATGACCAGACCTCTCAGTGAAGCAATTGCTCTCTCCTTGTTTCTGTGTGGCTGACAGATCTTGATAGATATACACTAAGGTCTACCTGTGAAACAGGCGGTTTTGGCCACTTTAATTCCCTCTCCTTACTGCTGATGACAAACAACACCCACAGAAAACCAAAACATGCAATAAACTGTCAGGTCTTGAAATGGAAAATCAACTCATTATTAAGACCATTTCCAATGAAAACATTTTCATCTGTTAATCATTCTAAGTAACTCAATGTGCAAACATAACTTTTTAAGCCCCCCTGGTCAAAGATGCCAGCTAAAAAATGATTAGTAATGTTTTTTTTTTTTTTATCAGCACAGTGGCACAGTGAGTAATTTTGCTGTCTCACTGTACCTTGGCTATTTGAATCCAGCTTAGCCTGTGTGGAGTTTGCCTGTTCTCCCTGAGTCTGTATAGGTTTCCTCCAGATGCTCTGGTTTCCTCCCACAGTCCACAGGTATTTATTTTAGGTTTATTGGTGTAAATTGCCTAAATTTCCCATTGTGTGTGCATGTTAGTTTGAATGTGCTTATGTGGCCACCCTGTGATGGGACTGAGATTCCATCCAGAATATGGTTTCATAGCCTTGCGCCCAGTTATGTTGTGATAGGCTATAAGTGCAATGGTTGGATGGATGGATGGATGGATGGATGGATGGATGGATGGATGTTTTATCATGTATTTAATATATTTTATATGTCTGCATTAAACATTTCTTATTTTTATTTGAGGATTTAATTCATTATTGAATCTGTAGAAACCCATGTTTTTGCTCACAGGGTCATTTGGTTTTGTCTTTCTGGGAAAATTAACACTTTGCAGGACCCTGTGAAATTGCTGCATATTGGGGTCTTTTGGTGTCAGGGCCTTTGGGTCATGGAAAGTCCAGTAACATTCTGCTGAGGCAATGTAGAGGACTCACAGAATGCACATGCCACCTGCTGTGTTGTCAACAAGCCCGCAGTTCATGCCTGGCGTATTGAATTCTTGTTGCTCAGAATGACTTCCAGCTGGTGTTCAGTGCAGTTCAAAGACGCTCCCTCCTGTGTGAAGACCCAAAGCCAAAGTACCAGCATTACATTGCTCTGCCTCTGCTGTCTTGTACTGCAGATGTTTTAGTTGTAGCATTCTTTAGAAAGGAGATGCTGAGATCCCACCCTCCCTGCTGCTCCATTTGTCTTGACATGACAATTTCTGACACCAGATGGTGAAGCTGCCCTCTCTGTGTTGACTTTTCACATGCACAAACAAACTGAACGAAGCAGAGTGGAAACCAGGGCAGAGCGTTAAATGCACACGTGATTTCGTAAGCAAAAAGTGTACAATTGATTTTATAGGAGAAGCCATGCTGCTTACCCACAATGCACTTTAAACTGTACCAACTCTGTGGCTGATGACAGAAGCCTGATGGGAAAAAAAGTTTGGGTTAAATCAGATGTGTATCTGGTAGGTACCTGCTCTTGACAGTCCTCATGGCCATCTTGCTTATTTTTTGCTGTTTAATCATAAAGTGGACCTTGTCTATGGTTCAGATGCATGACAGGCATAGAGACAGAGCATTCCACTCCCATAAGGGTGACAGTCTCAAGGAAATGTCCCAGCCACTGGTATGAAGGAGGTTACCAGCTATTTAAGGCAAGTGGTCTCTCCACCAACATATCTGCACACACTTGGGATTGTTGTAAATTCACATCATGTTTATAGTTACTGAGATGGAAAATAGCGCTGGTGCTGTTTTTAGCTGTATGTTGGATTGTGGGGGTGGATGACCCATAATGACCTCAGTAAATTGATGGGAGAGTTTTTCACTAATTCACACAACATTTTAAGCAGTAAAATAGTAATGTTCATTTTTTCATTATTTTTTTTTCAAGGAAGAGATGGTGTATTGTTCATGGAACGTGATGGTCAATTGTGTAGCTGGTGATGTTTTTTTTGCAAAAATTGTTAGTAATAATAATATACCACTTTCATTTTTAAGACCTTATATTGTAAAAATTTACAGTTATTAAATATTTGGGTAAATGAATTGCAAAAATTATGATGTGTTGAAAGTGAAGGAAGAAGCAGCAGGTAGTTTTTCTGATCTGAGGTGGGGCTGAACAAAAAGCGCTTTTTCAAATACTACACGGAACACATTTACTGTTTAGCTGTACAAATGGGGAAAGCATTAGTGAACTTTGTAGGTTGCTATGGATAAAAGAATCTACTGAGTAAATACGTAAGTATTTAATCTAAAGCTCATCCAGGATGGGGGATGGGGAGCCAAGTAACAAACAGGCTTAATCTCGAAGAGTGGGATGGAACCCAAGCTTGTTGTTCAATGGTGCAAGACACATTTCAAATGAAATGCTGAAGCTGGTGGTGTAAAGATCGCATCCTTGCTTTTCCACCTGGACAGTGTTATGCAGTCCACTGGGCCATTTAGTCAGTCAGACTGGAGCTGTGTGGTTGCAGGAGGGACTTAATTCCAGAATGGTGGGTTTTTTGTGCAACTTTCCTCACACAATGCGACACCATGTGTGACATCGCAGCACGGGCTTGCAAAAAAATTCCTCTTTCACTGAAAGGACAGAAAAAAGAATTTCGTTTCCTGCTGTGCAATATAGTTGATTGTACGTTTGTGTAGAAGGGTGGGGGGATTGCCAGAACACTTGAGGAGCACTGCAATGTGTCTGGTCACTTTCATTAATGGGTCTTAACAATATGGCCAATGTTGGATTAATCATTTGTTTCTGTTTTTGGCTGGAGGCCTGCGAGGAGATCCACGCTTTATGTCACAACATAATGCCTCAGCCACTTCAAAAAACCACAACTAGGACCTGGCAATAACTGAGTGGCCCTGAAATGCCTCAATGAGCCTTTTTTCATCCTGGAAGGTGATCTATGTGCGTTTCCTCTACAATGCGTGTGGTCATCCAGAAGTTGTGAGGTTCGCTGATGAGCCGTGTCAGATGGGATCTACCTCATTCAATAAAGATCAAATAAAATGCTGCACCCCAAGTATGTGGAAGGGTTTTTCCCCTCTCCATGGGTGATTCATCCTTCTTTTTGCAGGCGATGAAAGCCTACACTGGGTGCATAAACAGTTAAAGAGTCATCAAGTTTCTTGAAAAACAACAAACATCTCAAAAAAGATGCCCAAGCCCTTTGCTGTACTCTGGGTTGAAATTCTTTTCCCAAAATGCTTAACACATTGCCATTGACACAATTCTCTAATTACACCTTGTAATTCATCATTGCATTTCAGCTTTTTGCAGAGCCCTAAACATGCCAACACTGCAAAATCTGACCATTCAGTCTTTTCTAAGCTGTGTCCACTTACATGACAATACATTTCACCAATTGTTGTGGACCAGCCATGAGTACACGTAAGAAAAAACTACAAAAACAGAAGAGAATTGATGTAACTGTTGGAGTGTTTCAGGTTGCTTATAATGTGTCACATTGCATTGTGAATAGAATTGCATTAATCAGTCCCATCTGGACAGACTTTATTTTTTAAATTACAAAAGGCAACAAATATTTCCTTGAATGCAATAGGCAAGCTGCAAAACAATTCCTGTAGGGTTTAAAGAATCCTGTTAGAAATTAGCAGATTAAAATGAAGGACTGTATCATTGAATAATATTAAATGGCTGTGTCGTCCCGTGAGTTTCATATGAGATTCTTAAGCACTGGACTTTTCTTGTAAAATATCGTACAACAAAAAGTTTACAGAAAACATGGTGATGTCTTCAATATGAGAAGATGAGGATAGACTTTAATGACTTGTTTAATTTTTGATTAAAAATAAATCTACCCTGGAGATGTTTTGGTTTTACCAAGATCCCAACTTGTGTTTTTTTTTTGTCGTGACATATTGCACAACTGAACATGGTTGTGACACCAGGTGATAGCTTGAGATCAGAAAACTATCCTTAATAGTAGTCAGCCACAATGACACCAGCTGTTTCAGGGTGTTAATATGTCGTAGTGAAGTGAACACCCTTGTTTGAAGGCAAGAACAATCAAAGGAAGACCTGAAGTCTTTCTGAGCTATTCTGCAGAATCACCAACAACCTCATTTCTCCAAGCAGGCTACTTTTTGGCTTTTACTACTGACTTCAAACACTAATCTGTCAATGAGTGCAATTCAGCAGTTGGAATCACAGATTTCAGCCATAAACCAATATGAGAATAGCACAAGAGATGCAATAGAATACTCCAATGCTGTACTGTAGTTTTTTTATTTCTTGGAGAGACCTGGGATTGAACAAGCTTCATGTACAAACTGCATTATAAGTCACTTGGAATTAAAATATTAGTTAAATCGAAAAGCAATAATATTGATAGTGCTTTCTATTTAGGCTCAGGGAAATGTTATCAATCAAGATGAAAGGAAGATACCCTAGTGAAAACAAAATGATTCCTTCCTGCTCTGACCCACAGCTCTTCAGCTCTTACATTAAAGAAGCATCATTTATTTCCTTGGGAAAGGAAGTATTCAGGTGTTTCACCAATTGTTCTTCTCAGTATTTATAACTTTACAAGTCAAGTCAAAAGTAATGGTTTGGAGAAGGTTTGTACAAGGTGCTGTTGTAGATACTAGATGTGCCAAAGATGCTGTTTGTGCTATGGTTGCCCAGTGATAAAAGCAGAACATGATGTTTCTACATTTTTTACGAATCAAGAATAGTTTAGTGTTGAACACACACATATGCATTTATACACACATACATGGTAGATGTCAGTGATCATGGGCAGGGGTGGTGGTGGCGATCAGGGCTAAGATATGGAGTTCTGCAGCCTAACAGTCTGTTTTGGGAAGCTGTTCCTAAGCCTAGTGGTTTTGGCTCTCAGGATCTGAGAGTATTTCCCAAATGGCAGCAGTGAAAACAGATGGTGGAGAGGGTGGGAGGGGTCTACCATGATGTTGTGAACACTTCTGATGCACCGCTTGTTGTAGGTCATCTGGATGCTAGGTACTGTGCTATTTTAGCCTCTGGAGTTGAGTTATAATCTAGTAAACAGAGGAATGATGAATAGGTGGGCAGCAAGTGGCAATGGGTGGGAAATCCAGTTGAGCCCAACTATCACATCTGTGTGGGCCATAACCCATGTCACTCATACCCTCCAGGGTTGTGTGGGCTCACCTTCTGTCAATCCTCTGAACTCCTCTGTAGTGTGAGAGAGGAAGTCCATTGCTAGGCATAGCTTGGCTTTCTTGTCCTGCTCGTGCCCCAGGTTGATGTATGTGTCTGTTTGTGTGTGTGTTGCCAACTCCTGCCCTGTCTAAAGGGCAGTCGCTGCCACATCATGACAAAAAGTGAAGGTTTTCAATCAAAAATGTAGGTATAGGCGACTTATATTTGGATGGAAAAGGTGCTACCCCTGCTATATAAAAAGCAGTAGCAAGTAGTACTAAAACCATCATTTTAACCACTTAAACCACTAATATTTTTAAAATACACTTCTTTATTCAAGTTGTACTGAATGAAGTAATATTTCTGATGAGTGATTTGAGAGAAATTCCAATGCTCTTTTAACTCAGTAGTGGCACTCCTGCTGAATCTACGAATTTACCTACTTGTGCACAGTGGACATGTTTCTGCAGTCAAAATTATGATGATCACAGGTTCACAGATCCAACTGTCCACCAGACATGCCCCGACTCATCTAAGGTTCAGTTATCCTTGATGTGACTGCATTTTAGCGAACATTGGTGCACTGATGGCTTGTGTTCATTTGATGTCCATGACGTCTACTCTTAAATATCATTTTCTTCTCTCAACTCTGGTTGCCACTGAGCTGTCATCCAGGAGCAAAACATGCGTCGGAGTATTGTTTTACATGTGGGAGATCCGCTGATGTCTGCGGTGTAATGGCAATGCCATACTGCTGATCCCATTTCTTGTGTAAGGGAAGGGGAGACACTCATAGGTCCTGCCTGTGACTTTCTCACTCCTGAGGGCAGATTGCCAGACTATATAGCCAACACATAGCCAGACTACAAACCCAGACCAAGTCTTTGCAACCTGAAATTAACACCTCTTTTTTCCACGAGAATTGGGAAACAGAAAGCTTTGTAATAGCAAAATCAAATATTAATAAATCAATTGTTAATAAAAATAACAATGATTTCCATGTTATCTTAGTCTAAAACAGAACAACTTAATGGTAACTTATATGAACTACTCAGCTCTCTATAATTATTACTGTTATTTGTTGACTGGCACATTTCTCCAAGATGCCCTACAATGCTACATTTGTACAATTGGGCCTTACAATGATTTAACCATTTTTAAAGCTGGGTTATTTTTACTGTATAAGTTCAATCTGACTACAGGTGCTGTAGCAGGAGATGGGATTGATACTTCAGCTCTTTAGAATGGAAGTTGACAGCTTTAAAAATTACTCCATCTGCTGCCCCCTTCTGAAAACACTACAAAGAAATAGAATGATACACTGGGAAAACGCACACACACACACACACACACACACACACACACACACACACACACCAACCTAAGCTGCTTTAGCAAGTTAACCTGCTGTACAAATGGGAAAAATATAAATTGTTAAATAAATAAATACTGCAATGTGACAACAAGTGAGAACTTCTAGTGTGATGAAACAGAAACAGAGGTATTAATATCAGCTGAAGATGTTGACTTGGTAACTTAAACCTTGAACCTTTAGCCACTCAGCGTAAAGGAACACACATAATGGCTTGGGGTGGTGCAGGGATTAAAGCCTGACAGTGTTAAAGTGCAACCCTCACAAAGCTTTAATGAAAATATTCAGCTGTACCTATAAGGTGGGAATTGTAGAAATGGAGTTTTGAATAAAAATAAAAAAATAGTTTGCCAAGCAAAACGATTAATGGTAATAAAGTAAAAGTAGACACATTTCACACAGAAGTACAAGCCTTGTGCCAAAAGGAGAATTAAAGGGACAGGCTAACATCCCACCCCCACTTCATTCTCGTAATCAGAGAACCCCACTGGAACTGTGAGGAGTGCTGATGTCAACACAAGCCTGTCGCCCACCCGGTAGAGGGTGGTGCTGCTGCTCATGGGCCTCTCATCTGGAACTGAGAAAAGTTGAAAGAAATGTCAAACCAATAGCCTAACCAGCTTCCCCATCTGATTCTCAGCCTGCTCCAAGGCCCTTGTTTATGGAGCTCAGAAAACAGCCCGCTGCAGTGCACCTCCTCTGCAGTACACCTTTTCAGCCATGCACCTCCTCCTACTCGCCTCCAGAGGACTCTTGAGATTCATCAGAATGACAAGCTTGCCGGCCAGCCCAGAACAAGTCTTTTGTCTGACATCACCGGTGGGCTCCTATCGCACTTAATGCTGTTTTTAATGGAATCTGTCAAAGAATGTTATTTGGAGTATAGCAGTAGAAAAAAGGATGGAAAATGTTTTTGTCTCTTTTTGGAACTGGTAAAATTCAGATATGTATTGATAGCTTATGGGTGGTGTTCCAGCAGGTGCCACCAAACAATGTAGCCTAAATTACTGCAGGAAAATAACTAGTTATATTTTTTTAGCAAAGACAATTAAAATTGACATGAGAGAAAAGGCCTCATTCTGCTCTTCTGTGTATCATACTAAACATGGAAAAGAGAAAGAAAAGCAGAAAGTTGTTGAAGGATGTTAGAAAGAAAGTAGTAGCCAAGCTTGGTTAATATAAAGGCTAAAAAGCCATCTTCAAAGAGTTTGATGTTCTTGTGGCCACTGTTTCCCATATTTTCAAGAATTTTAATATCCATGGGACTGTAGCCAACATGTGGCTGCAAGAGGAAAACTTGCCCAAGACTGAAGAGAAAGTTTGTTCAAATTGTGGAGAAAAAGGCAAGGAAAACATCAAAACAGATCCAAGCTGACTTTCAAACTCAAGGTGCAATGGTTTCAAGTCTCACCATCTGTTGCAATCTGAATAAAAATGGGCTCCATGGTAGAAGATCCAGAAACACAAAAAAAGCCAGACTGGACTTTGCCAAAATGCATGTTGACAAGCCACAGTCCTTTTGGGAGAATGTCTTTTGGACAGAGAAAAACAAAATTAAAGCTTTTTGGTAAATCACAGCAACTCTGTTCACAGAAAAAAAATTAAGCTTTCAAAGAAAAGAAAATCTTCCTCAGTGATGTTTTGGGGTTGCTTTAGTCCTTCTGGCACTGGGTGCTTTGAATTTTTGCAGGGCACAATGAAATTGAGAAACTCTCAAGGCATTTTGGAGTGAAATGTACAGTCCTGTGTCAGAAAGCTGTGTCTCAGTCACAGACCATGGGTCCTCTGGCAGGTTACTGATCTGAAACATACCTGGAAAAGGAGCCAGATTAGATGAAAAGAAAACACTGGACTGTTGTGAAGTCTCTTGCTATGAGTCCTGCTCTGGACCCTATAGGACCTCTGTGGAAAGAGCTGGAACACTCAGTTGAGAGAAGCACCCATAAAAACTAGGAGAACTTGAGCAGTTTGGTCAAAAAGAGGAGGCAAAACTACTAATAGAGAACTGTACAAATTTCATTCAGAGCTATAGAAAGAGGTTGACTGCAGTTATTGTCTCCAAAGACTGCGCCCCAAAGTATTATATTAAGGTTCTCAATATTTTTGTTCATGCAGTTTTCATTAGTTTTATTTAAAATATATTGTCATAAATCAAAAGCATAGTTTCTCTTCTATTAAATGTGGACAAAAGAATGGTGGATACCAAATAATTTTCTCAGTTTCAATGTATTTCAGAGAAAATTGTGTTTTTAGAAAAAGTGGAAAGGTGCCGATAATTTTGTCCATATCTGTATGTTTACAAACCAGGGGAAATAACAGCTCCAATCTGTTAAGAAATTGGAAATTAATTGTTCTTGTCAGTGGGCAAAATGCGCGTTCCTGTGATGTGATGCTGTTTGAAATATTTCTTACAAAACATCAAAGATGTGTACATTTACCACAAATACACAAGGCAGACTTTTTAAAAAATTATTTTGAAGTTTAAATTGGCTTCCTTGTTTTCACTTTCTCTGGGACAGCCTGGTCTTGTGTTCATTCTGTCTCAGTTGGATTTCAGGCCTATTTGATGACAAGCTGTTTGCTTTGATACGGCTGTAGCTACAAGGCAACGAGAGACATTATTTCCTTCATGAATGGAAGGCAGAATACATACTTTGAAAAGAAACAGAAAAAATAAGCTGGACACTTAGCAATGTGTTAAGAAATGTTAAAGAAAACTCTCGGTAACTGAGAACATACAGTTACAGTATTTTTTGTGAACTCACTGTTATCTTTTTACAAAGTTGCTTGAATGTGACCTTTTACAAGTACCATTTTCCAGACAATTTGTCAGTTTTCTTACTAAAATGTGAAAGGAGTTTCTGTGGTTTATCTGGAACTGCGAAATGTCATTTTTCCTCTTATAAGGGTGAAAAACCTCCTGCATGTCAAATTTGACATGCAGGAGGTTTGACATGCATTGACAAATTTGACATGCAGCATCCACTTTCTTCTGGTTTGTCATATTGATGTTATCTTTAAGCAAAGCTCTAATGTATGAAAAACACATACACGCCTAAAAAATATTTCACAGCAGGTAGTGTAGTCCTATGTTGTTACCTTGCAACTAATAGATTTAAATCCCTGCTCTTACTCCAGCACCTTTGATCAGGGTACTGAACTGACATGGTAAAAATTTTCCAAATTTTTAAATGGGTTAAAACATTGTTAAAATTGTTTAATTTTTGTATGAGCACGAACATAACACTGTAAGTCAAATTAGAGAAATGCTGTAACTATATAAAGCTCAACAATAGCTGTAATTGTAATAAATCAAAGTAAATAAATTCATAAGCAAAATAAAAAAACACACCTTTGTTCAATTTGAACTGTATTGGAATGAAGACTATTGGCACTACCTGTATCTTTCTAAAGAAGTTTTTAATTTTCAAATATGTTGTATGAAGTATTATATAGCTCAAATATAAATTGTGTAAAAACAGAAGTAATGAACTATACAGCTTTAATAGAAATTTTTCAGTTTCATTTTCCTAAAACATCTTCTTTTTCCACCCTCAGAGGTACATTAAATTTCAGCTTGCAGTCAATTTTAAATATGAAACATTTAAGTTCATAAAATAAAATGATTTATACCTCCCATACAGTAATTCACCCTTTTGCCATTAAACAAAAGGATTAATTTGCAAGCTTTTAGCATTTGAAAGTTTGTAAGTTTGGAACAATCTCAGTTTGGAACAGTTCTGAGAGCACACACACACACACACACACTTCCAACACTGCTGAATTAAACATCTCACACAACACTGATGTTCTGTTGCATCTTGTTCATTCAGGGACCCACAACACACATCTGGAGCTTTTGCATCAGACATCATTGGCTGCCGTCAGCTCTCTGGCCAAATCACCATACAGATCCTAATCAAAAATTTCAGCTTCAGGTTAACATAATTGCTCTGGGAATGAGTGAGCAGAGGAACCTGGCCTTTCACCCAGGCCCAGCTCTCCTCCGCACCTGCTAGCATTTCACTCCACTCCTTTTCATTTCTTGGTTCTGTGTAATTCACACAACATGTCCCAGGGTCCCTGTCAGTAAGTCTTTTTAACAGCTTGCTTTGTGCTGCAGGGTCTGTAGTGGATTGGGCTGTCATTTTACAGTCAGAAGTCCTGGGTTCAAATACCATTCTGCCTCTAATATCCTAGATCAAGGTACTAGGTGAAATTAATTCAGCTATATAAGTGGGTAAATCATTATAAATAATTAGTACCAAATCTAACACTGTAAAACACTTTGGACAACAGGATAAGCTATAACTTTAACTCAGCTAAACAGGATAAGAAATAACTTTAGCAATCCTTGCAAAGATATTCACATATACAGAGCTAATGAAAAACATTGTATAGGCGCACCTACATAGTTCATATATTAAAATGAAAGATCCTACAGTATATGTTGTTTCCTCACTAGTTATGACACCTTTGTGCTGCAGATAAGTTGCATTTCAGCTCGAAAATTTAAAGTTTGTATTTTCATATTTTTACTGAAAGATGTCTTTTGCGATTATTAAATACAATAGGGTAGAAATCTTATTAACCCGTTCAGGGAAATTCACATCTACAGCAGTTTAACACAAGGCGCATAACAACGTGGTGCAACTGACCAACGATGAAATAAATAACAAATAACAAACACATTAAAAAGACACACACAGAGACACCTTCAAATTTCAGTAATACTACACAAACAAAAAAGGGTAAAAACAAATTCGCAGAGCACGTATTTCTGAAGGAGACACTACTGGCACATGTCCAGTAGATTGCTGTTGTCTCCGTCCTGCTGTTGCTGTGTTATCACTGCGCACGTACAACGCGCTAAATGCATTTTTATTGTAAAATCATATGGCATTTTATAAATAACACAGGGATTTTATTTGAAATGTTTCTGGCAATTTGTAATGGGGAAAATTAGCGACGCTCAATCCATATGAACGGATTGTTTATTACGTGTTATTTATTACAGAAAAGTCTCCGTCTTACATCGAATAGAGGCGTTTTCTGCCAATCTTTGCGTCGTATATGCACAGATGTTAAAAACGTTCCTTTCAATTGAACCACAGCACGTGCACTTTACTCCATTCGAGGTGTAAGACTAAGTGCGCAGCCTTTAGCTGTGTGATTTGTACAAATTCGGGGGAGTGGGAGTGAAAGACGCGCACATTGAAACGTGGGTCATTAATAACTGCGACAGAATGGACACAAAGGAAGAATAACAGACTGGGGGGGCGCAATATTGAGCCGTCCTTAGGGGTCCCCATTCAGCGCGTAACCCGGGGTCCCGCGTTCCCCGGCGCACAGAAAAGTGAGAGTTTTAGAGAGGCGGTGAGCCTTCGAGTCCAGGACGGCTTTTTTTTTATCATTACTGGGGTGAGAGTGGGGGGGGGGGTCGTGTCAGGAGTGATAGATCACCAGCAGGACCCTCCCCCTGGGTGTCCCTTCGGAGGGCCGGATTTAACCGTGCTCACAACGCTGCCGAGCCGCAGTCCTCGAGTCGCGGAGTCCAGCCCACTCTCCCGCACCATGGATGTGAAAGGCCTCGCGCTGCTGCTCCTCGTCCTCGTGGCCACCAGCGATCGCGTCTCGCCAGGTGAGTACGAGTCAGCTGCGGTCAGAGCGGGTGCGGGTTTCTCAGATTTTAGTTTAATTTAACTTCTGTCGACGCGAATTCGCGATTAAACTAGTTTTCATCGCCCTTACAGAGTTTGAAGTCGAAGCTGTTTTTGCTTAAATTTTATTATTTGCAAATATTTGTTGAGATACTAGTTACTACGTTTTAAGTACCTCCAAACTAAGAAAGCAGACATTATTAAAATGAGTTGAACAATAGAACGGACTGAATACTTCAGACGTTTAAGTGTTTATTGACATTTGCTGGGGAAATTGTTCTGCTGTTATATATTTCCATAAATATCTAATCAGTTTGTAACTGATGTGGTTAACGCTCTGTAACGGTCTTACCTGAGTTATCTGATACATAACGCAAGCAGACTGTCTTTCTGCTCCAACATTAATTGATATTGAATGTGTCTGTTTCTCTAATTTTTATTTTTTTAACTACTAACTAGTGGCCTGAATCAGACCTAAAGGCATTAGATTGTCACTCAAAGGAAGCTTTTGTTAGGGTTTAATATCCATTTTATTAACATTATAATGGAGAAGACAGATGAGCATTTCACACCTTCTAAAGGATATGCTCTTTTGTTGTTAATGAAATTAACTCGTTTCTCAGTTAATTTCTTGTTCTCTGAAATATGTTGACTAGGTTTTTGAGAAAGAGTCCCTGCAGTGAATTGAATTTACTTTTTAAATAAAGTATCGATTTAAAAGAGGGTTTTAGGAGCTCTCCAAAGGGGAACTGAACTGCAGGATTTCTGTTTTTTTATTCAGGACGTTTAAGTGTTTGTATGGTTTTTACTTTAACGCTCAGTGTACATTACAAATGCAATGTACAACGCAAAAACATTTTGTGAAAAAATCAAACAATGATAATGTACTGCCTGAGAATATTTGATTTTAATTGTTGTAACCGCTACAATCCGTAAGATTATTAGCCCTGTATAGATCATGCGAAAACCTTAGAATCTGTTTAATTTTCAGCCAATGTTCAAAGTCTGGAGGTGTTTCAAAGTCTTCACCCTTTTTTCTTCAGTCAGGGCTTGAATTGTTGCTGCAACATTCACTTCTAAAAGAAACATTTGGGTTCCAGGTTTGGTTAATGATGAAATCTTTTATTATGCTGTTATGTGTTAAACTGCTGTGAATGTAAATTCCCTGCAGGGATTAATAAATCTAAGTAACAGGTATCATAATGTTTAAGGCACAGAATTTGAGAGCAAAACAACCATTTAAAGTGCTCTTGCTGCATAGTGTGTTATTAACCCTGCTTTTTATACCTGGTGCTCTTGAGCTGGGAGCTGGGAACCTGAATTGCATCAGTAAAGATGTCCAGCTGTGCCAGTATTTGGTGCTGTCTGATAATGTGAAAGGAAGCCCTTGTCTGCCCGTTGTGATGCGAGACCCTCAACAGCAATTCAAGACATTAGGAACATGCTGTTTAATGCTTGTTCTGGTTCTGCACCCCCAGCAAAGCCCATTGGGATGTTGGAGAGGTGCTGGTGCCGCTCGACGCTCAACACTGTTCCTCAGAGAGCCATTCGGGAGCTTAAATTCCTACACACACCCACCTGCCCCTTCCAAGTGATGTGAGTATAGAACCCCCCAGCCTCGCCCTTAGCTGAACCCTCAGATGCTGAGTTTAAACCTGGGCAGAGTCACAAGTGGTACTGTGCACTTTCTTGTGCATGAAACAATGTTTTCACAGGGAAAGGAAAGGAAAGGAGAATGCAGCAAGGGCCCCGAGAGCCTATTTTTGCTTTCCACAGGAAACAATAATAAAGGGTCAAAATGATTAGCCTTTTTATGGTCTTGTGCCTCGGGCTTGAACCTCTGCAGCTGTCCTCGTCGTCACCCCGTCCCCTAAACAGCTTTTGAGGAAGCAGATCTGACGAGGCCCAGGCTCTGCCCTAACTGATGGAGGACGGCGGAGGCAGCTGAGCAGCTGGACATCAAGGACCCCCCGACGCCCCCCACACTTTGATTACCCTAAACTGAGCAGATGAAAGGCAGCAGTGGCACAATCTCCTTGTTTACTCATAGTCTTAACTTGCTGTGAAGTAATTACTACCTGCTGACTTTGCTGCAGACCCCCGAAAGCCCCCTGCCCCCACATCCTTCAGCCCTCCCCAGAGCTAAATTAAACAGACACGCAGGGACTGATAAACTGATGACATATCAAAACAAATAAGCAAACGGATTAGTTATTCTAATAAAATGAGGTCCATTCCTTCAAAAATACAGATGTTGCTCTTGACATTTTTTTTAAATTGGAAGGCTTCGAGGTGTTTCACATCAAAACACTTTAATCTCTGTAATATGTGGGCCTGTTTTGGCAGACTTTGAAAATGTCAACAGATTGTGGCCATGCTTCTCCTCACAAGGAATACGTTAAAGTCAATGTATTTGTGCAGCATGCTGTTCCTAACAGTTGCTAATTTAAACACAACCTTTTTGGCATGTGGCTGTAAAATCCATGTGCTCTTTACTTTCAAGACCACTGGGTTACAAACGTTTTGCAAGGTGTCCGATTGCCGAATATCCCAAGGCAAACATTGAATACAGTTCTTCCTCACAAATGAAGTTCCCCAAAGAAACAGCCTGGTCTTTCTGACCTGCATTTTGTAAATAATCAGCCATTAAAACATTAAGTGTCACTTCATTCCTTACCCCTTACAGCCAGCCACCAAATGGCAGATTAAGGTGATCCTTTTTGGCCAAATCTTAACAACATCTGTTTCTAAGTAAACAAAGACTTTTCCCTCCCATGCCTCTGACAGGAAAAAAGTTTATAGTTTTAAATTTTCACCCATGGTGATAAGAATTTTGAATAAACTAAACATGTTGCACCTTTTCCTCACGTGTAGAAGGGGATTATGTAGCTTTGGTTTTTCATTTTTAATAATTCCTTAGATGGTATAAGTACAAGTTAAAACTATTTTTAAAAAAATATTGTTCAATGAAATATGGCAAGCAAAAAGCTGAAGTTGGGTGGGTTACACTGATGCATTAAATTCAGTGTTTCAAATAAGTTTTATACTTGATCAAAATTAATAGCTTTCTTAGAACACACCCTCAATTAAATAAATTATTCATTGTTTTCAGTAATCAGCTTGCTGTGTGTCTGTGTGCGTGTGTGTGTGTGTGTGTGTGTGTTGGGGTGGTGTGATTGAAACACAAGGTTGAATGCTATTTGAAACCCAAAATGAATCCTTTCCCTTTCTTTCCACTGCTTGACTCCACAGTGCCAAACTGAAGAACAACAAAGAGGTGTGCATTAGCCCAGAGACTAAGTGGCTACAGCACTACATAAAGAATGCTCTTAACAAGTAAGACGTAACCCTTCTCAACAAGTAAGAAAGGCAATGGGTAACTGTGAGAAACATGAAATGAAATACACTCCTGTTTTCATGTGCAACATGACTTACAGTGCATGAATTGATGCAAAGACACAAGTGTGTCATTAAAAGTGCAAATCATATTCTTAAAATAAATTGTTTTAAATATATAAACAGTACATAAATACAGATTTCATTAGTTTACCATTAAAAATATTTTAATCATTTTTCAGTTGGCAGTTTTGTCCACACTGGCCATTCAGATTCCCCAATTTATACAGATGGTATTTTACAGCAGCATAGCCCCTCAAGTAGATGGAATGGGCAAAGTATCACATTGTGTTTTAACTGCATTAAAAAACACATAAAAACAGGTTATTAAAATGGTCCTGGTATTTCTTGTTTCCTGTTTCTCACGTGTGTCTAAATGTTCAGTGTTACCTGTGCTGTGCTTCTGTTGATTCATACCCACTGCAATGTGCTCTGTTTAAGACAGAGAATGTGTGCATTGCAAAAGGTGTTGCCAGCATCTGCACTGATTTTGCTTCCAAGCATTTATGCACTTATGCATTGAGCCTTTAAATAGTGCAAGATGCAGTTCTGCTATGTGGTTGCTGTGGTAGGAACACTAACCATTTAAACACTCTAAGGCTTGCAGATAAAGGACAATATCAAACGAGTTGAAAGACAGCTGTAGATTTTTGTGCAGATAGATACTTCTCTGTGAAAATTTCCCTCCATGCTGAAGGTATTAGTGGGGTTTTATCACTGCTGCATTATGGTCTGTATTACAATTAAATCAAAGCTGGGATGTTGGACTTGCACAAATGAAGGATCTGAACAGCTGTGCTAGTCAGCTAGATGTAGGCAGTATTCTTGAGTGAAAGGACAGTAAGCTAACTGATGCCTCTGAGATGTTTCTCTGGACACGTTATTGATTGTTCCTTTTGATTAAAGTTTGACCTCTAAACTATTCCAGCTGGTGCCTGGACAGCGCTATGAAGTCACTGGGCAAGTTTTCTCTCATGCCTCTGATGGTTTTTTAAAGGAAACGATGACATTTTTTGTCCTTCATTTTTAATTAGTGGTCTAGCTAATAAAATAGAGACAAACGGTACATGTGGAGTTAAATTTTTTTCCACTTAGCAGGGTGCCTTAAGTTTATCCCAGATGAATTTCAGCTCTGAATTCTGCTGCACAATTAGCATAAATAGGCTACATCATTAAAGTGCAGAAATTGTGCGGCAATGTGTTTGGATCCAAACGCCAGTGGTTACCGGATCGACACTCTGGCAGGTCTCACTGGCTCTGCCATGCTTCTCTCACACACAATTATGAGAAAATATATAGAGAAGTTTGGGAACACGCCCTATTTTTAAATAGAGGCAAAGCACGGTTTGAGGCTCTGGAATGTGGACATAAGGCGTTGTGGGACCCTTGGTGGTTCACTTCTGATGTCCTCTTCAACTACAGGAACATATTACAGAATCATTTGTTGACTGTGTGTTTTATTCTATCCAAATAAGTGATGCAATTTATAATTGCCGTGTTCTTAGAAAGTATCATTCTTCCCATTCAAGTTGATTGTCCTGATTTACAGTCCAGTGACAATACATTAGGCGGAACTGCTGGAAATGCCTTGAAAGAGGTCAGAAAGAGGGCACCTATTATGCATGAAACCTAGTTATTGTATTTTCTTCCTCGAACCACCATGTTTACTTTCTAAACACGATTGCATCCAGTTACACTTCATGGCTTATTCCTTAATGTTGACTTGCTTCTTTTTCACGCCTTCAGGATAAAAAAGACCAGACGACGATCTACTTAGGGACACAATGGAACCACCTGCCACACCCTCAGCCCACCACACAGATATATAACACATGTTACCTCTTGGGAACGCCTGTAAAAGCAGCACTTACCCGCTGATCACGTCTGTGCAGCATCAAGCCGAGCTGTTTCTTGCCACTGTCCCCTGCAGACACTTTTCTTCTTTAGCATTAAGTGCAATTATACATGTGTTGTACGTCTGATGTACATAAAATATAGATTATATATATTTTTTCTAGTAAAAAGGGTAATGGGACATTTTACCACCCTTATAGCAATTTGCAGTCCAAAATGTGTTTTCTTGTGAATAGCATCAAAGGTGCACAGATGATTTTGGGAATGTTCAGGGAATTATTACACAGATATCAATAAGGATGCTTTTCTTAATGTCACAGTATTAGATCAACTTTCTGAGGTTTTAAAACAAGCTGTATTTTACCAAAATTCAACAGGTAAATAATTGCTTTTATTCTGATTCTTCCAGACAGGTTTAATTTTATTCTGCAATTAAAAAACAGATTCAGGTTGCAGATGTCCCTTTGCAAAAATTTAAACCACAATGAAAACTACTAAAAATAGAGTGCATTTCATTTCAATTCATTTGCTAGTCAACACAAAAGCAAACAGTGGTCATTGGAGGCTTCTTGCCTCTGATATGGAGTTTTGTAATAATATCTGAAAGGACTGAGAAACTTAAAATATTGCAGAAGACTGCAAGGAAAGTAAAAAATACATGGCAATATACATCAAGGCATTTACTGCAGTGCACTTAAAGTATTTAGTGGAGTTTTTAAAGTAAGTTGCTGGACAATAGGGTGGTTCCACCTTGTAGATATGGTCATCTCTGATCTCGTTCCATTTTGCAATCCTTTGACGAAACAATTTTATGTAGGAATTAATGTACAGCTAGTTAGGAGACCTGTAATCAGCAAAATTGTCCACGGTAGATTTGCATGTTACACCCGTTTGACTTATTCATCATTCTGAGAGTCTTGCATAATTTTATTGTATTTTGTACTGCTTTTATCTTAGGAGCAGTTATTATAATGTATACCCTTTTTGTTAATGTTTTTCATAGACACCTTTTCCATATGTCAGTACAATGTGAAGGTATTCCCAGAAAGTACTGCACTGAACAGTATTACTGTGGCATGTTTGGAACTTCTGACTTTGGACAACCACTGTTTATGTTGGCTGATGTTTGGGTTTTTCCTGAAATTGTAACATAGACTGTGCACTGAGTAATAATCTTCATTTTCACACTAATTGCTATGGGTTCAACACAAAAAAAACTTGGATTGGTTATATTGTTTCACCAAACACACATTACATTAATCTGAGATTCTGTTCTATTGTGTTAATGCCAAGCACCAAAAACTAAAATTGTTCTTAAGATAGTAGAAAAAACTGTGCCCTAGGTGGTGGAAATAGGGAAATTTTGCAATGGCCTAATAATCGGTGTATGGTTTAGTTAATTAGGTGATATTTGGAAATCATATTTGGTGTATTTGCAGCAGCTCTATCACAAATGTTATCCTTTCCTAGAGTTTTCGTGTTGAGACTACTTGTAATATCTCGCCAAGTTTTCCGATGCATTTGAGAAGGTGCTTTGAAAATGACTAGAACAGGATCCTGAAATGAGATTGTTTCGGGGACAGGGGATTTTAAATCTTGATTTTGACAACACTGAAGAAATGTAAATTAATGACGAGATGTATTGTATTCAGAGGGAGTAGAGCAGCTGAGTTTGAGTGCCATTTTGGAAGGTTGTACCATGTCATTCATGAGAAGTTAGCCATGAATGTCAAGTGGGCAAGACCGCTGAGCAAATGGACAGGATAGCTGCTGCCATGAGAAATTTTGGATCACAATGCAACCGAAATGTGCACTGTCAAACTGACAATGTTTGAGCAATTTCAAGTCCTCGCAAAATCTCTGCAAGTGCCATTAAAAAGTCTCTACTATCATTACATACTTTTGTATATCAGCATTTGCTTTTTTCTGCTTCCTCTCCCACAAAATGTGAAAAAAAACCTCTTTGTAAGGCAGCTTACTCTTTAACTATATTGCATCTATGATGTATTTAGCTTTTAAACTGTATTTCACTTTGTATACCAACTTTGCATTAATACATTGTATAAGTTCACAATTTTTTCAATAAACTTTCAATAAAACGTATTTTCTTGCAGTGCCTTTTTCTGAAAATGAAAATGTAGGCTTCATACTAACATTCAGAAAAGTTAAAAGTAGAATTTTCAACTTTCCACATCTCAACCAGCCATCAGAAGGAAAACTAAGGGCAGTTTATACAATGTGGATTGTTCTTCTTCCACCCATCCACAGTAGTTTTTGGCCAACATTTAACAGCTGAATATTACTACTGATTGCCTGTTGAAACCCTGAGGCTGTCATGCATCTAATCTAATGCAAAAGAAAACATTTTAGTGGTCTAAATATAACTTAGTTAAAATTGCCACCCGGAATCTCCTCATTTTAAAATAATGCTTTAGAACAAAGTTTCTAGGCCACTGAAGAAAAATAAATAGTTGGTGTTATAATATGTGCATTTTATTAGATTCAACATTATCAGTTCATTAGATGTTACAACAAGAGGTTAAGCACTTGGGAGTTTTGCAAGGACTGATGGTGGAAAAATGGAAAAAAATGGATGGTGAAATCAGTGACTATGGTTTTATTTAAAAAAAACGTCGAAGAATTCCATGATATATCTATAACTTGCAAAGATTGGCAATTTTACAGACAGCACCACACATCAAAAAATATTAACTGCACAAAAATTTTCTGCACAACACATCAAAATATCTTCCTGTAGATCCAACTACAGCATTACAGGGAATGGGATTATTTCCACTGTGACATTAACTCTGCTGTAAATACTTGCAGCTACCACATGATTGCTCATTTTAACAATGGCACTATTACCAAAATTGTGTACCTAATGAATTGATAGTGATTTGACCCATCTGTTGCCACGAAAGCAAACTGGTGGTTATGTGACACTGTGAGAAATTCCATGTTCTGTGGAGTTCATCACAGTGAATTTCAGAACCGCTATGCTGACAGAGCTAGAAGTTTTTTCTTGGTACACTTAAACCCCAGGTGACCTGAATAATCCACTTTCTTCAAAGTTCTTGTGTCTTTAAACAATTTAATATAAGACCAGTCATTAATGATAATGAGAAACACTATGCCCTGAGACCACAGTTTTTCATGTTGGAAGACATTACTGTCACAGGCAGAGATTGGTGAGCATTCCAGGATCATCCAGCTCAAGTGAACAGGCAAACTTTCATACCCTCCTTGTAGCTGCTTTTCTGAATGACAGCATGGTAAATTGAAGTCAGTGTACCGTGCTGTATTTAATTTTAGGGGCCCACTGCAACAAGTTCCATGAGAGCAAAAGCTTAAGCTTTCACATGCTGTAAAATACAATATCCGAAAATTATATATCGTCAGGAAGTTCTCGAAATACTAGGCTTTAAATACTGTAGAACAGTCAAACTTGGGAATGTCAAAATTTGAACATGTTGAGTGGTTAATTTGCTGAACTACTTTATTATGTATACTGCTGTCCTATATTGTCATCTTTGACAGACATGCCACAACAAGAATTTGAAATTTTGCTTGACTAAGAAGATGTTGCAAAGTGTAATTGTTTTTAGAAGTGCTTGAGAATTGAATGATTATCTCATGATAAAGGTCCATATTTCTGCTACATGGAAGCAGTTAAAAGAAATGACTGCTGTTTAGAATGAATGAGAGCAAAGTTAAGAAAAATCATGTGTAACTACAACCTTCACAATTATGCTCCACTAGTATTAGCTGGCAACGCGATATACCTCACAAGTCAGGGAATAGAGCATATTTTTTATAGAAAAAATTATATGTAATCTGTAGAAATCACAAAATGCTTCACGCAATTGGACAGGTATCATATTCTGTATAAAACTGAAGGCAATTCTTGTCCATATGAGTTGGAATGTCCCTGACTAAAGCCCCCATTAAGCAGACCGGTTTATTTACACACCTTGCTGCAGGTCGGGTGTTGGGTTTTAGGAAAGCAGGTCAGGTCCAACTGACCAACTGAAAACTTGTAGAAACTTGTACATAGGGGGCACTTTTCTCACAGCTGGCAGTAGCGATACACTAGTTGACTTATCTGTGTCCTGCTGCTCTGAGCTCAGTGGGAGAATGCCAGTCATGCCTCACCTCAGCAAGTCTCCTGCTGTCAACCAGCAGATGTAACAGAACAGGCTTAAAATACAGTTTGATTTACAGGACTCAACCTTCACACAGAAGTTGCCCCAAAACTGGCCAAAGCCCTTGGTAAGCATTTTTGAATGTACTAATTTACTTTGAGGCTTGGCGACTCAAAGTTATTTATTTTTCATTTTTGTCAGTTTGTTTACCATTTAAATTTTAGTTGCCCTTTTATCCGAAGCTGGATAAGTTCCGTTGAACACAGAACATTTTACATACCCACATTACTGACTTTATGCATTTGTTAGTTTGCTAAAGAGAGTTAAGTGGCAGCTTTAGTCACAAAATCTAAAACCAAAATAATATGTTTGGTGAGTCGCAGGGTGACTGCATTGGGCTAATTTTGCTACTTTAAAAATTGTGACAAAGATGCATCATTTTTGCTTGTAAGACCCTCAGTATGTCTCTGTGTCCTGATGTGGGTGTGTGAGTATCAGTTTGCAGGAGCCTATGAATGCATCAGTGTCATGCATTCGTGAAGCCATTCTTCAAGTCTGACAGTAGCTACCTCGAGAGCAATACAGGGGGACTCTAAGATAACAAAATGTAATGAAAACTCACACTCATAAGTAAAATTAAATCTTTCCTTGAGCACAACAGTAAATCTGTAATCTTAAAAATCTTACAGTAAAAAGTAATCTTTTTTGCACTGTGTTGACTGTGCTTTGTTTTTGTACCTGTTCTTTTTTTGGAGTGTGGTTCCTGCAAAACAAAAAAAGGTTGCTCAAAGATGCTGGTTTTGCTACCTAAATAAAAAAAGAATGGAAAAATATAAACAGGAACACAAAAAAGTAAGATTTAATTGGAAGGTGTGGGAGCAGTTGTGGCAAAGTCAGTGTATTTGTGGAAAACTCACTGGTCTAGACAAAATGTTCACAGTTCTAGCTATCCTATGTTCCTTCAAGATCCACAGCTCTCTTTATCAAAGGCAAGCTGTAACTGTAAACAGATCCAGAATGTTCTTAAATTCATCAAGTTAGAGGGTGAATGTTGCCTTAACCTTATAATGGGATGGGGGGTCAACATGCAGCCAGCAGACTATTGAAAACAGGTTGGCCACATTTGGAAGTATGTTTTTCAAGATCTATTCACGCTTACTAAAAAGGGGGATAGAGAGATTAGACCCTAGCCTTTACAGTCCATTTGAAAACTTTGGCAGAACATAAAAAAACAACATTAATGTTTGCTTCACAAAGAAAATCGCTCAGAAGTTTACAAGGCATAGCATAAACTTTCCTGGTGTTTGGTTTCCAAGCTTTCAGATATGGGAGAAATAAGATAGAATAGTCAAAAGCTTGTCTGAAAAATGTTTAACTTTTCCTGAAATATTAAGCTATTATCTGGATAAACAATTTTAGTACTGAATGACATTGCAGTCAGTTCTTGTCTAGAAGAATAGATAATGTTCTCATCATGCGAGATAAAAAAACTAACAATTTTTTTTTTTCTTTTTTAAATTCCGAGACCCATGCTGTTCAAACCAGGTTGTTAAAGGGGTATTTGAGGTCAGTATACTGTAAATTAGACAGTACTATCGCAGTCCTGTCGACTGTCCTCTGTGTTGCCAATTGCTAGTATAAAAAAGTCCTCCGTGTTGTTAATTTCTAACGTAAAGAAGCCCTCCGTGTTGCTAATTGCTAGTTTTAAAATGTTTTCTGTGTTAACTGCTAGCTTGAAGGCATAGGCTAGTAGTTAGTTTAAAGGAGTCTTCCATTGTACTAATGCTGGTCTGAAGGAATCCACTTCATAGCTGTCTGCTACATTGTGCTACATTGAACGAGTCCTCCATTTAAAAAAAATTAGTTGAATGATATAATCTATTTTACGAACATTCTGTGAAGGAATAGTTATGTTGGCATTTAATAGTAAGAAGTTAAAAGTCTTACGACATAATATTCTCAAAAACGAGCAATTTTTCCAAATATTTTAAATTTAGAGTAGTTTGGAAGAATTTATCACCTGAATTCATTAAAAATCTGTAAGCTATTTGATTATGAATGTTTTACCAATCCTTTCTCTTATAAGAAACTACTTTTGTGATGTATGTCCAATAAATCAATCATTATACCAGTGCAAGCCTCCTTTGCTCCCCATTTTCTGACTCATGGGATGCTGGAAGGTCAGAAAGGGAGGTTGGAGTCAAAGGTGTACTGGTATTTCCACCCTGGAGAGAAGCTCAGCCTTGAGGAGAGCTTCCAGAATTTTGAACTTTGAAGCTTTGGAAAGACCATGCAGAGTCTAGGAGACATCAAACTCAACTTTAAAGACAGCCAAGCTGAACAGCATGGGGACTCACATAAGGCCTAGAAAAAATTATTTTCAGCAATGAAGCTATCAGATCCCATTCAATATGTGTTTGATGTGCTGAATGAAAAATAATGATCAGTGAGAAATATTATGAACTGAGATGATCAGTGGGAAAGACTGGAAGACTCTTCTTGGAGTGGGAGATGGTGACATGGCTCCCAGTGTGCAGGATTAAATTCACATTCTCAGCACAGAGGGCCAGCAGATAAGATGGAAAATATGGCGAAATTTCAGACCACAGTCAGCATAGAAGACATGGACACAGACAGCTCAGCAACTAGACACACAAACAATGACCTTTTCAAGCTTTATTCATTTCACCACACACAACAACTAGGCACAAATTCCTTCAATTTCAGTGGAAGTAAAAAACATCAAGCAGCTGAGGCCAAACAGCCTTGTCAGTGAAAGTAAACACAAAAGAGGTAATTGCAAGGTTATTCCTGCTTTATTCAATCCAGCCCCTGGTTCTGGCAGGAAAACAAGACAACTGTTGCATAAGCACGTTTTTCAGTGTTTGACAGAAATCCTGGTAGTGTTATTTGCATGGATTTATGGTTTTACAAGGTAAAAAAAGAACAGACTTTTAATTAAGCCGTATCAGACTGAGTATGGAGGTATAGGCCCATCTTCAAGGCAAAAGTAGTCATTGTATTGCTATTGCTTAGATGAATTAAAGGGAAGATGCATTATAGAATCTGTCAGGTAACAACAAGTCACAGTTTTAAGGCATCATACCATAGCTACATCATTCTGACTGTAAAACAGATGTTCTGCATCTAAAAGAACTTGTGTGGTGCAGAGTTCTGAATGTTATTTTTTAGATTCAAAATACAGGAGAAGATATAGAATGTAGGAGGTGATTAACTCTACAGGAAAGTGGGGCCAGATTCAATGTAGCAAAGCAGATGTGGGCAATACATTTACACTTCACCTTCGTCACACACATACTCCTACGCAACAATTAAACCATCAGAGGAAGCCCTGGAGGATGCTGACAGTGTCTGAGCTGGAAGCTACAGACATTGCATTTATTCCTCTAATCCAAGTACAGTCTTGCACAATTTGATCTTAGTCCAGCATATGCGCATTTTTTGTTCTGCTATTTTTTTTTGTTTTGTTTTCACTATTAAGCTTATCTGTGTGAGCCATCAAACAGGACATTATGATGATAACTGAGGGAGCGGCAACAGCAGACTGGTGCAAAATTATGTGACCGTGGGTGATGTTAAGTCTCCTTTATCCCTCAGTGATCTTTTACAGGATACTTAAGTTACAGATGTTTTGCAACCTGTGTGCTTGTCAAAAGACAAATTACTTATTCAGTGGGATTGCTGTGCTTCAGATGTAACATGTTTGAATTTGATTGTGGTATGATTTATATGAATCCATCATTTATTGGAAGAATTGTGGTGTGTCTCAAGAGAATTAAAGCAGTATTGTGTGGTAATGTAAACTGACAATCTAAAAACAAAAACAAAACCTAAAAACAGTTACTCTGAAATGTATCTGTTACTAATGTCCCAAAGTATTATATTTTTAAATAGAAATTCTACTAAAAACTGTAATGCCCCAGCACACTGAAAGGCTGACCCAATAACCTCTTATCAGTAGTGAGAGGAAAGCAGTTACAGTAAAGTAATGCAGTCTAGTCCAGCAGTAATTTTCCAAGCTGCAGTCAAAAATGTCAGACTGTCCAAAGAAAGATCTATGTTCCCTTAGGGACAATAACGGCTGTACTGCATATAACAAAAATAAAAAAAGACACCAGAATTGAAAGATGTGTGTACATTGTGGATAGCACAAGAAACAGAACTGATTACAGAAGGAAACTATATAAGGCAAACAAACTCAAAGCTTTTGGGCCTCTTGAGTGGGTCTTTGACCATTCACTGGAGACACAGAAAGGAATGGCAGGCAGGTCACAGGTCATGAGACACTACCTTGGATAGCATGGTGGATTTTTCCCCCAAAGGTGCACTTTGCTATGGGTGGGTGACATATATATATATGTGTGTGTGTGTGTGTGTGTGTGTGTGTGTGTATATATATATATATATATATATATATATATATATGTGTGTGTGTGTGTGTGTGTGTGTGTGTGTGTGTATATATATATATATATATATATATATATATATATATATATATATATATATATATGAGGGCAGGAGACTGTTTGCCATATCACAGCACAAGGACTGAGGGCTGTCAGGGGCTAGGGGTTGGTCAACAGTTGCACTTTCCTTGTGTTCAAAAATATCTGAGAAACACTGCCCAGCTCATATGTTAATATATGCAGTAGTAGGAGCTGAGCAGTTGCTGCAAGTGACTACAGTACAAAATTATGATGTGTAGAAATGTTAGAGTGACATTGCATTATTATTATAAGTCATGCAACTTGTCAAGGGGCTCATCTGTTGACTTGCCCAAAAGGTGAGAATTAATGTGCAAAGCAACAAAATTGTAAACCATTTTTAAAAAAGCATTTTTATATTACCTGTCAATATTAAATGGTATTTTTTTTCTTCAAGAAACAACTGATTTTTCTGAAACTTATCTATTCCTCTGTACATCATTAACAGGGTGGAACTACTATAAACTGCAGACTTTTTAAGTCCAGCTACTACCGGAAGTTAAAAAAAAAAAGCTTGTACACAAGATTAGATTGTGCCACCTGTAAATAACTTCATCCATCATATATAATTTGGGTACCAACTGGGAACAATTGTTCAGGCATGGTTCATCAGCTGAAACATCTGGCAGCCTCACATGGTTGCACTGTTTCTGCTTTCTGGAGCATAAATATGCCTCTTGCTCTGCTCTTCGCAGCCTTCCATGACTACAGAGTCCATATGTTTTGTTATTATAGCATTTTTGTTATCATAATTTCTTGTGATAACAAGGTGATATTAGTGTTACATACCTACAGGTGAATAGTGCTCATAAATGTAAATTTGTAACCAAGCTAAACATATTTTAGTATTATAATTTATGTTTTATTCTTTTCATAAAGACACAACAGCATAGTCCCTGCTATTACTTGAATTAATGACCTTTAGGTCTGAAGCCCAGTTCCACCAAAAGAACCCAAGGGTGTAGGGATAACCATCCTTTCCTTGGCATTTCCCATTACCGCTCTGGGAGCATAACCCCGGGGGTTATGGGAAGCTGTTAGGAAGAAGACGTCCCATCTGAACCTAATCCACCATCCAAGTGAAGTCAGTTGTGAGATTGTCTGGTAGCCACTCACAGCTGCATAAGCTATCATGCCAAATATTTCTCTGACAAAATGCAGTACCATCTAAAAAAACTGGATTATGGACATTATTTAGATGAGAAATAGCAAAAAAAAAGAATTCAGACTAATTCAGCAGCTATGGAGGATGTCCACATCTTTAATCTCTTTAATCGAATGAATCCAGTCTTATTTAACACTGGAGTTTTGCAGCAAATCGAATAACTTTTTTATTTTTGGTACTTCCTTGTATGGGCTTTGCTTTAAAAAACAAACAGATCTAAATAATGAAAATTCTTCTAAAAAGTTGTCCAGACACCATTGTATTTCAGTGAGGAGTTAGAGCAGCTGAATTCCCCCTTTAGACAGAGTACAGATGGTTTCAGTCCGTGCAAATCTGTTACTCAATTCCCAGGTCTAATTAGGTGATGATTCACCTCAGTGTGTTTTCTGTTTTTTATTTATTGAAATACCTCTTTTAGTAATGAGATTAGCATTTTCAAGTGGAAAGCCTTGTAACAATATTATGATGTCATATTTTAGGCTTCACTTGGCAACATATACAATACAGCCCCCATATGTGTGGGGGTGCAAACTGCCAGTCAACACGGTACAAAACAGGGACAGTCCTTAATCTCACATTATGGGGGTATCTGTGGGTATTTTGACTCTGAGAACATGAAATGGCAGAATGCAGGGTGTGCTGTGCCCTACCAACATTGTTTGAAGAAAAGATTGCAAGTGGGGAAAAGTAAAACATGTCTATGTCTCCCACATAGAAGTACCAACTAATCTGTAGTTACTGTACAGCTCCTGAACACTGTACACCTGTGTAGCTGGATGTCTTATGGTATTAAATTATGGTTGCCCCCAGAAAATTGAGTAGGTACACGTAGACATCATTTTTCTGTCTTTAAAATGCCTGCAGTGTGTGACTGTATGAGTGAAAGTATCCATGTGTTGCTACCTTGCAATGGATTGGCATCCTGTCCAGGTTGTACCCCTCCTAGCCCAGCACCCTCGGATTATGGGGATAGGCTCTGGAGTGCCACAACCCCAATGAGGACAAATAGTTAATAAAAGCAAATGAGTGTGTGAGAGTGAGTGAGTTGATACAGCTTTATTTAGATAACAGGCAGTGTTTTCTGGGAAATTTTGAGGTCAATACATTACATTTTTCAAGAAAATATCCAGACTAAGACTAATGAGGGATAAAAGCATTTTGGATTTCTTACAACAAACATGTATCTCTGTTCCAGAAGCTCTTGAATGCACTTGTGATATAAACTATTTTACAAAGAAATCAACTGGAAAGAAACCAACTGGAAAACAGGAAAAGATACTGGCGGAGAGTGATATTTGAAAAAAGTTTATATATATATATATATATATATATTGTCATCTGGAAGCTGTTGTTGAGGTTTTCCAATCTGCTGGGACCTGCTATGCAATGGATATAAATTGGTTACCGTTGAAACTCTGCACGTAAAATGATGAGCAGTGATGATTTGCAAATTCATTTCAAGATGTTCAAGATGACACATTAGCTGAAGGTCTTTGTGAACTGTAGTTCACAAAAGTAGGGCATCAAATGAATAAAGTGGCATAGGTTAAACTAATGTTAAATTAAGACAATATATACTTGCAAATCATCTTGAACTGATGAATTTCTACATTTGGGCCCAATGAAAATTTATAAGAAAAGTTATACTGTATGTGCTGTATGATAATATTTGGTCATAAGTTCTCGCTCCAGCATTGTGAGGTCACCTTCTGGAAGAAATCACACCCCTCCAATTTCTTATCTTGCCCTACTGTTCTGCTGTAGTGTCCTTTCATCCCATTTTGATAATCTGTGATCTGTGATGTTTAATTAATCTATGAAAAACTTGTCCACCTAGTGGCATTCATAACCTCAGCTCTGAACACCTCAGCCAGTCCAAAAATCATTGTTTCCATACCATGGGGGCTGCTTATGACAGTCTGTCATAATTAAGACTATTTATTTTAAATAAAAAATCCTATGGTCTATCAGTCAGCAGTCCAGTTTGAGAAGAACCATTTGACATCGAAACTGGGGAGATCTGGACATTCTTTAATTGCCTTTTACTCTAGCATGAAGTTAAGTCTGAGGGGAGAGTAGTGTTTTGGCAGAGCTTTGAATTTTCCCTCCCATTCTACAATTGAGATGTGTCACACTATAGTCAAAGGTAACATTACACACATTACTCGGTTGCTTTTGGGAAAATGAAAACAGCCAATCCCAGGGTCAAAAGTCAATATTTTGCTTTCCCTAAGTGTCCATTCATAAAAACAAACTTTACATTGTTTATAATAAAACACACAAACTTGGGACTCTGCATAGAGTTTGCGCATCATGCCACAGGAACACAAAAGGTTCACATAGAACAGTCTAATCAGGCCTCAGTGTCACTAAATTGTGGTAGATAAATCCACACTTTCCACTCCAAGGCTCAGTAGAAAACGGTAATGAAATAAATTACATTTCCCATGCAGCTGAACCCTGCAATACTTGATGACAGGTGAATACTGTAATAAATGAAAGGTTCAGAAAATGGAAAATAACAAATAACTGACGACAAAGGTTGTTAATTGTAACACCATAATGCTGAGGATGAATAGCTCTGCTATTTCCATGTCTTTTAAGTAATTTTTGACAAAGAAAATAAAACATAACTTTAATAATCATCCTTGGCCAGCAGATTCTCAAAAAATTAGCTTAAGTTATAAATGAAATGGGAATCTGTTAAAGTCAAGTTGTAACTCATTTTCTGATTTAGTTGTTTACATAATATCAATTTTTTATTTTTTTCCAGTACTGTACTTTATTTGAAATATAATTTGACTTAAACCCTTAAGTCTGAAAATGGCCAAAAAAGGTGAAAGCCACAACATTTTTGAAAAAAGAAAAAAATCTCATTCAAGGTTCCACTTTCATAAAACATTGGTCAAAGTATGTATCTCTGACAAGACATACATTTCAAGAATGCCACAAAACTAAGTTTTGACCAAATAAGGAAAAATAGGCAATGTAAACATCTAAATTATTGTTTCATACATACATTTCACACATCACCTAAAAACTACAAAAAGAGCTTTATTGCTTAGCTAATAATGTTATTATATATTATTTGATAAAAGTAGATTTATTTTATTTTTGCAATGATTTATCTTTCATTTTGACATTTTACTTCAGTTTTTGGGAAAGTTTAATATGGCATTTGGTTGGTGGTTTGATATAAAAAAAGAAAATTTCCTGTGAGAAAGTTCTCCTGAGGTGGATAATACTAGAGAGAATAACTATATTTTCATGGGTTGGAAGGAAAACATTTTTTCTGAGAATCATAAAGCATTTACATTTTCAGCAGCCCTTCATATATAATAAATAATAATAAAATACAAATAAAAACATAACAAAGATTTAGCAAATGTATCTATCATTTACTTTAAATTTAGGATACATGTAGTCCAGTGCTACACGAAATTTAATGATTATACAATATTTTGAAAATGAAACAAAAAATGAGAGAACGAGAGAAGATTAAAAAAGCATGTCAGTTAATGTTTTTGATGACCTAATGTGGAAATGTATGAACAAGAGTGATGAATATAAATGGTGGTCATACTCTTCTCTTCCAGGACAGCTGCACTAGTTCATTACTGATCAGCACATTTCCTGAATCCTGCATTTAAACAAAATATGTCACGGTCACTTTCTCTTTCAAATGTTAAAACACCATCATTTTTCTGAGACAGGAGATCATGACTTCAAGAGTGTGCTCCAGTTAAAATAACCTGGTCAGAAAAAGTTTTAAATGTCCAACAAAGCTCCTAAAAAGTGACCTTCAGGCAGACATCTAAATAGATAAATTTATATACATCAGGTACAGCCTAATTTTCACTGCTGTCTGTCAGAATGCCCAGTCAGCCTTACATATGGGTCATCTACTGGTTGAAAGAGGACAGTATTAAACTTCCATTCTTCCATTTCTCGACAGCTCATCCTGGTGAGGGTCAAGGTGGTAATAGACCAAGCAGGGCAGGCAGGTATTAAATTAAAAATGATATAAATGACATTTGATAATACCTCTTGCCCTTCACTTTGGAAAAACTGATTTCACTGACAGTGAAAGAAGATTTTGGAAGGGATTGTTGTAAACACATGCTAGTTAACGAACTTGTAACTTTATTTATGCAATGTATTAAAAAATGAAACACAAGGGAAATGTGTCAATTTTGAAAATGAATGGTTTTTAAACTCCTTCTTATGGTTCCTATTACACGCTGCATAGCTCTACATTTGACCAGTTCATTTTATCTCTAAGGAATCAAAATAAGTGCAAGTCAGTTCTCCAGACAAATTTTGTAGATTTTTGGGCCTTTTGGTTTGCTATCTGAAAATCTTTCCAGTTTCCAGAATTAAATTGGGAGGGTTTCTTCACAGTGTGCAGCTTGCTACAGGAATAAACTACCATGCATTTTGGAAAACTATCTGAGAGGCAATTTGTCCCCTACCAGATCAAACTTGCTTCACCCCAGACAGAGCAATCACCTCCTCTGATGTTTCTTAATGATGTTTCAGACTAAAGTTTAGACTCCTACTGGGGAGACGCGAGATATTTTCAAGGCACACCATTAAATGAGAGAACTGACTCTTCTGGTCTTACCTCATCCAGTTACTGTTACCCTGAACCACTCCTATCTGATGCTTTGATACAGTTGCTTGAAAGGTAACTAGGAAGTGGTGTGTTTAGCTGAAATATTATCAGAAAACTCCAAACTACTTTTGCAGGTGTGAAAAATAATAAAAACAGGACTTATGTGAGGATCAGTGACTATGTTCTTTGCTCAAAGAGTGTAACAAATTGAAGCTTATCGACTCATAGGAGCCCTCATAGTGCACCGGTACAAAACCAGCTGAGTAAATATCACCAAAGAAGGATCAGAACAAAGAATAAATTGAAAAGACATGGGAGAGGATGAAAATGTTAAAACCAAGAAGAGTGCAGCTGCAGATTGATGCCTTGAAAATAAATGAGTGGTCTTGATATTACACAGTATACACATCACAAACAATAAAATGCATGGAAACATATTCATTTTCCACTTATTTTTTACATAGGTTTTTGTAGAACAAAATACAAAATTCAACATACAAATTAAGCATAATAAAAACAAAATAGAGCAGGCAAATAAAATAAAATTTAAGACAAGAAAAACTACTGACTTCAAGATTATTATTATTATTATTATTTTTTTTTTTTTTATTATTCTTATTTTTGTTATTATTGTTATTATGGCTTAGCTAATTCTGGATATGCAGTCCTGTATAGTAGAGTATTCTATTAATGAACATCTGAGAAATGCATCCCTTTTCCGTACAGATTTGCAAAAATAACTTAAGGGGTCCATGAAACCTATATATTCTCACCTTCTTTCCCATGTATCTCTTGTGTGTTGAGCAAGTGGAATTAAGGCAATTTTTTAAGGGAACACATCCTTCATATTTCTTCTTGCTGTCTGAGTTATATGACTTTAGCAGAGTGCTAGGAATAGCCCAGACCAGAAGCAGGCCAAGCCCTTATCTGATGAAGGTTGATGTATTCCACAAGGGGGACATCAAACACTTCTGCCAAACTCCCTGGTCTTCTGTACATTTTTGCATGTCTCTGTAAGCCAAAGGAGACTGATGGAACTCTATTGCATTACCTCCCTTTCTTACAAAGATGACCTGCCAAAAAGGCAGAGCTTCGTTCCGCAGATCCCTGCAATATTTCACACAAACGAGCTGCTGCTTTAACTACCTGCTAAAATAGATGGCCCTAAAAGAGAACACAGGACCAAGATGTAGAACCATTCACCATGTCCCACGTCTGCCCACCCTCCCTGTAGGGTTACTAATGCTACACTATTTACATAATGTGTCATTTCCACATACAACTTCAGCAATATCCATACAATGACCCTGGTAAAACATTTATAAATGGCTCTTTCACTATTGGTTTGTAGGGTTCTGTCAACAACTCGATCCAGTTGCTTTTTGCTGCTTTGTGGGATACGTGTCTCAATTTCAACAGCTGGTTTGTATCTTAAAATCTCCATATGAGCAATATTTTCATTGTAGTTGGAAAACACACTTCGCAAACACTTTGAAAACATTTGCATCCTGTACATGAGCAAAAACTTTTAAGTAAATGTTTCGACTTGAAGACATTAGAAGGCAGCTCTGTTTCATAAATAAGCATATACAGAAAGGAAATACAACAAAAAACCAAGGGTCAACCACAGACCGCACTGAAGAGCATCCTTTGTGCCAAAATGATGAGTTATACAGGGTTTCCCTAATTTGGGTCAGGCAGGCTCCCTTTACAATTATACATTTTTGTTGCATTTTCCCCTGTATTTCTAGCAATTTAGATGAGATAGGCACATAACAAAAAATTTAAAAAATATCTTTCGTTGGAAATTCCTTCCATTATCCATGCGTTATCATTAATGGCTTCATCCTGGTCAGAGTCTGGCCAGTCTGGAGTCCATCTTGGAATCATCAGTCGTCTGGCTATAAAACACAATCCTTAGATATGACACCAATCCATTACAGGATGTGTAGCTCAAACTTGTTAACTTTATTTACACTGAAATGTGATTTATGTGAATAGCACAGAGTTGGAAAAACAAAATAACCAAGGTGAAACAACATAATCTACACTGTTGTTCACAGCAGATGTTATGTTGTAAATTTGGTCTGTGAAGAGAAATAATCAGAGAACACATATAAATTGTGAGTAGTAATTAAAATAAGACATTGCCAGGGTGTTCACTGTGACCAAAGAACAAAATCAGAATATTTGCTTGATTTTTGTGCTAAAGTTTTAGCTATGTGCTTTTTCAGAAGCTCAGATTGAAATGAAAAACAACCAAGGAGTCAAAGGTCTGATGGGATCAAAGTGAAATTGTGTTTATAATTTAGGAGAGTCATGAGACTGCCTCTCAGAGGGCCTGCTTTTTTTCAGTTGTTTTTTTTTCATTCCTTTGGTTTATTACTAAATGCCAGTATCACAATTTATGAATGGAGAAAGTCTGATGCTGAGATAACAATAACAAGGCAAAAAATTCAACAATATTTTGTTGTTTACAAATTTTTTCTTGTTTTTATTTCAGTCTTCTGTTTTATTAGCAAATGTTCAGTTCCAACCTTTGACACTGACATGGGTGAAAATGCTAAACAAATATGCAAAAATTGATAACGATAGCTTCTTAAAACCAATGTTACAGCACTTCAAAATGTGCTGTAGCTGGACAATGGAAAACACAGGGTGAACTAATTATTTCAGCTTGCCATTCTTACCATTACTATGCTTCTCCTTTGAAAATATGGCATTAATGAAAACAACCACTGAAAACTATTAAAAATGTTTTTCTTGGTTCTTTGCCAACCTGATGATGTATACACACCCCACATTTAAATACAAGTGCTTACACTGTTGTAAGTATTTTGCACATTGACTTGATGGGTTAGGAGTTTTAGGGTGATTTGTAAACTGCATGATGATGGTCTTCACCGGCTTATACATGTTCTGAAGCCTTCCATATACCTTCTGTGAGTGAATTCCATCTGTATATCACAGTTAGCCCAGGCTTGAAATGTAGAATGTGTTCTGTAAAATGTTTATTTTACACCACACCATGCTGTTTAAAAATCCGTCAGCAACAAGCACTTCAACAACAGTTTTTAAGAGGGATGAAATTTCACAGCAATTACAGGAAGGCCAGCAGATCTATATAGAACAACTGTACTGTAACTAGTGCAAATGTTTGACCATTACAATATTAAATTACTTCAAACATCCCTATCAGAGTAAAACAGCTGCATCTTTCATTGTCATTTGAACCAGATGTTTTAGAATCAACTAGCTCATTAGACTGTACATGTTAAGTTCATGGTTTTGTGCACCTGCACCCTCGATTCCAATGATAGTGAAGTCCATTGAAAACCGCATGAAGTACAGACCAGACCACAGAACTAAAGAAAATTTGCAAGAAATGGTTGGCATAGCATTTTGATGAAAAAAAACATTGTCATCTGTAACAAAAAAATTGTGGATTAGAAATTATAGTTTTAGCAATTTTTCTGATGCATAGATAGATGTTGGATGACTTCAGTCCAGCGATCCATAAAATAACCCTAACTCTCATTTCCAACACAGCTGACAAGACTTAGGTACTCATACTTTGGACTAAATTGCTTGGAAAAGTTGTAGGAAGAAGTGGACAACCTGTAACCAGATGGATAGATTACATAAGAGATAATGAATACACACCTTTCAACATCAAAGACATAACTCAAGTACAGNTGTCATAAGAAGTTTTGTCTCTCGCGCAGACTAAATTGCTTGGAAAAGTTGTAGGAAGAAGTGGACAACCTGTAACCAGATGGATAGATTACATAAGAGATAATGAATACACACCTTTCAACATCAAAGACATAACTCAAGTACAGGGAATTCTGAAGGCATCAGTTGGACAGCACTTAACAAGAAAAGCGGTTCTGAATTATTCACAATGTACCTAATTTTCAGTGTATCATTTTGCTGCATCATATTATATATCAATAAGATGTTAAATTTTCAAGCCTAGCCCCCTCTGCCTCTGGAATAAGCTCTTGACCCCCCTGACCCTCCTCAGGATAATTGGTTAATGATAATGGATGGGTGAATGGATGTTGAATTTTTTATGGTCTGAACATATGTTATAAGTCACTTTGGAGAAAATTGGTTGCTAAACAGGTAAATGTATAAATGTCAGTTGTGCTCCTTCAAGTTTCATTTACCTTTGTGTCAACCACCAGTTTTGTGATGAAATAGTAAAAGACATGAAATTAAATGCAAAACTGCACAGAAAATTGAACTAAGCTACTCAATGTGGGACTGAGACTAAGGTTTAAAGAGAATACAAACCCTTTTGCTTTAATGCTGGTCATTCAGATGTAACCCCTTTGAGATACAAGTGTAGCCAGATAGTAGACTTCTGGTAGTCTCAGATGCCATTCAGAGACTAAGAGGCACAACTCTATAGTTGTGAGACCTCCAAATTGCCATCTCTTCAAGACATATTACTGTTCACCTAAACTTGGAAGTTCTGCTGTGGGTATGGACTGATTCCTCTTTTTTGACAAAAATGATTATGGGATGTTTACAGTGACATGAAGAGCAGGTAAACTCAGTGACAGATGGGTGTTTTACCTTCTCTTCCGTCAATTATGTTGATATCAATCATTTCCTCTGAAACAGACTAGCGGTATTTTTGACCTGGGTTCTTTTGCAGATGTTCCGGCTCCATCTTGCACACAGCCAGTGAGACCAGCCAGAGCATTGTTAAAGCACGACTAAGAGGCTTTTCTTCTGTAACAAAAGCCCCTCTTCAAAGTGTGGCAAGTTGAGGACAAGGAATTCTTGCGCCGACATGGGAAAGGCACCGCGACGTGGCGCTTACCGTCGGTATTGCTGATGAATGTTTATGGAGGAAAGCCCTTTCCCCAGGGATGTACCGATGTGAGTGGTAAACAGGGGGTGGGTGTATGCCTCTTGTTGCTGCAGGACAAGGCTAGTGCACTAGAGACGTGAAGGAAAAACAATGGCGACAGGCGGCACGGTGACAGCGGGAGACAGGAACCTGCACAAAAACAGGAACCTCCATTGGACTATGAGATAGAAATGTATGTGCATTACTGCAGCTCATGCCCCAGGAATGACAAAATGTGACACATTGGCCAATTAATACCAGCGGGACTTCCAGGGCCTCTACCCAACCCAACAGCATAACACAACTTTGGCACACCCTTTCAGCTTGCCACTATCAAACAAGAATATTATTTGGCCATTCGAAATGAATGAAACACTATAAAAAGCTATAAAAAATAAATTACTTCCATGGAAAATACAGGTACATCATAATTATTTTATTTGTATTATCACCTCACAGATAATTTAAAAAAGAAATCACTCTACCTTTCACTTCACATTTGAAATACCTCAAAATAAATGAACATTTTTTGTGAGTTGCAGTTTCTAAATTCTCTGTTCACCAATAAATTTTAGTCCCTTGTTTGTGAAAACAGTGACTATTTTCAAAGGAATTTTTGCACTGAACATGAAATTTATAATGTACAATATAAACTGTGACATTTTCAACGAGCAATGTCTGACCCACAGTGACCCCTCTCACCACACATCACTGGTTCCTGACACAGAGTTTACGAGCGATGTGATGGAAGGTACCACGGTTTGCCTCTAAGAATCTTGTTTTGTTTGCCACAGTGTATGCTACCTCGAGACTGATGTTTGCAACTCTCCCCAGGGAGATACACCCAACTACTGATCCCCAAAGTACACAAGATAATTCTCATAGGATCTGTTGGGTTCTCATGAAGCTACTGAAGCAGCTTGTGTTCAGAAGACTAATATGTTAAGTGTATAGATTGACATGTTATGTGATCCAGGTTAAGACCAAGTAGATTAAACCACCAATCTCTCATTCTGTCATCTAATGTGTACTATTTAGTACTTGTTTGATCAGCAGTAAAGCTGTACTGTTCATAATGTTACTGCAGATAATAAAATAGTGATTATTATTGTGTTGGAAGCACTACTTAAATCAGATGATATTGTTCCAAAAGCTGAGAACTCCTGATGACTATTGCTTCCTGAATATCCGCCCGCGCTGGAGGCCAAACACCTACTTTTAAGGACTCAGATGAAATTCAAAAAGGCATTACCACTTTTTCTCTTTTGAATTACTCTTTTATCTTGAAATTAAATATAACTGTTACTATAGCACTTACTTAAGCACCCACCTCTCAGTGCAACCCACCCAGATGACTAAACCTGACAGAAATTCCAATCCAGTGTGTAAACACAAACAAATCATCTGACAAAATATGGAGGTACAAATAACATAGACAGGGAACTTATACTTTAGATTCAGTCATACATGACCTCAGGATTTCTTCTGAGGTTTTTTAAAATATTTGTTAATGGGCTCCATTTGTATAAACAACAAGTCTTCAGTGTAACATTTTTGGCCCAACCAGAGATGAAACCTATGTCTTTATTACCCCAGGGTAAGAGCTTGGATTAGTTCAGCAAGCTAAAGGCCCACATCCAAGTTAAGGGAGCTAAGTGAACTCTTGCTTTGACTCCAGGGGTTGACGCCACTTCATCAGAGTTGTTTTAGGCTCCAAGCTTTGCTGCAGCAGCAACCAATCAAACCATTAAACCCACTGGCATCTGCTATGTAACATAGATTTATTTGAAACTGGTAATTGTGTTTTGGAGAAAAAGGCCCCTTTTCGATATGGAACAATGCAGTTTTTTGTGTGTAAGTCTGTTTCTCACACAACCTCTAACTGAGACTCTCCAGTGCCCTTTTTTAATTATAGGTGTCATATATCAGCTCAGATTGATGACAGTAAACAGCATATCTTAAAGATCCTTGATATATTTCAGGCAGGTGAAAAGTTTTACGGTACAGGTATTTAATACCTTTGCTTGGCGTTAGGATATTCTAATATATTTATTTATGCATTTTACACTGCTTGTACGCAGTGCACATATGCAGTAACAAGAAGGTTTGCAAGAAGTTATTTTCTTTAAAAAAATAATTCACAGCAATTGTGTGAGTTTTGATTATCACTGTATAGCCCCCAACTGAGTATTTAAATTTAAATCTGGTTTTAACCTTGCTGATCAGAAATTCAGGTTATTTTTCATAGGTGGCAGTGAAATTTACAATATTCCCAATATGAACAGAAAACATCACTTCTGAGGCAATAGAATAAAAATTATGATGGGATTATTAGCATCAACCATGTGTAGTAATGCAAATAATCACATTAAACATTATCTGTATTTGGTGGAAATTAAGGTCATAGCGCAACTGGGTATTTGTGCCAGATGTCCTTAAATGAAAATAATACACCAGTTTTTTGGTCTTTCATTGCAAGAAAACATGTCAGCGCTGAGAAACATATTAATACATCAGAACAATCATACTGTAAAAACAAATGCTTACTAGTGACCTTGAAATTCAAGGGGGACCTTCATATTCCCTGGGGGTGGAAACTGAATTCAAGGAGGTCCAGCAGTGACCATCTAAACAAGAAACAGATGCATATTTTAAAAATATAACGCAAATCACACTTGAAAAAATGGTTTAAATGACAATATCACGCATCTTTGCTAAAGTACCTTACATTGTGGCACTTTCACTACCCTGACACTCAGGAAAGATGCTTTTTGTTTTGAGTGATTTTCCTGCCCTTTTCCTGTATTTCTTCAACATATATTCAAGACTAAAAACTAAACTTCATTCCTCTTTATATAAAAGCATGAAATCCTGTACTCTTTTAAAATACCTATTTTTTCCCCCTTAGCCACAAAAATATTTGCTCAGTAACTATGGAGCGATGGAGTTACAGAGTGTTTTGTGGGTCTGCAAGGAACCCCTGAACACACAAGCTGAAACATGAGCAGTGGCTTCCAGCGCATTGTGCTCCAGGTACCACGGTCTTCTTCGGCAATCCTCAGGAGAGACGTTTGCTGCACTTCCATGAGGGTAATTGTATTGTGGGGGGGGGACTCTATACCTTGGCACTGTGGCTGGGCCCCTCCTGAGCCAGGGGCATTGTTGAATGTTATTGGAAGTGGCCTTAAGGAAATCCCCATTGCAGATCTGTGGAGACCCATGGTCTAGAGAGGAGGTCCAAAGCAAACACAACGGATCGCCTGCCACCTGTCCCAAACCAGACGATCTAAGTAGAGTGAAGCTGGGTGTGGGGGGCCAGGTCGGTGAGACCCTGTTACCCCACCCCTCTCATTCACTCCCCCAACCCACTATTTACAGAATTCACATGCTCGCTGGTCCTATTCATTGAAAACCCCTGCTGAGGTGAAAGGCCCCATTCTCTGGAATTCAAACCTAAAACAGGGGCTATTTTCCTCATATGCTTATGCATGATCTGCTGTCTGCAGTCTCCCACAGAGGCCATGATCTGTGGAGACGTTCCTGGACATTTGTCCTAGGAGTCAGCCCCCAATCTCAGCAAGTGGCCTACATATTCCTTTGACCTCTTGGGGTCAAGGAAGAATTGGCACTGAGTGTCAGCTGCATGCAATGACATGGTTTATACTTCCCATATAAATGTTTTGCTTTCACCAAATTAGCCTTATATGGATGAACATGAGCCCCTTTGGGTCACTTCTCTCTTAAGAGGTCACCTAGAGTATCCTTATTTGTTCCAAGCAGAGGGGACTTTTGAGAGCCTTTGCATACAGTGACTCGACTGAAAATAGAAAAACTCAGGGCTTCTTAAAGCACAGTCCCTGGTGAAAATATGCATGGGGGGAAGGGTACATAACTTGGTTTTGAATGCAAACAACATCAGACATGGAAAGTATATGTAGTATGCAGAAAGAGTGCTTATTACAGCTAAGTCTGTCTGATGTTGGCAATGCATCCTGGGTAAATGCTGTTTAAAGAAACCTCAGCCTGTGTGCTTTCCAACAAATTTTACTGTGCTTCCTCTTGCTGGCACCCTGGACAACAGGGAGGGTGTGAAGAGGGCCTGGCAGTGGCCCACCCTGGCACAGTGGACTTCTTGCTCCAGAAAAACCTCTGTTCTCTTCCCTCCCTTCCTGTCTTGCATTTTAAAGTGAATTTTTGAAGGAAAACAGAACAAACGTGCTAGGACTCCTTTGGAATGACTACAGAGGAAGTCATACAGTAACATTTTGCATTGCTGGGTGGACCAGGGACAAACTGGAACACTCAAACTTCCTTTCCTTTTACATGCTTTGGGTTCCTTGCTTGCCAGTGATTGTTACTTTACTCAGTCTAATTCCTTTCTAATGCCTCTGGGTTTTTTGTTTGATTATTTGTAACTACAGATTCTTGAGCTTTGTTTAATGATACACGAGTTAATTAGTTGTCATTAAAGAGGAAATTATTAAGCTTTGTGGTGCAATTCTAGTTGGAGTGAAATCAAATTAATATCTGCATTCACCTTAAGTTTTGCTCAGTTTTATATTCTTTTCCACTAAAGCTCAAGGGGATTGTAAAAAATGCTGGCTCCCCTCTAATGCATGACACAATAACCACATTGTTACTGGAGCAGTTTTTCTGTGTTATGTTTGTGTGGTGTATTCTCATGAAGTTCATTGTCCTTCACTGTACTACACCCCGGTATTAGCAGCCTAATGAAAGGTTTCCTTCAAAGCAGATCAAAGGAATAAGCCACTAAGTCAAAATTTGAGAACATCTCCTTATTTCTGCAAAAGTATCAACAGACATTTATTTTTTGCATTATAGTTACACTATACCTTGAAGAATTCCATATTCTGCTTTTGCTGAAACCGTAATGAAATTCCACCCGTTATCCATCTTGAAAACATCTGAAAATGTTCAGAATGAACTCATTTGTCAAGCTGTCCAGAATTTATAATAAAATCCTATTTTTCTTTGAGCCCAGCTGCTCTGACTGTTTAACTCTAGTAAGAAAAGCAGTGCCAGGTCTCCCAGGAGTCCTGTGGCATCAAGTAAGCCAGATTTCCAGAGACAATAGTAGGCAACAGGGCCTCCATATCAAAAACCTGAATCATGTTCGTTTCAAAAGTTCAATATTTTGTTAGCTACCTGATAAATTAGAGCTCAAGTTTTGCTCTGCACGTTAGTTGGTATTGGGTCAGCAGATGGCATAGTGCTTAAGGCTACTACCTTTCACTCAAAGGGCTGAGAGTACCCTTGACCAAGGCAGGTACCCTTGTAACTATATAAAAAAATCAATAACTTAATATATAAGCCTAATATTGTAATTCACCTCAGAGAAAAGCATTGACTTAATGGATAAAAATAAATAATGAGATCATGGCTCCAGACCAGCATGTACCTGGAGAAACCTGAACACCCCACTTCTTGTATGGAAATCTGCTCCCCACTTGGCACAGAAATGCAGTCATGTAAACATGTCGTCAAGTGAATGAGCTAATCCAGTAAATACACTTTAAAACAATCATATTGCAGTGACTCATGACCTCGTAAATAACCATTATATTCCTGCTGCCATTGTGCTGACAAGGCACACCAGTCTCTGAAGAATGTAGCTAACATCCACAATGCTGGCTAATCGCTTGGGGGACTTGCTATGAGCCACACATCTCCCCTGCAGCCATAATACACCCTTGTGCTACGGTGAAATGAGTCGGTACAGTGAAATGCCAGAGTGCAATTATTGTGCATGGCTGCCAAGTCCATTGGCCTTCCTCCTTTTGTGTATTAACAGCACAGGAGGAATGCCTGTTTCCTGGCATCCTGGTGAGCTGTGTTTCTAACTATAAACACAAGCAAACACAGTGGGCAAGTGACAGATCGTGATTCACCATTCGGAAGGCCAAAGTTAACCTGAAAGTAGGTACAATAGTGTTTTTCTACGTAGACCTACTGTCAACTCATAAATGATATATTGACGTGGTGATGGTGACGATTGACTACACTTTCTTTTGAGGGGAGAAGCATGTGAGTGACAGGCCACTGAGTTTGCTGCTCCAACAGGTGGAGCAGCAGCGAAGGAACTGCTTTTCTAACTAAAGGTCATGTTCCTTAAAGTGTGACCTAAAGCAAAGTATTTAAGCTTAACTGTCACATTAAATAGACAGCACACAAAAGGGAAAAAGCATAAACAGCACAGTTCTGTTAAAAAAGCTCCTGAAGGCATTTGAATGCTGACTACAACTTTCAGCAAAATGATTTTGACAGGGAAAAAGTCTCGAGTAAGACAATGGCAATTTGGGGACTAGCTGGAAGTTTTAGCACCCAAGAAGTCCAAAAGGTTGTCTCTGCGCCGCAGGGCCTTGACATGGTGTTTGCCCTGTGAACTTACCAACTTGACTTGCCGTCCCCACCTCGAAGACTCCACAGCACACCCCAGCTGTGTGTTAGCATTTTGATGGTGTCAGATGGCAGGGGTCACCCTAATTCAGCTTTAGAATGAGATGGCAGCTAATTGGTACCACCTGGTGTCAGTATTACAGTGCGGTGGTTAGGGTAACCTCCAAAAGGCAAACATACAAACGAAACTGTAAAAGAAACTGTCCACTTACTCACAGAGGAAAATAAAAACACTCAATTTTAAACATGGTTCTGTCTCACAGGAACCATAAATATATAATACATTGGAAAAAAACAATTTGATACAGCAGCAATCACTGTAAAGACTGTTTTTACGGTGATCCATCAGTAAGTAAGGGGGCACATTTCCAAACCTTACAAGCACAGAAGAAAAATATTAAAATCTAATGGATTACAATCGACTAATATATGTATCTATATACCATATTATGTGCTTAAATAGAATACAGTATATCACTGGGTTTTTCATGTGCTTTTATCAGTGACTGGTAGTTAGTGATAAAAGTTTCCTTTTTAACAGTTGTACCACTGCAGTTATTTAGGTAAAAGTACCTTGTTCATAGTTCAACAGCAGTGCCTTTTAACAGAATCTGTCCATTCTTTCCTATTTACTTTGACTTGGTCTTTATTCAGCACCCAGGCAGCTTTAAGCAATGTTTCACCCTTGACCTAAATTTTCCTGTGTTAAAAGCTCAGGGTGTTGGTATGAAGGGATATTTCAAGTAGTTCAATGTTTTGACACCTTCACAACAGCTCAACATGTGTCAGCAGTATGCTGAAGCTGTTAAGGAGTATGTAGAAGTGATAATCGGCATGGGTTTGAAACCAGGGCGCCTACTGATCACACTCTATGGGACCCTGAGAGTTTCAGGAGCAGCTTTTCTCTTAGCCTGAAATCTCAAATAATTGTGCATACTGAAAAGGGTGACATTCCCATGCTGAACAGCAGCCAGATTTTTAGACTGTAGTGGCACTTCCCTCCAAAAAAGCAACAATCTTTCTCCACCAGGGCATCCAAACCTAAAAGCACTTTTACACTCCTCTTTTCCCATCCAGACACCCATTGTGCTGACCCAACTACTCAGCTCTATAAAACCTGGCTTACCAGACCACCCGGTGAATGTCTCTTGTGAAGTTTATGGAAGGAAAACAAAAGAAGTGTCTACTGGATTTTATAGGGGTTGATCCAAACATGATTATACTTATAAAAAAAGACAAGAGGCTATAAACAATTGCTCCCCTTAGTATATTCTAATCTCAGATGAAATTTAATTTACCAGTATTTTTCCAAGGATACTCTTTAAAATGGAAGAATAACTGCACCAGTAGACTGGTAAAAAATGAACAGCAATATAGAAGAGAAAGCAACACATTTTATTTAGTCAATGCTCATTTATTTTTCCCCAGTAAACAATACTACAGTCACATCTGCAGTTAGCACAGCTATGGGTCTCATAAAATATTTACTGCAATGAGATCTCCATAAAAAAATCTCATAAATAGACAACAGAAAGAAAATAAAACCTCTTGGACAGCAGCAAAGCTGTAAAAATTTAAATGTTGCATTATTAAATTGCCAAGCATTGTACATTTTTGCAGTATTTGAATTTTAATAAAATTTAATGCTAGCTATCCACTGAAGCAATTCAGAATTTGTACTAGCCAGGTGACAGCTTGTCAGGTGTCTGGGGACCAAAAAATATTAGTAACTAGCTGAGCCACCCAGTATTGCCCGAGTTAGAAAGTGAAAACATGGAAAGAAAAAAGTAACAACACATTATACTGTATTCCACACAAATGCATTTCCTTTCAAGAGGCAGCATTTAGTACATAAGTGTTGTTAGTGCTGTTAAACAGGATATGCCACAAGACACAAGCTTTTCATACTCGAGTGGAAAGCTGGCAAGTGAAAAAGTAATAAAACTTTATTATCCTTACATCAATAATATGTGTAACGTTGTGCGTGTGTAAAATTTGCATTTTACATCTGTACAAATTGTTACTTTGATTTAATTTTAATTTAATTTAATTGATTTAATTTGCAAAAATACTACAGCTGCTGCCTCTTGTTGCTGCTTCTCTTTGTGATGATAATGATGACGATGGTCACAGTTTATTCCATCTCCTAAGTTCATCATCCGTTCCTCTTGCTGATCTGCTCCAGGGTAGAAAACAAAAAAGTGTGATATATATGTTGTGTTTGGTGTGTAGATGCTCACAGATAACAGCTGCAGGCTACTATCACTTACAGCTGGAAGCTCATTGCAAGTTTTTTGCACAGAGTGCCTTAAACTGATTGCCTTGAGCATGTGAGGTACTGGTCTATGCTGTGAATTCATTGCTCCGAAAAGGGTAAACATGGACATGAACATGCAGATGCCACAGAAAGCGAAGCACGTACTAGTTGTAGTGATGTGCACAGTAATGACAAATTATACATTAGTAAAATGTATTGAAACCTTTTAGCGATTAAACTACTGTTTGTGTATAAGGTACACTCTGCAAGTGATGTAATTATTCTCTGCGTATTACTAAATCCTGCATGTGATGCACCTACGTGCATGTTTCCAAGCCTTATTTCAAAAACCAAAGTAAACATTTTCACAACATAAGTGGCTTTTTTAGTATTTAATGAACTTGATTATGCAAAAACCTCACTTAGGGTGAAAAGTAACTGTGTGCCAAATTTCAAGCCACGCATAAAAAACAAACAGACAAACCCTGAGCTTGTGAATGAGCTTTACAGATACAGAGAGTATCCAGTGGAGTTAAATATAAATATTGTGAAGGACAAGTTGGGTTTGCTCATGGTTGCAAGCTACTGTGTAATAACATGACTTGAACTTATGAGACTTGCGGGACATTATTTAAGGGAGGAATTATTGTTCAATACAGTAATAGATTATAAAAGAAGTGGTGCTAGACAATGTCCAGCTGTGATGCTGAGCAGTTAAGTTTCACACAGAGGAAAATTAGAAACCACAGAACAAAGGAACAATTTTTGAGGCAGATAATGTTCATCAGCCTTTTTATTATAGAAAACAACAGGAAATCCTCTGTAAACTGGCAGGTTTACATCTTGTAAAATAAGATACTGAATAAGAAGTTAAAGACTAATGACTGTAAACAGACAAAACAGAAACAAACCATGTAACAAAACCTCACTGAGAGATTCAACAAGGCAGATCAATAGGCTGTGTCAATGTCACATTGACAAAGGAAAACTGAATGGGTCAAACTTCTTGGAACTAAAAAGATTTCATAACCTCATTTCTTACTAATAGAGCCTATCTATCCACTCATCCATCTATGATCAGCAACTGCAAACAGAACTCCAGTCCATCTCAGAGAAATCACACACTCATTCACTTACACCTACAGACAAGTGCGCGCGCACACACACACACACACACACACACACACACACACACACAGGACAAGAATTTAAGAGCCACTTATCAACCCGAAACATTTGACTTTGGACTGTGGAGGGAAACTCATGCAAATACAGGGACAACGTATTAATCCTGCACATACTGGGATGGAGTTAATACCACATTTGAACCCATAGCCCAGGAACTGTGAAGCACCAGTGTCACTTGCTGCTACACCAGTGCCACACATTGCTATTACAGAACTTTAATATTAATTTGATGCATAAATGATGTTGTATACTGGTGCCTTAAATGTATTTATGACCTATGGTTATTCAGTGTTTGTATCCTTGAGGACTCAGAATCAATAAACACATCTAGGCAAGGCAGAATGTAAATAAATTACAGGCGTCACATGGTATGGGCCAAACGGATAGATACTTTGGTCTGATAAAATGACTGAATGAATGAAATGGGTTTATGTCACGAGAGCAGAGCAGCATAACAAGAAAGAGTGGATTTCCTACGACTCTCACACACAAAGACTCTCACAGTATAAAAGGCCATAAAGCTGCCAGAACTATGTTGAATACACAGACATATTTAACAGGCCTATTGTTCAGTGCCCCCTGTTCTTGACTACGGGTTTGATTTATAAGACTTTAGTCCTGATGTTGATGAAAGCCTTAAATATTATATTGAAGGGAAGCCAATGGCACACAACACCAGTGTCAAATAACTGAATAGCTAGCTCTTTAATCAGTATATTCTTGTAATCTAAAGAAGATTTATTTGCGGCAGCATAAAATAGCTGTGGCACAGACAGCTCTTCGGGTCTGTGTAATCTAAGGGTTCTTGATTTTAATCCCCTCCTTGTGTAGCACAAAATATCACAGTATTTACCATGAACTGATAAAATACCCTGCTGCTATATACATGATGAAATCAGTGTAGTTGGTTACCTAGTGCTGTATGTCAGAGGAGCCTGCTAAAAAATCAATAATAATTAACATCCAATGGAAATGTACTAAATGCAGGTTCAAGAGAAAGTGTATGTGGCTCTTCAGTGAAGAACCAGAAGCCATCTGTTGAACAATGAGATCTTTGTTGGGGTCTGGGTTCACCTGCACTGTGACAAACGAGGCGAATTCATCCTATCAAGAGATAAAGCAAGCAGGAAATCTGCACCCTCTATTTCATTTAAGATGATATATTACAGTAGCACCAGATGCTCCTTCCACAAATACTTGGTTGACTCAAGAACTGCATCAAAAATCTAATGAATTTTGGAAGATATGCTCATCTTTCTGGAACTTCTTGCATAAGTTTATGCTATATAATACCTGCTAAATAATATAGGCATTTGTCCTTTTGCTGTATTTCCTGTACCGCTATTCTGAACATTATTTGGACATTATTAGATCCTTATGGTCCTTATGGAACTGTGGAATAAGTGACCCCAATAACATCTCCATTTTAAACCATCTGTTACACCCCTGAGTGTTGGGCTGGGGTGTTTGTGCCACTGCCTGCTGTTTCAGATTCTGGAGCACTGGCAGATGATGCCCCGATCCAGTGAGTGCTGTGTCACTGCAGCTGGAAGAGGGTCTTGTGGGTATCTACATCATCCAAGCCAAACATTTACAATGTGCAATGCAAGCCTGGGCCATTCATCATGCAAAGTGCTGTAGGGTCGCTTTCAGCAGCATGCCAGCAGCCCCCTCCCTTACCTCTGCAGTCCCACCACATGCACCACAGTGTCCCTGCACAGCTCAGCCGGATATGGGGGGGGGGGGGGGGGCCGCTCATTGGNGGGGGGGGGGGGGGGGGGGGGGGGGGGGGGGGGGGGGGGGGGGGGGGGGGGGGGGGGGGTCGCTCATTGGAGCACCTCCCGGAGATTGTGGGTACATGACAATAAATCAGCTTGGATACCTGCACAGTATATCTGTCAGCGACAGGAGAATCTCTTCACTAATAAGCCCAGAGTTGGTGCTTTTATGGATATTATAGTCCAGATGTCCTGCCTCAGTCGCCTTCCTTTCAGTGGTTTGGGAATGTTTTCTGGGAGTGTTTTCCATGAATTTGTCCTGTACTGACAGATTGGCCTTTTCTGTTTTTGGTTCCATGCAGAAATGTAGTGGCAAAGTGCGTTGTGACAGCTTGTCTATTAATTTAACGTGCTCTATACTAGATTCACCACGAATGGTTTATGTGCTGCTATCATAATTTATGTCTTGCACTCAACCTGAATGAGGCATTGCTGGAAATGTGGGCCAGTGAGTAAGTAATTATTAAGACATAAACTTGTTTATGTGTGAATACTCAAAGAGATTAAGACAGTCAGACACACATGGAGGTAGTGATTTGAATCCTGCCCTTCCTTTAGTACCCTTGATCACGGAATTAATAAAGTAAAACTGGTAGTGCTGCTGCTCCACAACAGGTGGGCTGGTAGGGGTGAATTCAGATCCAGCTCATTCTTTGTGGAATTTGCATGTTCTGCCTGTGTCTACTTGGGTCTCCTCAGGGTGCTCCTGTTTCCTTTCACAGTCCAAAGACATGTGTTTCAGTTTAATTGGCCAGTCTAAAGTTTCCATAGTATATGTGTGTGGCCACTCTGCAAAAGACTGGCATCCCATCTGCAGTCTGTTTCATAGCCTAGTGCTTTTGGGAGATGCTCTGGACAGCTGAGACTCTGCTCAGGGTTAAGCGATTAGCAATAATGGATGGATGGAAATTTACCCAGCTGTATGAATAGATAAATCATTGTAAGACACTGAAGAAGCCTGACAGATTACTGAGGATATTATACTTGTGACACTGTGCAGATGAGATTTAAAATGGTCTGTAAAATGGTGAGCTCCAGGGATGGGTCTCAGACACTGGGGTTTCACCTCCACACACAACATCTCCTCCTCTCCTCCTGTACAGCTCATTGCTGTAAATATCTGCGGAGCTGTTGTGTTTCCACTAGATGATCACCAAGGCAAAAAACTGTGCAAGAACAATTTATGCAAAAAAGACCCCGCACCACGATGGAACCAAGGGATTTTTCTGTTTATTATTATTATTATTATTATTATTAGCATTGCAGAGAAGTGCAGTTCAGTGTCTATTACCAATGCGCTACTTGTTTCCCTCATGTTCTTGTAGTACAAAAATATGAATTAAAGGACTCTTAGAATGAACAGAACAATACCCACAGAGAATTAAGCTGAGTGCCAAAGACAGGTAACGTGAGGTTTGTGAAATTAGTGTTTTCCCTTAACCGATGTACATGACTGAGGAGCTCCAAAATGTACAGACTGCTGATCCTCTTGCTCTCCTCTCTGACAGACGGCCTTCGTTTCCTTCTCTCCAAGTGGATTTGCGCTGTGTGTTCTTGGTCCACCAGTCCTTTCACTGTCATTCCCCCACAGTTGCCTATTTGGCTGTCAGTCAATAAATCCTGGGGTTCAACCCAAAGGCTGGTGACAGGCCGCCAGAGTGTGGGGCCCCACCAATGATTAGGTGTAGCTGACGAGACCCTGCTGTAATACTCACCAGCGTCCCAGGCAATGGGGGTTGCTACACAGGGGTGTGTTTCAGGCCTCAGGGTTCTTGTGAATTACTTACATGCCCAGCGGGGCTGCAAATGGATCCTCCCAATCATCTGCAGGCAGCAGAGAAAAACAGAGAAATGTGTTAGCAACATATCTTATGTCATCTGCAGTTTGACCACTAGCTGACTACTGCTTGACTGTAACCTGACCACTGGTCGTCCACAACCTGACTGACACCCAACTGGCAGCTGAGATAAAGAACTCTGCATGGCTGGGTGCTGGTCTGGTGTACCATCTCCACTGTGCAAAATCACATTCTTCACACACTGGTTGTTGGAAACATCATTGTTCCACTGCCACACACTATTTGTTTCAAATGAAGCAAATAAATATTTCATGTTTGATTTACTAATGTACCACAAAATCAAAATAACTTTTTTTACATGTTTTGAGGGATTGATATTCTGTGAGAAGCATGCACTTTAAAGATGCTTTGCTTGAATTTGCTCAAATAACAAATAAACATCATTTTGAGATTCTCATCAATCACTGGGTCATAGAGCTGAGGCTGGTTATAATAAACTGGAGCGCAGAACTTTCACATAGGGAAGATGGTTAACCCATTTCAGTCAGATGGTGGATTCTGTCACTTGAATGTAATTTGTAAACATTAACAAATGACTGCAAATAAGGTACAATACAATAACACAGAACAACCGAAATGAGGGTCATGAACATTAGAGGATTATTTAGTCTTGGGTGGATCCTGCATCTGCAATGTTCGCTTGGCAAAAAGCAATTCATCACTCCCTGATTCATCTCCGTTCTCTCTGCACCTGTGGGTCCACATGAAAGGGCCTTGATCCTCATTACCACCTCATATGGAGGCCCGCACCATGAGCATTTGCAAGGGAGGTGCAGTGTGTGACCTGCTACATGGCAGAGCCTCACAGATGTTCCTGCAGCTCCACATTTGGCTGAGACAATCACCTATAGACAATACAGAGATCTTGGTGTTGTGATCCAACATCTAGCAGTAGGTTTGTGTGTAAGGAATTCAGAAGCTGGCCTGTGATTCAGGTGAACTACGGCACTTGTTCTCATGCCACTGACTTATGTGTTGGCTAATATTTGTCAGGACTCATGTTGGACTAAGATTAAACCCCTGAGTGAAACGAAAGTGTGTGGCTTGCTAGGAGGTAGTAGGGTTGACATGGTCACATACCACAGGGGTTTCCAATGCTACGAGGTGTTGATATGGATTTGGAAAAAGAGCAAAGGGCACCACCCTGTGTCTTACACACATGGTGGAGGTTCGGTGATGTCCAGACCAAAGACAGATGTGGTTTTCTAGTATTTGTGGTGACTGCAGTATTTTTAAACTCCCTTAAGTCATTGGAGTTTTTTTTGCATCATATTGTACCTGTGAGTGAAACTTTCCCTTTGCAAACAAGATGATTGTTGGTTACATCTCCTGAGTCAGCACCAATTCACACACACACACACACACACACACATACATACCACCTTCCTAACTGTGGTAGTGGGGCCTGATCCTGAACACACTGGATACTCAGTGTATAAACCCAGTAGATACCGGAAATAATTAATTATAGAGGTCAGAACTGTTGCATTACACTTGAGAGGTTCAAATCCTCTTTCCTGCCGTAGTACCTGTGAGCAAGGTACTTACCATGAAGTGATATAGTAAAAATAGTCCAGCTGCATAAATGGTAAATCAGGATAAGTAGTTTAGTATACAGACCTAAATTGTAAGTTCCCTTGAAGAAAAGTGCTAGATAAATTAATAATAATGTTTATACTACCTACACAGACTGTGGAGGGGAAAAAAACATTTGTTTTTCAATGTGCTAATCACAAGTCATGATGAAATCCTGAATCTGTAAGATTAACATTGGTGGCCTGGAGCATCTCTCAGAGTGGGTTTGGGGTCATCATTGGTCAGTTCAAAACTGAGTGAGTTATGGAGTTTGGTACTTCAATCACAAAGCTTTATTGGGGGAAAAATTGCAGAATTCAATTCCATCTCCAGAAGAACCATCATGCAAAAACAGTAAAACATAAAAATGTGTCCCTTCCAAACCCTTTCAGATGCTGGGCCCTTTATGAATATGAAACTGTGACTAAAACGAACAAAAAACAGATTTAAAACTGAAAACGCACCCAAAACCACTCCATCATCCTGTTGCTGTCACAAATCAGTAGGTGATTGAAGGGTGTGGAGATAGGGGCGGTTTTCCAAAAACAAGGCCTCTGACTGTCAGTGCAATGTAGCAGCTGGCATAGGCAAGCTCAGCCCAAGGGATTCTGCACACGATGGCCCGTTTGAGAAGAACAACACGGCATGTTTCCCATTAGGCTGCCCTGCCCGTCCAAATGGTTGTGGTTGTGTTTGTGTTCCAGATGGCTGGAGAAGCGCCTCTCTCAAGTTATCCAGTGGGGTTGCTAAAATGTAGGCTTTGGCAGGGTTGATGGACCCACTGGCCAGGTCACAGGAAGCATTGCTGACACTGTGGGTGCAGAACTGAAACTGCAAGGTTGGCCTTATCTCCACATTCAGTTGTGGAAGCTCTGTTTGATTGTGATTGGAGTCCTGGGCACTGGGAGATTTTCTAATTTCTGATTTTCTGGTTTCCAGGAGTGAACCATCACTGTTAGGGTTGTAATGAGCTGTGCAAACTGGCATTTGATTAATGTGGCTAGGAATAGACTGGAACAATAATCAAAAGAAATAAAAGTTGAATGAAGTGTGAACAGGTTCTTTTAGCAATGACTGAATTGAGTCAAAATTCTGCAGAGCTGTGATGGGAAACAATAATAATAATAATAATAATAATAATAATAATAATAATAATAATAATGGTACTTGGGCTGTTCAGTCGTTGAGATGTCGTTCACTGTTTTTGTATGTTTCCTCCCATAATCTAAAGATGTGTTTAAGGTAAACTGATGATTCTAAATCGCCCGTAGTGGGTAACTATGAAAGTAAAGTAAAGTAAAAGCAGCTTCTCAAAGTGCTTTATTGAGAGTGAAATACACATCTAAAGAAAGAAAAATCTATAATAAAAATCACTGTAATAAGAAATCAAAACAACAAAGCAATATATCACATCTGAATTATGTCTGAAGCAGTTTATAGAGGCATTTAAAAAATGAAGGCCATCAATGTACCTGTAAAAAATAACCAGTCCCTACCTGTTCATAATGGAAATCATATCTTGTGATATTTGTTGTTCTCCTATCCTTGTAGTTTTAAATTATATCAAAAAATAATTGAATAAATAGAAATATGAAAATTTTAATCATTGGAAAGGAAGTTGCACAATGTAGGAATGGAAAAACAGATCCTCGGTATAAAAATGACATGTCACCATGGAGCTGTCAATAAGGATTCTTACAGCTACAGCCCATTGAGGTCTATTTCAGCAACTCACTGTGAGGGGGGAGTTTATTTAGACCTGCTGTTCCAGGCCTTGGGTCTCTGGTTTGCAGTACAACATTTTTTCATCCAAAATTGCAGGGTGATGGCTGCTGATCCCAGAGAAGAGGGCACTATGGCCTAAATACAGAGTCAGCTTCAGCATCAGGACCAGCTTAAGCCCTGTGAGGACATGGCCTGGGAATGTGGTTCACAGCAGTTCCCATGAAAGGAAAAACCTCATATAACGACCTGAATTTTGTAATTAATCCTGGACACCCCCCTCTGTGGTCTCATTTCAGTGAGAATGTTTGAACAAATGACTTAAGTTCACTATCCCAACAAGCCACCAAACTTGGACCCAACCTGTTGGTTCAGACAGATTGATTTCTGTCCCCAAGGCGATGCACCCTGTACTTTTTAAACTTTTAACAGGTGTAATTAGTTTCATTTTGCATGTAGTTTGGAGACCCCCAATTGGCCTTTTCAAAATTAATGGACTGACTGTACATTTAAATCAGTCCCTGTGGGCAGGAGCACAACAAGCAGGTTTTTAATCAAACGCTAACATGTGAGACCACCTATCCAGGGATGTTTAAGCGGGGTAGATATTAAAGAGCTGCTGTGCTGAATAAGTCCAGCAAGGACAAATACTTGGCTATTGTGTCTGTTTACATCTGTTTATTTAGCTCCAAAGAGACTTACAGTGTTGCCCATTGACACAGCAGGGTAATTTTTACAGGTTCAAGGTTACTACAGCAGGAGCTGGGATTCATGTCTTGGTCCTTGAAGCACAAGATAGCAGCCCTAACAACTACACCATGTGCACCAAGTCTGCTGTTGTAGAACTGCTTTTGGTTTTATTTAACTGAACTGTGGTGTGGACCAATATGCAGTGTTTGTACATCAAATAAATATTGCAGTGTTGAAGTAACAGATGTCAGAGTGCCCGTGAAAGAATGTATGATTCACACTTTGCTCTTCCCACAAGACCCCACTGCTATTTTCGCTTAGCGCCTATGACAACATGCTTCTTTTTTGATGCTGATGATTCCATATCTGATTGCAGGCATTATTTTCACTGTTGTTTGTATGGCAGGAAAAGCTGGAGGTGAACAAACAACGCAACTCCAATTAAGGCTGCATGCGGGTTCCATGGCGCGTTCCTGGCGGTCCAGTCAGCGCCGGCGCTCTGCTCGCCATTCTCGTGGGACTGCTGCACCATGGCTAAGGATCAGGCTCCCCACTTCCTTCCTCAGTCTTTGTTAGGGCTGTGAGGCTGGTGTGCAGGTGTGTCTTCTTTTGAACAAAGGGCCTGCCGAGGCGTGCTGCTCGTGCATCGCTGGCGACACGATTCACTGTGTAGCCCGGTGCTGTGAACGAATGAGGAAAAGAGGGAAAAATGTAACACACTGCATGATGCATGCATCTATTCGTGCCTGGAATGTGTGGAATATTTATGACTAAAGGTATTGTATGCATTTTAGTAAAACAAATGATTCAGTATAAACAACTTTGTATTATTTTCTTTAAGTTATTCGTGATGAAAATATCAGTCATGATTAGTAAACAATATACTGTAGACCAGAATTGTTTGACATTTTGTTTATTGTCTCATTCTTTCAAATTTTATACCAACTCCTTCTCAAAGGAACTGGAGTCACTGGGCAATGAGCAGCGTAATTAGAAGGAGGGGAGGCGCCATCTAGTGTCGAACCCCTTAATACCTGACAATACGATTTTCTTACATAATAAAATGATATTTCACTCGAAAAATGTTGGATTTTTTAAAAAATAAAGTTTTAATGTTATTTATGTCATGATACTTATAAAATATATTGAAAAAGAACTAATGCACTGTAAAAATGTTTTCTGTAAGGTCAGAATGAATATTTTAAACAACACTCATTGGAAATGTACATGTTTAACTGTAAGTAGCAGCCTTTATTCATTGAATAGCGCTAAATCAAGAGTGTCAAAATTGCACCTTCTTACACCAGAATTACACCTTCCCTCGCTGTTGTGTTGTAATGAACCTATTTCACCAGGAGGGGGAGACTGGGGCTGAAGTGAGCTAAGCGCGAGTTGAGTGCCCAGTGCTTCACTTAATAGGGATTTCAGTGCACAAGAATTTCCAGAATTGCAAAAAGATTATTGCTAAAAATGTCCCACTTTTCACAAATCCTTACTTCAGAGATTCAGCAAGCTCACTGAATTTAATTGTTAATATCCGTTTACCTCGTTGTCTATGTTGACTAACAGCGTTTGTGCACTAAACTACTTGATTTACCCATTTATACAGCTGGGTAATATTTACTGTACCAACTCAGCGTGCAGTGGAAGTTTTCTTGTTTAATCTGCGCAGTCTCCTTGTCTAACTTCAGCTGGAACGTCCTTTCTGTGTACTGAACTAAGATTAAACAAAGATGAACTGTGAGGAACTTGGCCTGCAGTCCTTCTCTTAAGAAGTAACAAATGTATGATTATATGTAACAAATACTAAGTTGTTATATACTGAAGAAGTTTTTTCAAAGCCACAATAGACTAGGGCCACAAATCCAGAACTGTACAACTGCTCCTAGACCTACACACCTTTAGCTAACAATCTGAATATTTATTACTGACCAAATTCACAAATCAATAAAGAAATGACTGAAAGTGAAGCAAAGAATAATCATGACCTTGATATACAAGGGAAAGATGATGGTGGAGTGGCTATTCATTGTCTTGCAAAAGAAACACCCACCTTCGAAGCTCACCTCCTGCTGTGGTACCCATGATCAGGATACCCGAATCAATGCAGTAGAAATTAACCAACTGTAAAAAAGGTTAAATCAATGCAAGTAACAGTGTACAAACATTGTAGGTCACTTTGGAGTCACACGAATAAATATTAACATACAAGAAACAAACACATTAACACAGCTTCACATATGTTGGCATTTTCGGTGACTTCTGCTTTAATTTAAATTACAATCGCAGCTTCTGAAGTGAGACTGGACAGAACACTGGCTCTGGAGGTATTTCACAAAGCTGAGTGTTTAGTTAATCAGATCATTTTTCTAAGCAAATCAATCAGTCAGGATTGTCAATCAGGCAAGAGGAATCAGATTGGTTCTCCTGGATAATCCCGTCATTTCTTAACCTATTTATCAGTTATCTGACTAATTTGAGGAATCTTACTTTGTGAAACAACTAAAAATTAACCATTTATTTTTTCATTCATTGTTCATATGTATGCTGCACTTGGTCAGTGGATGACAACACAGATTGTTGATTTGTCCTCAAGAAAAGTGCACAGATGCATTCTGGGAGTCTGGGTCTCTCTTTATCAGCAATCAACACCTGTTCAGTGCAAACATCCCTTCAAGGGGGCTTCTATCCCATCCCCAGCTGACGTAGGATGACCTCATGTTAACAGCATCATCACAATGAAATGGTGTCCTGGTTTTACTGGCATCCAAGAAATACATTTAATGGTAATAAGCAAAATATCCCTAATGATGAATAAAACTCCTGTTTCGTGCAGTAATACTTTTGTACATATAGTGAAACTGGGCTGCAGTCTGTGCCCCACACTAGAGCAGGAGTTTCTTTATAGAAGATGACCTGAGGATACTAGACTGAATCCCAGCTGGCTACTGCATATCAAGAAGTCTGGTGAAGGCCTGTATATTTTTTGTGTGCTTTCTTAAAGCTGAGGTCCAAATTTATTTGTGTGAACAGCCTGTGAAGTGATTGAATCAGACTCTGTAAACTTTCTCAATATTGTGATACCAGGTATTAGCCATTTTAAAAACATGTTGCAGATCTTTTTTGCAAATACCCATCCCTCATATAATTGTATGGCAAATTCTCAGTATCCAGGTTCTCTATATCCAAATTTTTTTATAAAAGCTCTTGAAAATGAATATGTAAATATTATTATCCAAATGGAAACTCTTGCTAGGATGAATTTTTATCTGAAGCGTATCCATTAGAAAAAAATCTAAAAGTGAATAGAAATCAAAACGAATTAAAAAAATCAACAAATAAATACCATAGCGCTTATTTGTTGATTTTTTTAAATAATACTGCATGTCTCGTAATAAACTATATTCTATACTGTTATGAATTTATTCAAAGCTTGTCTGTGCTCATGCTGGTGTCACATCAGCTGTTTCCATTAATTTTACTATGTCTGAACAAATTTCCACTGTGTGTCATTGTGTTTACTGTGCATTTCATTTTTTAAAATAAACCTGTTTGTTTATATGCCATTTGTGTATCAAACAATGAGGTGGATGTGGTGGGTTACTTTGAAACACATCTCCGCTTCATTCAACATCTTATAATCCTTATACTGAACTCCTGCTGCAAACCCCTGCATGTGTCCTCTCATCTTCCATGTGTAAGGCAATGACACTAGGGGGGTAACGTGTGAAATGTCCCGTACTGTACATACTGTACTATGTGTAATAAAAATGCAAATTAATGACAACAAATGTTTTCTAATTAGCTAGCTGTTGTTTACAGTGTTTCATCGGGCTGAAATCATAGGTTGATAGTGATATAAGTCTTTTCTGATGGATTGGGAACAGATTCTTTATTCATTTTTCCCCATTTAAAATACTGTGAAACAGGCACTCAGTATCCAAAAAATTCAGTATTCAACATGTTTTCAAGTACAAATTAGATTTGGATACCGAGTTACTACTGTATTTATTAATTCTGTTGAATCACCCTGTTAGGCAAATTGTTATTGCGAGGAGGTTGAATTGCCATTATTTCTTATGAAAGAAAAAATATCCATCCATCCATTATTCTTAACTGCCCAGAGTAAGAGTTATGAAAGTCCTGAAAAATGTCATTAATTATATGTCATTTCAATAATTTCAAGTAACGTTAAAAATATGGCCCTGAAATTAATTAAGATACCCAAATAAGATAATCTCAACATATTTAACATTTGTAACCAAATGTTTATTTATAGCTGGTCTTTTAATTTTACCCATGCGTCCATTATGATAATGGACGCATGGCTAAAATTAAAATATAAAATATAACTTACATAAAATGTAAGAGGAAATAAAATAACCATATAATTAACAAAAACAGTGTTGTGCTGAATAATAAGCCAGTTGTATGACAAAGGGTTTATATTTCCACAAGATTTTTTTGTTGCACAGGGCCCATTATAAAAGCTACAAGTGTAACATGTACAATGAAAAAAATTCAGAATGGAAGCTATGAACAATGAAGCAGGCTGAGCCATACTGCATTACTTTACAAATGGTGTTCTTAGTCTAGGTTCAACTTAAAATACAGTGCATAAAAATTTTCCCTGGATATGTTGTTTAAATGATATCTAATAATGCATAATAGTGGTTAATCATTAAAGTTTAAATTCTTTAGTTGGCTTTAGGATCTATGTTGAACTTTGCTCCTGCTCTGAAAGAAGACTTGGACTCATCCTGGCTCATTCTGGTTCGAGTGCCTGATTGATTGACGTTATAAGTGGAAAATGCAATCGGGTCAATGATCCTTTAACACGTTTTTCGCACCCGTGATGAACGCAATTAAAGATAAGCCACAGTTTGTATAAGTGAGACTGAACAGATCAGTGGTTTTGATATCATTCATCCATTAATCTCCTCAATCATTCAACCAAACAGTGACAGAGCCTTGTCTTTGGAGGGGAACCAGCAAGTAAATCCGTTCTCATTTGCGTCACAGCTCTGTCTGTTTGTTTGCTTTACTTTTGGTTAGGGGACTGCATGAATACTGATAACACACATGGAATATGAGGGATAATTAATGCTCAGAAATGTCATAAATACTGTAGTGTGTCTTAAGCATGTCTGATCAGAGTTCGTATTGACTTCTTCTGATTGATTGCTTCTAAATTTTTCACCTTTTTTCCCCTGGTGAGCTAGGCTGATACATTCTTGTGTATATATTTTTTGTGTTTTGGGCAAGACCATGAGCAGCACATACATGTGTACATATGCTTAGCTCCACAAGGATGTTTCCCCTTCTCAACTTTATAACCCAGTTGACATGTTGCCTTGCAATCAGAAAGTCCTGGGTTCAAATCTCAATCTTTCTATATACAAGGTTCTTACCCCCATCTGATATAGTACAAATACCAAACAAGGTAAATTGGTAAATCATTGCAAAGTTGATAACATAACACCAACTTTCCTTCAAAGAAGGTGTCAAATGAATAAAGTTTGGTTTTTAAAAGGTTCATAATTTGGGGATGTTTATTTTTGCTATATTAGAAATCATTTTACTTTCTAGCTGTCTAATAAATGCCTAAATAACATTGCCAGCATAGAAAAATGTCTATATTATATGCAATAGACACATTAAAATACATTAGATTTAAAAAAGTCACAAAAGAGACCAACACTGATGCTGAAATAGGAATATGTGTTCTGAAAGAAATAAAAGACAAAGGGATCTTTTTCAGGTAAACAACAATTAAATGATGAGTCACTTTGGCAAACTGGGGATCACCCCCCAATTTACAACGTCATCAGACACGGGCTTTATCTCTTATATATGCAAAGTTGACAAATTTATGGGGTTTTAAAGGTCCCAGATCTCCTGCGTAGTGTTAGTGTCACACACGGAGGGAAGGTGTCCGATCTGCAAACGTGTAGTTTTTGGTTAGAAGGGACAGTTTTCAGCAGTTTGTTGACATGTTTTTGGGTCGGGTATGGGTGTGCTGTGTTCTCTCTCTGGTACCCAGGGCCGCTGTTTCCCAGGTGATGCTGTCCGGGGATGCTGATCCCGTCGTCTCCCAGGCGTTGAAGAAACTCCACGAAATGTTCCAGATCGGAGACCCTCACCAAAGCCTGCCCCCGGACAGAAAGCCACCTCAGTTCATGATGGACCTCTTCAACGCTGTGGCAGAACCCAACGGAGTGACTAAAGACCCAAAGGTTCTTGAAGGAAATGTGGTCCGGAGTTTCGAAGACAAAGGTGCGCTGCGCCTTTTCATGCGCTTTTTTCTTTACGCGCCGCAGACATGTGGCCGCCTGCGTAAAACCCGCAATAAACCTTCAAATGTCCTGCAATTTTTAATGTAGTTATTAATACTGTAATCTTCTTCGCAGCAAATTTCGATCGGAACGTACATTTCTTCAACCTGTCCTCCTTTGGCAAGCAGGAGAAGATGATAAAAGCCGAATTCCGCCTTTTCCGAACCCCGCAAAAGTTTCCGTCCAGAAAGGCGTACAGAGGACACTTCTACAAAGTAAGTGCAAAGCGTGTTTTTCATCGAGTGACTCTAATTCCACATAGCCCTGTAACTTGATTTTCAAAATGTTACTGTTGCTGTTACTATTATTGACACTTTATTTTTCAGGTTAGTATCTATGAACTGCTGGATAACACAGTTAACCCATGGAAAATGAATCTGGTTGCATCTCGCTTCTTGTCTTCGTACAACCAGGGTTGGAATGTGTTTGATGTTAGTAAAACGGTAAGACCATAACAAGGTTTTTTTTTGCTGCATGAATAATTCATCGAAACTATTCACAGTGTCATATCAAGCGTCAGTTCACTTATTGCACTAGTTTGCCTTTTATTTGACACATACAAGACATATTCTTAGGGATGAAGAAAAAACTAATTTGAATGTATTCACACTTATTTTCTTTCTCTCACTCCCTTACCATAGGTCTCCAAGTGGATTCAAAATAGTGATGATAATAAAGGCTTGCTGGTGGTCACCACTTTTCCTTCAGAAAATCTTCTGGAGTACAATGTCCCTGTTGTGGATTTAAAACCAGAGGGGAAAAACTCTTATCTGGTTGTTTTTTCGGAGGAGAACAGAAGAATATCAAGAACAGACCAGTCTCCACTTCATGGTTGTCAATTTTTCTTATATTGTTATCAACCACTGTGTTAGACCGTGTGTGTTCTCTTTGTGACAAACCTTTTATGCTTAAGTAGACAGGTAAACATATAAAATAAGTAAAGTGTTGGTTAAAGCAGGGCCATTGATTATTGTGAATAAGGTATTGCATGTCACCTGGACTCTGTATTGGAAAAGAACATCTGGATACAGATGATTAGATGAGTTTAGGGTTTGGATATCAGGACTGGGTTCATGGGATTTGGTATAAAGGCACGTAGAAGAGTTTTTTGGTAGATCGGAAAGAATTCCAAATTTCAGCCAGCAGCAGGAGATACAAGGAAAGGTCATTTCTGATGTTTCACAACTGTCTTTGCAGGGCCGCGAAAGCAATCTGCAGTGGAAACAGCTGGCGAAATGAACTCAGTGATGTCAGTGGAGAAACCCAAGAGCCGCAAAACTCGGGCAGCCCCACATCATTCTAGAGGACGCACGGTAACCTGTCGAAGGCATTCTCTCTACGTAGATTTTGAAAAGATTGGCTGGTCTGGGTGGATCATCTCCCCACGGGGTTATGACGCGTACTACTGTAGTGGGACCTGCCCTTTCCCACTAGGGGAGGGACTCAGGGCCACAAACCATGCCACCGTGCAGTCAATTGTGAATGCGCTGAAGCTGGCGGCAGGCGTGGACACCCCATGCTGCGTGCCTGACAAACTGCGTTCCATTAGCCTGCTGTATTTTGATGATGATGAGAATGTGGTCCTCAAGCAGTACGAAAACATGGTTGCTGTCAGCTGTGGTTGCCATTAGCTAAGGAGCCACAAGTGGACCAATGTAAATATGTGTACAGTTAATTTAAACTTTAAAAATGGCTCATACAAAAGTCTTAAAGGATTGCAAAAGGGACTGTACTTTTTTGCTGAATAGTTGAATAGTTGAATAGTTGAAAACTGAATAGTTTGCTGAATAGTTTTGCTGAAGTGTTGAAAATGTAAACTTTTTTGATGGTGCAAACTGAAATTCAAAATAAGGATTTTTCCTGCACAGTGTAAATCATATAAAATATCTCCTGTGATTATAACAAAAATTAATTATTTCTCATTTGTAAACATTTTGAATTATATAACTGAAAATTAAACACTGAATTATGGCATGTCCCATCCAGAGTGTTTTTTTATAACTTAGCACCCAGTGAGCTATGCTCTGGTCTGCTGCAACCTGGACCAGGATCAAGCAGTAGGTGATGATGGATGGATAGATGGATGGATGGATGGGTGGATGATGAAATAAGACTGTAACTCATATAGACACATTCAGTCTCTGAATTCCTTTATGCTTTTGGAGTAAAATTTATTGGTTACTAAAACATGAAATATTGTGCAGCAACAATCAAGGGTACACCTTAGGTAGGACACCAGTCAATGGCAGGATAGCCACGCACATTCACACCCCCAGTCGCACTACAAGCAATGTAGAGTTGCCAGTTAAACTGAAATCCATGTCTTTGGACTGTGGGAGTAAACAGGATCACCTGGAAGAAACCCATGCAGACACAGAGAGAACATGCAAACTCCACACAAAGTTGGAGTCAAACATACAGCTCAGACGCTGTGAGGCAGCAACCTTTTCCGCCATCATGCTGCGCCAGCCACGATGTTTATTTATGCAAATTTATGTTAAAGCTCCCAATTACTGTATTAGGTAAGAAATCGGTTTTGCTAATTCATTCCACTAGAGGGAGCCAACGTTGGAATCAACATTTGCACACATGTTCCTTGGAAATGATAAGCACCAAAAACACAAAAACCCTCTTCTAAAACCAGGTCAAGACAAATGTTGACCTGTATTGTAACAGCTGGTTGTTGAGTTTTATAAAAAGAATGCAGAAATTAAATAACCTCAAATAATCTCATTTATGGTATGAGGTTTTTTTATTGGAATGGTTTATACATTTTATTTTTAATAGCCCTGCTTCATCTAGGTGTTAATTAAAAACATCAGCTTTATTTTAAAAAATAACACAAATGTAACAAGCTTTACATACACTATGTCAAAACTGCAATTTTTGTCTTGATAACAAAACATACCTCTCTCTGTGTTTATAAACAGGACATGTACTTTGCTCTTTATAAACAGAACACAATGATATTAATATTGTCTTTGCTTATATGAATATACAAATAAAATGTGTTAATATTTATTTCAGTGTGTTTTACTACTGCTGCAAAAGTATTAAAAAACAGTGCATTTCTAAAACAATTGCTTGAACTCAACTGCCTTCTATTGCACAATCATCTGGCTGACCCAGTGATACAGCATCCATGTTCTCAGTGCTGATACTGTCCTTATCTTCACAATACGACTGCTTAGATTCAAGAACATTTGTTACATTTGGCTCAATATCACTCTTTACATCCTTGCAGTCTACCCCTTCGCTTGAGTCCTGCCTCAGGTAGGCGGCACCTTCCAGCTTTTCAGGGGTGTCTGTGAAAGCTAGAGGGCTCAGAATTCTGGAGGAGGACCCGTGTGGTGATAAAGACGACACTGGTATAGGCACAAATCCCTGACAGAGCATGTAAGGAGCCGCTCCTGCCTCTGTTGCAGTAAATGCTGAGGGTGAGATTTGGGGAGACGAGTCTTCCTTGGACAATTGCACTGGAAGCTGTATGTACGTCCCTGTCTCTGGATCAAAGAAAGTCTTTGTCTTGATTTGCATGGGCATGTCAACCACAAAATACTGCCCTGAATCTGGATCTTGCAATAGCTTCCTCTGGGTTAGTGCAAAAGATGGCATCTCATCATCCACAGCTGGAGGTGGGAAATATTGGGGCTGTGGACTGGACAAGGCTGGGACAGCCTCTGACACTGATGCAAGTTTTGGGAGTACCAGGCAGTCAGCAAGGTGTGGCACTGTACCCTGAACCTCAAAGATGGGTTTAGGGTCATCTCGGCGGCTTTCCTGTGCTTTATTTTTGGCTTCTTCCTTTCTTGTTCTCCTGCTGGTAAGCTTCTGAGCACGCCGAAGTGCTTTCTCAGTCTTTGGGGGAACTGCCGGCGGCTTGTTTTGCAGCTGAGAATCATTAGTGCTGCAGACTGAAACTGACCTTTCGCTGGGCTCCTTGCATAATGTAATGTCCTCTGTGAGTGCAGCACTGGCAGCTGTTTCTTCTGTGCCTGCCCTGCTCAGAGCACAACTCCCCAAGTCCTCCGACATGCCACTTGTAAATGAACGGCTCTCCTCTTCCTCGGGAATGGGATTCCACTGAACATGGCCCCATCGACGTGCCCTTGGTGTGATTTGTGTGAGTGTTCCATTAATGTGTGCAGCTGGGCTGGCACCATGAGGAAAAGAAGCTCCTGTGCCCACTTTGGTATGGTATGGTTCATCCTCACCTCTCTCAGACCCACTCAGACTCTCCTTGGAAGAATCTAAGCTAAACTGTTCTGGAAATAAATGGTGAAAGGGCAGTTTCACAGTCTTTGTGATTGGAGAATTTCGGAAGGTGTTGTCTTTCACTTTAAATAAGGTAAGCTTCCCCACTGGGGACAAAGGAGTACTGGATTGTGAGAAGTATGACTGGGTTTTGACACAGTCAATCAAGCAGCGCACCCAACCACCTTCATCCATCTCACTAGGAGACCGGTCGCTTCCATCAGTCCAAGAAGCACTCCAGTCTGTTTGTGGTGAAGTAACCAGCCTATCTTTATCGTCCCCCTCTTTTTCCTGGTTAACATCACAGCAGTACTGTAACTCCATCTTTTCCAAATCCTTCCTTTCTATAACTAAGACATTATTAGGCCCCTTAAAAGGTAAATTTTGCACTGACACTTGAGCTTTGTCAGACTGATGACATTCTTTTGTGGATATGGAAGACTCCATAACTTGAGCTGTCTGCTCATCAATCATACTGTTCATCTGAGCAGGTGATGTGACACCTGAAGGTCTGTTTTGACCTGTATGAATATTCTTCTCCACTTGCTCATCATGTATCTTCTTAAAACCTTCTTTCATTGGAGCATCAGCAGCAGCATGTTCCTCTGCTGCAGAGTCCTGCTTAGAAGGGTGGACTTTTTCTGCGTGGTTTTTCACAATGACCCCATATTTTTCCTGAACAACAAGTTTCTTTGCTATATTTTCTTTGGATGCTGTTTCCTTTAGAGGTGTGCATACTTTTTCTTTCACCGCCACCAAATCACTTTCACCCTGTTCTCTCTGTCTAACTGCCTGGCTGGCTTCTTTTGCTTGAGGAATTTTTCCTAAATCTTGAGTCTCTTTCTGTTTTGTTTGAATTTTTACCTGTCTGAATGTATCTGCTACCCCTGCTGTTGACATGGTATTTTTCAAAAGCTCTTTCACATCAGAAGTAAGTTTCTGTTTATCACGGATGTTCTCATTCATATAAGACAGCACTTTCTGCATAACGTTTCCCTTTGCCATCATTACCTTGTCAACATGTTTGCTTGGTTTCTCATGACCTTTGCTTTTCACAACACTCTTATCCTCCCCAATAAGATATATCCCTTTTATAGAAGAGACATCACCTTTGTCCTTAACCTTATCCACAAATTTTGTTTTAGCTTCAATGTTTAATGAATTTCCATGACCTCTTCTTTTCGATGCTAGCAAATTTTGGTTGATCAGACCAATTTTTTTGTTATCACTTCCACCACGTTTGCCTTTGCATCTTTCAACAACAGCTTGTTCAGTCAAGTCTGCATCTCTAATTCTGCTTAGTTCATTTTCTGTACATTTCTTATTGCCATTATTCCATAGAGATTTCCTCTCCTTTTCATATCCTTTTGCTGCAAATATCTCACTTTCTGTTCCAAGTACACGCTCAGCCTTTTGGGCTGAACATTTGTGCGTTTTAGCTTGTGTGACTTCTTTACTGTTCAGTGATCCATCAAAAATGCACCCATTAGTTAATGGGCCATGCTTCCCAACATCATGTTCATTAGCTAAAGCTGCATCACTTCTAACAGGTCTCTTTTCTTTTTGTACATCCCCTTCCATTTCCTGTTCAACATGCAAATTTTCCAGCTCATTACAACCATCTTCTTTGTTCAGTCTCCCCAGGACTACACCCCTTTCAGCTCTTTGGTACTCCTGATCTGATGCTGCATTTTTAATATTTTTGTCTGCTTTTAACGCTGCTGTACTTACATGCTCATCCTCATCTCCCTTCATTGCATACCTTTCATTCTTAATATATTGGTTTTGCCTTTGTGAAAATGCATGTTCAGCTCCAACTTCCTTCCTAGCATCACTGCCAGAATTTAATGCTTTTTTAACACTGTCCCTTTCTTGATTAGTTAGTATTTTGCTTTTTGTTTGCTGCTCTTCATTTGTTCTAAGTCCATTGTCTTTTCTTTGCTCTGCAAATGTAAGCAGGCAAAAGTCTTTGGGTTCTGATGGAATGCTCTCTTTGTCTCCCACTGTTATAATGCTGTCCTTATCGGTTACAGCCCTGTCAATGATCATCCCGTGTTTATTTACATCTAAGCCCTGCTTTGCTTCTTTCATTTCTTCAGCAGAAACCTCTGATCTGTTGACAAAGTTCATTCCACTCATGAAGGGCCCCTCATTTCCTACATGCATTTTTTCATCTTTTAAAACAGCAAACTTTTGAAGGGCACTGGCATTTGGACTTGCATTTTTGTAATCTTTTCCTGATCGGTTATTTGCATAGGGCAGTTCAGGTGCCTCGGCTTCTACCTTTAGCCTGGACTGGTTGTTTGATACTAAAGGTGATCTGGCTTTCCAAATCTCTGCCAGTTCTGCTTGGCCTACATCCTCCTGCATCACACCAGGGCAGCTTCTGTGACTGATACCTTCTTCTACAGTTCGGGGTGAGCTTAATGTCAAATAGTCATCTGATATGCAGGTGTCAGCGAGTTTTTTATGATCATCAGTGCGCTCATCCGTTGGTTCCAGAGTATTGCTGCAAACAGATTTGGCATCTCCTGCATTTGGATGTGCAGCTGCGCTGACCACAGCAACTGAAGTCTCAGAAATAGCATGAACACTTTTGGGACCACTGGTGTCCTGCATTTGCAGCAGTCTACTGGGATCTTTTGGATTCAAAGCTTTGAACTTTGGAGGGCTATACATATTTTTCACCCGTTTTCGGTTGTCTTTGATGTTAAAAAGCAAACTTGAAGCCATCGCTTTATAGCTGTCATATAGTTTGACCTCAGGGGTGGGTCTAACCTTAAATTCAGGTATTGCTGGGAGAAAGTGCTCAGTTGAAGAAAACATTTCATTTGACTTTCCAGGAGTTTCCACTTTCTGTCCCACATGGATGATGGGTGTCAATAGCTGAGAGATGCTGAACAGAGTATTAGTCTCTGATGTTGCCTCATTTTCTGTAGGATCCTGACCTGTGGTGGTTGATTCATTTTCATTAGTCCCGGATTGCTCTTTACTGGGGGGCATTGTACAGGGGTGAGCTATGATCTGGGTTTTTTTCAGAAGGCTTCTGTTCCTTCTCCATGGAGGACAGGATGCTCCCGCCTCAGAGTCACTTATCTTTTCAACAGCTACAACTTTTTGCAGGTCATTAAAGGCAACATCTTGTTTTACAAGCTCCACAGCTTTTTGTAAATCTTTTGGAGACGGGCAACTCTTGTCAAATTTTAAAGTTTTGTTTAACTCTTTTGAAGAATGTATATGCTTCTCAAGTTCTATTATTTTCTGTTGTTCTTGAGGAGAAATGCATGTCTTTTCTGTGGCTAAGTCTTTGTGTTCTTTTTTAGGAAAATTTGGTGCAGGAAAAGCAATTGCTTTACTGTGTTGTTTGCTCTCCTCTGTCTGAGTCAGTCTGGTTGCTTCAGTTAACTCCTTGTAAAGAGGAGAGTCATACCATTTTGGGAGGTCATTTGCTGACAGCAGGTTTGATATGCTATCATGCTCAAACCTGTGACATTCCCTCCAGGCCTGGAATGGGCTAAATTCACTGTGGAGAAAGAAGTTCTTGGAGTTCAGCTTTTTATGCTTGGTGGACTTGCGACTTTTCCCCTTTGAGGACTTCAAAGATGGTAGGGACAAGTCCATGTTTGTTGTCTGGATTTTAGAGGCAATAGATCGACTTTTACTTGATGAAGAATTGCCCATTTTGAAGTTCTGAGGATATGCTACTGAGGAGAATTCAGACAATTCCCTTTGGATACTTAAGAGGGCAGACTTGTCCCATGAGTCACAGTTTACATCACTTTGTTTACATTTAGTGACATTTCTGCTAAGGTGATCTACAATAAAATCACCCTTAATGTCATTCTTCGCTGTAGTAAATGTCTTTACTATAGACAACCCTTTGGACTTGCCCCTGTTTTGCAACCAGTCAGACTCAATAGCACCGTTGTTCAGGTGATGGACATGATCATTCCAGTGAATATGTTCCTGCTTGATGTGATCTACAAGTGAATGACTGAAAAGTACTCCATCCACTGTGCTGCTTTGAGTATCCACTGTGAAAGCTTGCTTGTTTTCACTGGAGGAGAAAGTAGCCTCAGAGTCATTGTAGATACCTTCCTCATCAATGCACAGACTCTTGAAGGCACGGTCAGTGAGGCTGCTGACCTCTCGGTCTGTCTCGTCCATGAGGCTCCCAATGCTGGATGTATCACTGAAACCCTCTGTGTATTTGTGGGGCCCATGCTTATTCCCTCTGTTAACCATGTGACACTTGTGGAGACAGCTCATTTTCAATACTTTTTACTTGAGGTGGAACAGCTGTTCCAGCCTGTCTCCAGGATGCATTCTTCTATGTTGGCTTAAATTCAGCCAAATCACCTTCCAAAAGGTGAAATGATCTGTTTTCTTTCCTGCAGTGGAAGAAAAGGGTGCCAATAATATTAGCAAAGCTGAGATGGATGTTTTTTTCTAAGAGTACACCTTGTGTAAAATTAAAATAAAGATTTGATTTAAATATTTTTAAGAATTTTTATTAAGTAAAGTCATAGGAAATTACATGTATCTAGTGGAATAGAAATTAAGAACACCTTCCATTGACCAGCACAGGGTAAACTCTGTTGTTTGTCACAAACAATGCTTAATAACAGGTACAAGGTAGTTTTTGGTTACAGTAGGACTCAGACATAATCCCCGGGGACAGTCAAGTGGTGCTTACAGGGGCCAGAGCATAAGTGACCCTGATGCCTAAGATATACCTTGACTTTTCCATAGTGTGACATGCCCTTGGAAATGACTTTTGTTTTTTGGCAACCAGCCTCTGGCCCTTAAATGTTCACTGCACAGGATTGAGGAACCTCGCGTGTTTGACCCACCCTGATCTTCCTGGAAGGTAGAAATCAAGATCCTGCTTGGAGACCTTGGAGTTTCTACTTTTGAACTTGACTACTGCTGACAAATGGCATTCGGAGCAACTACAGACCTGTACTGCAAACTCGCACTGCAACAGAAATTAGTCTTCCCAAAGCAAGCCAAGATCTTCACACCATTGCTCCATAGACTGCATGATGCTCTAGACTTGGCTTTTGTCTCTACCCTTGTTGTATATTCAAGCAGAGAATATGATTTTTTTCCAAGCATATTTCATCAATGGAAGCAGCTACTTATTCTATATCCTTTCAAAAACAAAATGAAAAAAACAATGATGCTGTGATTATCACTTTTTGCAATACATAAAGCAATAGCTGGCATATGTTTAGAGGCTGTAAAGGCAATGTTTCCTCTGTTTGTTTGCTTGTTATGACTGGCAGGACCTGGCTACCTTCTAGTCTTCAGGTCACTTGTTGACATACTACACCAGTTTGTGAAAGGAATAGCTGCTGCAGAAAGTGGTTACGCAACAAAATCCTGGTGTTCCATGTATTCTGACTTCGATATAGTTTTAAATATTTGTGTCTAGTTCCCTTTTTTCTGTGAGTTACTGTTGTCCGTTTCTACTTTATTTTCCGCAAGTAAAGTAAACATTTAAAATTAGAAAATGGGGACATGTTTTGTGAAATGACTCGTGGCATAAAAATATTGTTATCAGTACACTGAGAAGTCAAATCAAATGTTAAGACAAAAAACCATGATAATGTACAGCAGACTTTTGTGAAGCTTTTGAGTTACTCTCAAGAATGCTACCAAAATAAAGCACCGCATGGAATTAATTCTATTTCACCTGCCAACTGACTTTACTGAGACCAAAAATAGCACAGAAAGCCATTGCCAGTGAGAACTTCATTGCTTATATCAGAACCACTGAACCTCCTTTCTTTTGCTTTTCTAACAGAATAATTGAGAAAAACTTTACAAATTTAAATTTTTCAGAGATTAATAATTTTCAAAACCCATATACTGCAGCATTTGTGTTTTCACACCATGTGATGCTGATACAGGTATATTAAAGTAGAATTAGTAGTAAATTAGTAGTATAAGAGCATAAATAGAAAAATACTCTCAGTCTCCAAGAAAAGTTGGCCACAATTAAAAAAGTTTCCAGGGCTCCTCACCCAGCACCCATTGTTGTTTGGGCAATTTTCCTGCATCTGCCTTGATGCCAGGTTTATTTATATCAGTTTAAAAGGGACAGTACAGTAGACATCATTCTCACAATGGGCCTCAGAATAAATCTTTTGAAGTTAAAGGTGACTCTAATGTGTCTTCACTAATGTAACAGTTAAACAGGTTTAAATAAAGCCAGCCTTAGGCAAAATAAACCTATGTGACCCAGTGGGTTCCCACAATACAGTTGCCACCTCAAGCTCTGGAAAATTAAAAATGTCTTACAAAAGAAGCTGGGGGTGGAGGAGGGGAGTAGAGACCAAATAGAAGTACAATTATCTAGCAGAACACAGAAATTCAATTATCTACCATCTACCAACAAGAACAATTTAAATCAAGTTCTCATTTTTGTTAATTTCTCAAAAGATCTCCTTGCCTGTGTGTTGCTCCTCTCTACCTTGTCTGCATGGCCAACAACAAGAATCAATTTCTCACATTTACGTTGTGTCATTCACCTCTTTGTTGCATCATGTCTCTTAACTTTGTAAGCGTATTTCACCCTGGTGATAAGAGCATAATATAAAAATATACTGAATTATATTGAATTTATTGTGTCTGGCTGATGAACACTCTTGTAAACTGACATTGAAATAATTTTAAATCCAGAAGGCCCCACCAAACTGGTCCACACTGGGCCCTGCAATCACCAGCCATGGGTTGGATGAAAAAATCAGAATTATATAAATACTGAAATTTCAACAGCAAATTAATTAAAACAGTACTGTTCCTTATAATTTGTTCTGTTGATCCATCCACTAAAACGTCTTATACAGAAAAGCATACAAATGTGATTTATTGTTCAGTTTCCAGACATCAAAATTTTCAAACATTTGACAGCATTAAAAGTATTAAAAATGCTCTATGAGGGATGTCTCTTACCTTTTCATGATGTGTTCTATCCTGTGCAGGAATCTCTTTCCAAAAACTAGTTATCAATGACACGTATCAGAGTAAGACAATATCTGAAATAGATTTGAAATTTGAAAATTGATCTTGTGGAAAATTCAGACAACAGCTGATGAAGATCAAAAGTGAAGAAAAACAATCAGACTTTTTCAAAGTGATGAGAAATTAAGCAAGAAATGAGAGTTTCTGAGACACAGAATCACAGAGCATGTCATGCCTCACTCTCACAACGTAATATCCATTTAGTTCCGAGTGGCCAGTAGATGAAACCAAGATGAGAAATTTTTAACCGTCTCAGGCAGATTGGTCCCTGCAGTCCGTATTACCCTTCTCAACACTCAAACAGGCTATAATGGCTAACCAAAAGCACACAGATAACCAAAGGAAACATCCTTTTCCTCCAAACAGCTGCCGATGGCGGTCTGCTGGACCTTGTGTTTGAGCTCATGACTCACTTGTGTTTTGGAGAACAGGTGCCCAAGCTTAAAAATAACCCATTGCATCACCCACCCAAGTGTCACTCACTCCTTTTAGCAGAGGACTTCAGCTATGCTAACCAATCTCCTCGAATGCCATCAGTTATTATGACACAATGCCCCTTATAATAATTCTCGCTCAGTGTTTAACATGCCAATTGTAAGCGTGTTCAGGGAAAAGCGGAACTGAGATGATGCCATGTAACTAAACTGGAATTGTTTCTTCTTTTCAGAGTCTCAGCTGAGCTTGAATAAAACTTTGGAACCTTTGAAATGTGACAATGAGAATTTCTTCACCTAGGAGGTGCAAATTCAAACGATAACTCACCAACATATTGGCACTACTGCATTCTGCTTGATTCCAGGACTTGCCGAAATAAAAATAAGCCATGTGCAAATTTTAAGAAGGCATTCAATTTAGAAATTTTACAAACTGGAATTTCTTATTATTTTAGTGCTCTTGCTTTATGATTTATGTCATGATATTTTTCAAACTGGGCTGAACTGCACTATTAGTGCAGCTCTATTTCTAACCTGTTGTATTTCATGTGGTAATGGCCTGTCCATCTCCATATGTGACATTTGTACCTCAGCCACATGGCCACATGACAGACCCTCTGAGCAGCACACAGGCTATGCCAGGCCACACATATCAGGGAGATAAACATTTATGCACTTTTTTGGAGAGGGGTGTCAAAATGTAAGTAACAGGAGTATTCTGGTAATGTGAAAAATAAAATAAATAGTCTAAAAAAATACTTCATTTTATATAGGCAATATGAACACTGTTTAGTGACATAATACCGTGTATTCTCATGTATTTGCATAATACATGCAAATTTTAATTTCAGGAAAAGACTTTTAGACTACCTGATAAAAAGACATTTTTTTCAATTAAGCTGACAAGCACTTCTTAAAAAAGTTTGCATTTTTTACATATAATTACCCTGTAAGCCTGAGAAGGGCTATTAGGACATAGCAATTGGGATAATCCAAAGATAGAAACATTGATTTATTTATTTATTAAAATTCATTTATTTATTTATATCTGTTTATTCATTGAAAATGTTCCACCTACCTCTGAGGAGGAACTTCATATTGTGTGGAGAGGACCTTCCTAGCAGCTCAGTGACAATATTTCTAAAAGACTTTCGTGTCAAGCAAGGAACTGCATTGCCTTATTCTGCAGGAGGACAGCACTAAAATAGGACATGGGCCCCACAGGCACTTTCTCAAGAGCCCTTAGCTGTCGTGGAGTTGAGCTTATTGCTAATGATGGACACCCACACATGGCCTGAGAAGTGGCAGGGGGGTTAGCCATCATTCTACTCTCTGCCTCCATGGTAACAGCAGATGATTCTGTTCTGTTGGTTGAAGCATTACATGCTGCTGGTGGCGTGCTTGTCATTCCTGTCTCTCAACCTCTGCTGTAACAGCTGAGGTTCTACTTCACCAGGCACTCTTGCGATCTGCCCCTCTGTCTCCAGTGTGCCAGAAAGAAGGAGAAACCTGATGATATCAAGCAGCAGGTCTGAGGCAGTCAGCAAGGGTGACCTGAGGACAACAAAGTCAGCTGGGTATCACAGCATGAATTCGGTCTCCTCAAACTAGGTGACAGTGGCTTGCCTTCTGTGATACTCAGGGGCCTCTATGATTGTTGTGATGTCCAGGAATGAGATGATGTTACATTGATTTACTGGCTTTATTTTTCTTTTCAGCAATATTTTTGGAAACAAGCACTAACAAGGGACAATGCAACAAAAATGACCTGTCAGACTGAGTAATAAAATAATGAAAGAAAAATAAAACTTTTTCAGGACCCTTCAAAACTGAATATATAAGAACAAATAACACATTCAAAATTATAGCACAAACAAAACCATTTTTCTCCAAAAACAAACTACTTCATGTTTTCAAAGTCAACAGTTCAGATCAAAAAAGCCATCTGCCATCTCAGATTTTAACCTATATAGAGTCTTCGCTTAAGCTTCTACTTGAGAACATTTTCATTCTACTTCTCCTTCATGTAATTATACACTTTTTCCCTTTGCAACCATTAGGATTCAGTTTTAATCAAAACTGGTAATCGTGGCAGTTCTTGTTTACCAGAGCTCCTTGCAGAACATAGATTGGAAAGAATGAAACCACAGGAGCACTACCAAAATCAGAGCAACAAATTAACACAATTCAAATGTCCATTTAATCCTCATAACTGAATGTGAGCTGGTAAAACAGCTATGAGAACTATGTTAAGATTCTTGATTCTTAATGTGTAGCTTGGGGCAAGGTCTTATGCATGTACCTTTACCTGAATTTCTCCAATGACATATCAAGCAGCACATTGTTGGTTAATTATGTTTTCAAACAAGATGCTAAATAAGTATACCAAAAACTGAATAAATTCTTAAAGAAATTACACAAGGCTATTGCAGTGCACATAAAACCAGTAGTTACAGACAATTGTGAAATGACAGGAACAAGTAGCAGATGGAAAAATTTAAATACATTGGATAGAAAAAAATAATGACATACCCTTATTGAAACTGCACATTTCCGCAATATAAAGCCAGAAATCTTTATTTCAATAATCTTTTCTCCATCTTTAATGTAACCTTGCAAACAACAAAATACAAGGAAAGCAAATAGATAATTAGTAGTTCAAATAATTGAAATAAAAATCCCACAACAGCCTATTTGCATAAGTGTGTACACCCCCCAACAAAAACTTTGTAGAACCACCTTTTGCATTAATTTTAATGTAACAACCCACATTGGTGGTGTTATGACACATGGCTCTGGAGACATAGTGGTGGGAACACAAATGTTATTCTTGCATGCCATGACTGATAGCATGTGTCATCCTTGCACAGGGGCCATGCTAATCTTCTCTGTATCGTTCCAATTTAAGTATATGTGTTGCCGCAGTGAGCAGCATGACTGATAGCAACACCAAAGAACAACAACAGCACACCCACTCGCAGAACTCCTGTACACCAAACACAGCCTCAGGGTCATTGCCAGCCCTAGACTTCCCACCATGGTTGAACACATTAAATATGCACACAAAGTAAAGCAGGATGAGAGCCACAATTCCACCTGTTGTTACAATAGCAATATACTTGTGTGAATAACTTGCTATCAACTTTGCACACAAAAAGTTTAAGCATCTTCTAGTTATCATAGAATTTCCTGTGCACAGTCTTCTCTAGGTCATTTCACAGGTTCTCTATGAGATTGAGGTCTGGGCTCTGAGATAACCATTTCAAGACTTTGATCTTCCTTTTCTGAACCTATTCTTTGGTTGACTTAGATGTGTGCTTTGGGTTGTTATCACGTTGGAAGGTGAAGTGCCTCTTTATCTTCAGCTTTCTGACAGAGGTCAACAGGTTTTTGTGCCAGAAGATCTTGTTTTTTGGTCAGTATCCCATCTATCTTGACTAGAACCCCTGTCCCAGCTGAAGAGAACCAGCCCCAAAGCATAATGCTGCTACCACCCTGCTTCACAGTAGGTATGATGTTCTTTGGATCATGAGCTCAAGAGTTGTCTTTGTGCTAAACGTATCTCTTTGAGGAGACTGAACGTACTTATTACAAAATTTAGATGGGTTTGGGTGCTCTTTTTTGTAAGGAATGGCTTCTTTCTTGTCACCCTTACCGCATAGTCCAGACATGCGCAGAATATGGGAGACTGTTGTCACATGAAAGGATTGACCAGCACCTGCTAGAAATTCCTGCAGCTCCTTTAATGTGGCGATAGGCTTCTTAGTACTCACCCTATATATATATATATATATATTGGGAATGTTCCAAGGAAATCCTACAAGAACAGGTGCTTTTTATTTGAGGTTGATTAGAATCACTTTCATTGATGGTGGGTGTATGCTATTTACCTTTCGACATGATTTTCAATGTGACTGGCTACTACTGAACGCAGCAACAGCATCCATTATAAAAGGGTATGCTACCTTTGCACTCTTATGCAACCAGCAGAATGTGTGGATTTTTAAATTTTAATTATTTCTCATAATGATAATCTATTTTATGCAATGAGTGTGTTGGGTTTCCTTTATTTCAATTATTTCCTCTTTAATTTTGTTATATTGGTCACATTAAAGATGGATAAAGGACTAACATGATTTATCTTGATTTCTTCCTTTGCATCACAAAATTTGCAATATCAGTATTTGTATGTAGACTTTTTATATCTACTGTAAGTAAAAAGTAAGGGAATAGTACAGAGAGGTTAAACACATCAAGAGCGTAAAAGCACCCTGACATAGAGAGGACTCATCATAAAGCCACTGACAGAAATGACCTCAGGTAGTGCTCCTTAGAACAGTGCAACTGGAGCAGTTTGTTGCTTAATGTGTTCTTCTGTTGAGCCAGTGAGGCATGCAGTAGGATGAGGTCATTGGTCATAAGAATAGTTGTTTGTTTTTGGTGGTTCTTTGTACTGGTGGCTTTAAAGACTCCAGCGTGACTCCCAAGACTGAGCCAGACTTCCTGATTATTCAGTCTGCTGGCATCATCCAAGTGCCATTGCTCCACCACACAACTGCGTAGAAGACTGCAGTTGCTTTTGCATTGGGTCCTTGGACATTGGGTCTGCTGTGTCACTATTCATCAGAGGCCATACTCATGGAAATTTCAGCTGCTCCTCTCTGAGACAAGCTTGAGTACAACACAAAATAATCATGTTGCAACCACAGTGATCAATATCGCATTGTCCTGTCCTGTGGCCAAGGGGCACAGTTACAAGTGCAGTCAGACAGAAGTCAGGAAGCAATTGTTCTTGGAAAACACAGGCTTTTGATCTCTTCTTGCAATTCTATGCAGCATGAGATGCTTAAGAAACTTGTTTTTTTAGTTCTCTGCAAGATGGACACTTTGCAGTGTTTATAACAGCATTGGACATAAACATGATATCACACAACAATATCACATGATGGGTGGGTTGCCTAGCTTCAGCGTGCTTTAATGTTTTATATTGGTATAGTTCCCAATCAAGTCATGGTGGAACAACAATATACATGAGTATTAATCTCTACTGGTCACATTTTTGCTAAAAGCACAGTACCTTTAACTGTAATTCTGCTTTATAAAGCTGAAATTCCCTAGATGACTGATGTTATTTAAGGACATTAACACTGGCTGACAGACTCAGTCTTTCATATCTTGTTTGTTACGCTAAATGTGGTCTCGATTACATTGCTAGGCCTGGTGTTAAAGGGTCATGGTGACTCTGTATCCACTAATGATTTCAATAGGTGCTAATGATTTTAGCCCAGTAATAATAACTGGCACAGTATTTTTTTCTGCAATCTCAATAGTTCATTTTGTTTCTCTGATATCTGAACTATTTGTAAATCCTTTTCATAAACTTCATTGTGAAAATGGATTCATAGTTACCTCTTGGCATGGTGTTACATTTGAATAACACATTCAAAACAAATAAGTTTTTTGGTTCTGTTTGTTAGTTTTAAACTACATTTAAAAAAAAGTATATTTTTAAAATTTTCTAATTGAGGTTGCATTTCAGTGTGGGAAGGTAAAATTGAACCCTTGTGTATTTTGTCTTGTTCTGCTCTTCAGCAAAGCCCCCATCTCTCACCCACTGTTCTGGTTCATGTATCCTGTCCAGACCAGAATCATGTGCTAATGTTTTTCCTGCCTTATCATGCCTGCCCAACCTTGTACATCAGCCTTCTGCTATTTTGGGGCCCTGTGCCTGTCTCTGCAGCAGTTCAGTTTGTCTGCAAAGTGTCGAGGAACCATGCCAAGCAGCCAGTTCACATGGTCACCTTGCTGTCCCTCCCAAACACACTGGGAGACCGCCTGAAAATAATACTGAGAGTGACAAAGTGAGAGGTCTTTGCTATTAATGTAGAGCTATGTCTATCCAGGGGTGAAACAATGCAAGTCTGAATAACTCAAGGGAATGTCAGTTATGAATTTCACACCCATGGCCTTGTTGAATGTTGAATCATGAATACATTCAGGGCTCTTACTAAACAACAGTTTCACCAGTAGACTCAAGATGTGGTGTTTGTATAACAAAAGTAAACCAATGAAACACCTGTATTTATCACAATGATCCATCAAATTGGTAAAAAAGGTGTAAAACAGAGAAGATTTGGAAAATAAATTTAAATGGATACTACCTACCTTGCTTTGTGAGCTTGCCTTGGAGTGTAGTGGCAGTTTGTTACATCAGTACTAAAACTTTCTTATATGGTTGGAAATATCACTAATACATAGTACTAACATCCATTACTGTTTAAGTACATGGTTAACAACTGAAAAGTAAATAACGCAGAATTATTTATTATCAGAGATTATTTAACTATTTTTGTTACATTAAATTGAAATGTTGATGATATTTTCTAGTTTTTACATCTTATGAGTTTAGACTTAAAGTGAAACTGAGTGAAAATAAAAGAACTGATTTTTGGAGTTAGCTCATATTTCTGTTACATTGCAGCTACAATGTCAAACACAAAAAAACAACATAGAGTCCATGTTCAATCCAGTTTGCCAACAGCATCCTTGCCTGTGTCCCATTTTGTTACCAATATTAACGGAATATTTTCAAAATTTTACACAAAGGCTTACTTAGCTCCAACTGCGTTTTCCATATTGTTGTCTCATACAAGGTGTACCCTGCCTCACACCCTATGCATGGTGGATAGGCTCCGTATGACTGCAGTCGACAAAAGGACTCTTCTCTGAATTAAAGAAGTTTTCTTTAGAGTATAAGATGCTTTGGATTTTTGCCCAGCATCTTCAAGCTTCTGTTATTCCCTTGATTAGTGCCAACATAAATGTCTTCAAAAAATGTTAAACTGAAATACATGTTGACAAAGGGATTCACCAGTCTGCTGCTTTTTGTGTAAAACACAACATTGCAGTATGAATACTTTGCCTATAATGTCATGTACAGGTCGATGTGTAAAATTAACTCTTAAGTTCAAAAGTTACTACACGCGCTCATATATAATAATAAAATAATAATTACACAGAACTTTGAATGCTCACTCACTGACAAAGTTGGGTATATTTGACATGACACACAGCACCCTGAACATCACATCACAAGCTTTAAATACATTGCACTCTGATATTGGTTTAGATTAATGCATATGTATTGGTAGAATGTCTTTTGGACTGTACATTCAAAAATGCTAAGCTGTTTGCAGCACTGTTGGCCTAGATCTTACCTGCTGATAGGTGCACTGTAGTGCAGACTCAGGAAATGAGTCTGTTAGAGCTGATTCCAGAAGCCCATATTGTTCCACTTCAGCAAGAAACATGCTAGTATGATGCTGTAGAGACCAAAGTAAGGATACAACAATGATTAAAAGTGCTGGACTTTTCTCAACTGTGACCATTGTTTACCTCATTGGTAAGAATCTTATCTTGCTTGTTTCTGTGAAAACTGTAATTAATACAATGTCAATGCCATGGTCTGCTGAGGGACATCTCAGTTGTGGCCTTGAAGGTGAACACATGGCATTATTTGTAATTATGCAAGTTTCACATAATGTAATGACAAATAATTAATTAGGCATAATTTATTTAATGATTTTGGGGCTCAAGACTGGAATGCTGTCTGTGCGAGTGAGGCCAGGGGTCCCCGGTGCCCGTGTTTAACAGCACTTCACTGCTGGATAATTGGCTTTCATTATGAAGGGGAAGCACACCTGCTAAGTGCTTGTATACGGCATCAAAGTGGAAATCTAATATTAGCCATGCATAACTTTCTTTATACCTCCCCAGTAATGCAAATATAAACGTTTTCAGAATTTAACTGCAATCAATGCTCCTACAATTATGAATGGAATAATTTAATCCAACAACAATAACTGTTAATTTGCTTGAACTCCAAAGACTGGAGAAATAAGGCAAGCTGCAAAATAAATTAGGTCCCTTGTACAGTAAAATAGCAAATTTGTCTTTATAAATGTGCTTGCATCACTTAAACTTGTATGATATAGTTTCGATAAATGGTAATATACATCGTACATATTTTTCTGAGAAAAGCCTACAGTCTTTGGTTAACTGAATTTCTCTGCCGATTGCTTAACACTTATCAGATACAGGAAATCCAAACCATAGCTGAGCAGAAATACGAATGCTTTTATCTTTGCCGTGAAGACTTCCAGAGTCTCATAAACAAGTCATATTAAGTTTGGTTTGTTCTGTTCATGTTCAGTAGTTTGAAGTTATTTAGGTCACTGGTTACACAGATTAAAAACTTTATTTTATATCTTGGTTAATCTGGTCTGTGAACACTCTGTGTTGATCACAGTGTTTCCGCCGTTAATCAGGTAAATTTGATCTACAGGAACAGCACTTACCAACAACTTAGTCTACTTTTTACAAACTTCATTTGTAAGTGTTTTCAGCTTGCAATATGTGCATTTCAACATTATTGTTATTTTTATTATTATTATTATTATCATTATTATTATTGCAATAATAAAAAGAAATTAAAGGTAAGTGTTCACCTGGATAATAATATCTTATTTATTGTAAAAATGCACATTTAATAATAGTATTGTTATTACTATTATTATTATGAGTGTTGGTATTATTGATTTATATTTGAGAGTAAGTCAGAAAGTATAAACAATACATTTAACAGTTGCTTACTGAACATATTCTGAACACTTTTTTGGCCAACCTTGTATATGTTCATGTCTTACATATATTTAAGCTTGGTTTTAAAAAGTCTTTTTCATAACTAATATTTTGCAGATTCATTATTAATTAAAGTCTATGGAGATGACCAAAAGAGCCAAGATGAACCAGGTATATTAGATTTACATATGCTCTGCAGCCTTATCATAATGTTTTATAACTGAATCAATTCAGGTTGTAGGTTTAAAAAAAAAATACAACTATAATTAGCTGTGTCAATTACAGTTTATAAAAATAATCGCTTTCCATATTTATGTTTATTGTAGGTGCTGCATGCTGTGTTCAATACATGTCTTTTCTCTCTCTGACCTTTAGACATAAAGTATGTCATCATTGGAGTGGGTATTGGACTGTTTTTCTCTCTGTGGTTTGTTGCCATAAAGTTGTGCATGCTTAAAAGGCACATGCTCGATAATGAACTATCAGGTAAGATAACATTCCATTATGTCATAAGCATGTTTGTTGCTTTTTGGGAGGGGTGCACCACTTATATTCATTTTGGCAGCAGTTCCAACATACATGTGTATTTTTATTGTTTGTGTGCCCAATGTTCTCTATCAGTCCAGCTAATAAAGGTTTGCCCGTCCTTGTCTGCTCTATGTCCACCCTTCTTGTTGTTTCTTGAAATACAGTTGTAGACCAGGTCCCTCTGAGAATGAACATTTAATTCTTTGCTCAGATGCAGATTCAGATAAAAGACCATCCTTTATGAGGTAAGTGAGTCTGTCAGAATCAATGTGACTCTGCGTTTGGAAAGAAAGCTGTCACCCTGCACATCATTATATGGTCAGTTCATTGTCAGATGTAGGGTTGCTGGACTGTGATTCCAGTTCATATAGGCACACAAGTGAATATCCACTCCTATATCCAACAGCACAGTGGGTTAAAAAAAATAAGGTAAAGCAAATAAGGTAAATTTCTGCTTATTCTTCTACAGAACACTTAAGAAAAGTAAGAAAGATTATAAGTAGCAAAGCAAGACTCCACAAGGTTTGAAATATAGATAATACCACAACAAACATATGTGACTGAATATGGACCTTCATGGAACATGTGTACCCAGTCAAATGTTTCAATTGCCACAGAACTGTAAGCTTCCAGGTGAATGCAAGAACCAGTCCCGTGGCTACATTCAAGCATGGGGATCTGCTTCAACCATGAAGAGCTTTTTGCTAATGTTGATAAGGACAAAACTGTGAAAGGAAAAAGGGAGGTGAAATCGTTGGGTCCCAAGAAACTGAATTTACCTTGAGAGCACTGAAAACCTGAATATGGACCTTGATTCTTCAGAATGCTTGTAAACTCAGTATGGTGTATCTGTGTGTGGACCTTTTGGCTGCAGGGCCAGATTATCCAGAATGAAGTACTGCAGATATAGTTTCCTTCTATGTTTCTTTGTTTTTTACATATTGTTATTGTTTTTAGTAGAAATCGTTAGGATTCAAGGAAAATGAGGACATTACAACTCCTCCACATGGGGTTACCTATTTGGCAATGGGAGACATGACAGCACAGTCTAATTTAAACTGACATTTTAAATGTAGCACAATAAGAGGAGAGGGTGAGAGGCCTAGCCCTCTTTCTAGGAGCTCAGTTTTTGTTTTTCTTCTTCTTGCATGGTGCATGGTGGAGCACAGCCAAGCAGTTGTGCTCTGCTCAGCAGTCAGATATTCATTTTTAAAGTCAAATAAAAGTTTGTTTTTAGTTCCTTGGTTTCCATGTGTTGTGTGTTTTCCACCTGCTTTGCCAAACCAAGTTTAAATGCAACTGCCTTGATATATTTAAGAACCAAAACAATGGCCAATCTCACCAACAAACACGTGGAAATAAATGTCAAAAGGGAGTACAATTTAAAAAAAAACTTGTCCTGCACATGGTATGTGTATTAATGACCTGAATGGTTTAAGTAGTTCTATCCCACTTGAAATTGTTTCAAGAACAACAGATTTTTGAAAATTTTGAAGAAATATGCTAACTGAATGTGTTATAATGCAGGAGTTTTCACATTAAATGTAGTTCCTTAAACTGTCCTTCTAGGAGATCTGTTGTTTTATCAATGCAGGCTGACAGGCTTTACTGGCTACATTGTATTATCTTGCATATTACTCTGGATTATAGTCAAATTCATATAGCTGAAATGATGTATGTTGAGTTCTCTTGATCCTTTCTATCTGAAACATAGATTATTTAAATACATTAATTTAGTTACATTTACTTATTTTTTAATCTATTATTAATCTTTACTTTTCTGACATATTTGTACTGAATATAATTTTTACTCTATTAGTTCATGGTAAGTATCTTGATCTAGTACATTACATAATGGCAAGGAGTTAAACCATATACCTTCAGACTATCTTTTGTAATTACCTTAGATTAACATATTACTTAATTAAATATAATAAATACTTGAAGAAACACTAAAGTGAAGTGCTGGACAACAGTATGCAGAATTTAAATGACTAAGTGTTTTTAGTAGTGGCACAATGAGATTTGTTAGTGTCAATAAGTGACTAAACATGATGTACAACAAAATTTGTGATGACTGTGTGATTTCTTTAGCGTGTGTGACATTGAAGGGTCAAGATCACTTAGGCAATGCATTTAGACATGTGTGCATGTGTGTGAGATCAATGTAAGAGTTTTTCCAAATGGAAACATCAAATGACTAAGATGAGTTCTTTAATGTCATGTTTCTTGCACCAGGTGGCAGTGTTTCATTATTTGTTCAGAACCCCTAACAGAACAAATGTTATCCACTGGAAAGTAATTATAGTAAGAATACACCAGCTTCATGTGCCATTTTTTCATTCAGATACAACAAATATAAAAATATGACTGACCTATTAGGCCTGTGTGGGCCTGGTCAGCCATTCCTCCTACTGTCTGTCATATTTAGTAAGTCAATTTATGTTGGAATAAAAACATGTTTCAGCAGAATTGGTTGCTTTCCGTTCCATTCTGAGTGCAACCTATCGTGTACCGCAAGCATGTAATTTTTGAATCTGCAACCCTGCGCTTATATATTATACATTCTTCTGGTGTCAGATGTGGACTGTTTCCTGCTATGTTTGGATGAAGATGCCAGTCGTTTATATTTTCCACAGAACATGTGGGTTGCATTTGTACTTCACTGATTCAGTTTAAATGCTTAATTCAAAACACAGACTTGTGTTTCGTTAATATTATTCTTTAAAATTGATTTTTAACAGTAAAATGTTTTAATCACATTGTGCCCTTTTTGGGTAGCATGGTGGTGCTGTGAGCAGCACTGTTGTCTCACAGCACCTGGACTGTTTGGGTGTGAGTGCAAATCCAACTTAGTTGATTTGACATTTGCCCGTTCTCTGTGTGTCGGCATGGGTTTTCTCCAGTTGCTGCAGTTTCCTCCCACAGCGTAGAGATGTGTTTCAGGTTCATTGGTTAAAATAAATTGCTGGTATGATTGTTTGAGCAAATGTGCGCATGTGTGGTTTCTCTGTGATGGACTATCATCCCATCCAGGGTATACCCCTCCTTGCCTGATGCACAATGATTCCAGGATAGACACCAGACTGCCATGACCCTGCTCAGGACAAGCAGTTAAGGATTTTGAGTGAATCAGAGAGTGTGCGTACTTGTCTTTTTCCAAGTTAAATTACAGCTCAAGAAATCCATTTTTAAGTTACTCTGGGATGTAAGAAGAAGAAGTTAATCGACTCAGTAAAAAAGCTGCTGACATGTTGTGAAATAATACCACTGAGTACTGAGTTACACAATTGGTAGCTTTAGCAGTTAAGGGCATGGGATTTATAAAGTGAAGGTCAATGGGTTAAGTCCTCTCACCCCTCCTGATGAAGGTACTTGCAATGTATTGCTCTTCTAAACATACCATATTGTATAAATTAGTCAAAAAAACCTTTGAATAAATGCATAAAGTATAGAAATAACATAGAATACACCGGGGAAATGACATTAACTCAGTATGCTACAGTACAATGTGTTAATTACTATGCCATTCAAAGAGACTGCTGATTTTGAATGATAGAGAAGACTTCATGTGTTTTGTTGTGTAACAGACATGAAATTTATAGACAATATCAGCACATATCATTCAACATATTAAGGTTTTTTGATTTGCACGTCAAATGTCTTTTTGCTCCACAATAAAGACCTCACACACAAGAATGGGAGTGAGCTCTGGGTCTGCAATGCTTCTTTCAACTACGCCACACTAGAGCCAAACGGAGTCCATGGCAGGAAATGGCATTTGCCACATTTTTCACAGTGCACAGAGAGGGGTGTTTTGGGGAGGGAGAGGGTGTGTCTGACAGCATGCTAGACCAGCCCAGTGTCATATTTCATAGAAACAAGGCAAAGAAAGAGAGAGACAAAAACAGAAGAGCACTGGAACGCCTTCTTTGGGCTTAACTGGATTTTATGGAGTCAGTGGGTCTGAAAAATGAAAATCCTTGCAGTGGTTACGATTCTGCTGCTTGAAGCTTTTGTTGGAGGTAAGAACACTTTTCAGAAAAATCTGAGCTTGAACATAAACAAACTTCAAATGTATCTGAATTTGTTAGTCACTGCTAGCTTCTAGGGTAAATGATGGAAAGGTAGACAAAGAGAGGAGTGAAAGCATCAGGGTCTGGAAAAAGGCTGCAGTAGTGGAGTTGTGTCAGGACAAATGATAAAATGATGTGGTATAAAAGTGCACAGCTGATCAAAAAGAGCACCTGGGGATGTTATACTCACAAGATAAAAAATAAGCTTACATCTGCAAAAGAGAAATAAAGGGCATCTTTTTTACATCTTTTATTTTATTTTATGGCTACCATTAACACTATAAGCCAAGCGGTACTTTGATAGCACCAAGACAAAGTGTGGAATAAAAAAATGGGATAATTATAGAACAAGTTTTGCATGATAGACAATCTAAATTTTAAACTGTCATAAAGTTCTCAAAGTTTGTAGTTCCTCATATGAAGAGGAGTTATGATCTCTGTTGAACCTTGTTTAATACAGCAATGGTGAATAAACCTGGTTAGTTACCTTTAAAGTTTTTCTTAGCTTTCCTTTAGTATGGATATCTTACTGAAATGGTTGGGCTGAAACAAACAAATATGTATTATAGGTATATACAGTATTTGATTTTGCATGGAGTCTTGGATTGAGCAAATAGTAATGTAGTCGCTCGATGGAAAATACATTTACATGAGGAGAACACAATGAGACTGACATGAAGCTAAATACACAAGCTAATTAAGTATGGAAAAGTCTCATAAGAGATGTTTCCAATTGTCTGTTAGGTTTCTGGGCTTCAGGGCAGCTAAGGTCCACCTGTAAAGTATCACTCTTGCTTCATTTACCATCATTTCAGATCTGTGGTCCAACAGCTGTCTTAGTTTGCAATCAAGCCATGACATTGTACATCTTGTATCACATTTCCATTGTAACATTTCCACTGCCATCAAGTTAGACAATTTTAAATTTTTTTCTTGCATTCTGTCCTACATGTTCCACAGATCACCTTTAGAAGGAGTTTTCATTGGAATCTATTCCATCTTTTCTAGGACAGACAAGTCCCATTCTCGATTCCAGCATAAATTTTCAGGAGTTACAGTGGAAATGATGATATAAATCCATATCTTTGTTAGGGTGCTATGATCATTGATTGGTTGTCTGCTCTTTCTAGTTTGTGGTGCAGGTGTTGACAAGCCTCGGCGGACATTGTGCATTTCATCACCAGAGGTGTGTGAGGCTCTCAACGTTACAGTTATTCCAGCACCTGTGGCCATGGCCATGAAGGGTGAGAACATCACGCTTTCGTGTCATGTGTCTCCAAGAAGGCCTGACAGCGTGCTGGTGGTACGCTGGATGTTTGCTGGGAAAGCCATGGGTGATGAAGAGAAACTGATAGTCAAGCTCAATGTGCGGAGGGCCAAGTACTATGGAAACTACACAAAAGGCTTTGGCCAGCCCAAGCTCCGCCTCCTGGAGGAGAGGCGGGATCAGTCTTATGGCCTGCTCATCCTCAATGCATCTGAAGGGGATCGAGGACACTACATATGTAGAGTGCAGGAGATCAGGCACCACCAGGACCGATGGAGAGCTGCCTCAAATGGCACAGCTGGCACGGAGCTCAGAGGTAATTGCAGCTAAGGGCAAAGAAGGAGCCACTTGGGGGGGGGGTGGGGTGACTGACAGAATACCTCATCATATTGCAGTTTTATGGGAAATGGCTTTAGGCCATGTGTCCTCAGCAGTCACAACTTGTACAAGTGATAATCATATTATGATTAATGAAGAGCTCCAATACACAAGGAGATTGAAATGGAAACAGAGTATGTTCCATGCAATACAGCAGGTATGTTAGACAGTTTCATAAATAGATCTGATATTCACTAATACCATCTCCAGAAGGTTGTCTTCTCCTCTTCACCTTTGTATAATTTTTATCCACCATGGTTAAGTGATACAAATATTAGTTCCTCTCCAAGTAGACAAACAGCTAACGCAAACAATCCATTATGTGAACACTCAGACCTGCAACATGCCAAGACAATGGCAACGTTATGATGATGCTGATGTTGGCTATGTTCAGGGCTTCCCCTTATCTCTGCTTCACGTGCAGTGCCCCAGGGACCAGCTGTGTGCTGAGGGGTAGATTAGTCTTCTTGGGTTATGAGTTCAAGATTCTATGTGATCAGTGACAGACATCAGGATAAATACTATCCAGCGGCCAAACAAATTTTTAGGGAACTTTTTTATAAGTGGAAAGCAATAAATACTGTTGCTGGGAAATATAATGAATTATTTGAAATATCCTGATATAGAAAATATTTGGGGCTCAAGCTTAATCTAGCAAGGTGTATTTTTAAGAACAGTAATTAAATGTTTCACAGCACTTATACGATTACAAGAGGAAGAACCACCAAGGAAGAATTTGTTAAGTCTACCATCTGCTTGTTTGGTTGTTTTCCCTCACACGAGGACCTGTCCACTAATTCAAGCATAGAGCTTCTATCACAAATACAAATTTTGACACAACTGCTGCGTCTATAGTTTGGCCTGAAAAAGCCTTGCTCTGTCTGTACCAACATGTCCAGTTTTTGCAAAGTGCTGAATAAAAATGGAGCTGAAGAACCGAAAGCTGACATGCTCCAGGTTCATCATCCAAATCATGCATTTTTATTTTAAGATGTATATAACTTTAATGCTGTGAGATGTCTGAAATTATATCAATTTACTAAGGGAATCTGGGTTTAAAAAATCAACCAGCACTTTTAGAAAGTAATTTTTCCAAGGAGAGAGCAACAAATAGAACAAAATAAGATGTCTGAATCCCTTGATTCCTCCCTACTGAGCAGAAGATGTTCACTATGAGGACTGGGTCATGAGAGAGGGGGTGTCCTTCATTGTAGACTCTGGGGCAGGGCAGAATAGGAGGCTGCAAGGCAGATATGCATCACTTGTGCTCCTCCTTGGCATGCTGACCTCAATGCCTTTGGCTGCCCACACTTTGGATATTTCTGGATAGCACCGTGGGTGTCAAGTACTATGGGTCAGGGCTTCTGCAAGAGGGCTGTCTTTAAGCCTGACCTCAGCATTATTGTACCATAAACAGTAACCTACCATATAGTCCCTATTTAACTCCTCGTGACACTTGTAATCAGGGCTTTCCCCACTCTCCCTTCCAGTGCACGTCCGGACCACAGCATACACGTGGGAGGACATATGGCAGCTGTTTGAAGGTAAGTCCTGACAGGCAAATCACTTCATGTTGATGTCAGATGCTATCTATCTATCTATCTATCTATCTATCTATCTATCTATCTATCTATCTATCTATCTATCAAGCCATGTACTAAGCCCTATAGCCTTTTTTGCAAGACATGCAGCATATAAGCAGTTCATGCTATACTTGTAGACTTCCTGAGATCCACCATGATGCACCATGATGCCCCCGCCCTTGCAACTTTGGAGCCTTTGAGAGTGAGACTGACTTGGAAATGGTTGCATGTGCTTTTATCCCACATAACCTCAGCACAACCAACCCAAACCACTGTGGTTGGAACGACTCGCGCAATCTGGATTTGCTGAGTCATATGGGCCCAAACTGACCAGTTGGAAGCTGTGAGGCACCATTGCTTCATAGGCAGAGGCATGACCAAACCTCAGAAGATCTTCCAGAACATACTATAATTACGATAAGCATTGGTGCAATCAAAGCAGGAAGGCTACTTCAACATATATTTTGTGCTTTCATGTTACTCTGGTGGCTGCCTGTATGATAGCCAGCTTTTATTTGTGTTTATGCAGCATTATGAAGGATGATGTCTCCCCTGGTACTGGTCCTCCTGTGGTGACTTATGCCTCAGTGCCAGAGAGCATGTTGGTGGCAGTTTGTAATGGTTTTTGACAGGTGTGCTGGTTTTTGCACTGTTACAGATGTGTACCTGTGTGCTGTACTAATTTGTTCTGTCGGACTGGTCTGCATGTGCCTGTTCACCATGGTCATCACCTGTCAGTACCTGCATAAGAGACAGAGCTCCAAAGGTGGGTTCGTCAGTAAACCATTTAAAAGATCAAAGTAAAAACTGAATTCATTTTATTCAGTTAAGTTATTTGCATGGCTGAAACGTTTTAAAAGTTACAGTGAACCATTAGTGCATTGTAAAAATGGACAGTGATCTTTCATTTGTTTTCTTACAGTGAGTTACTATTTGGTGAAGTGTCCTCAAAACAGGTAGGCTCCTTTGTGCAATACCTCAGGTTTCTTGCAGTATCTTTCCCTAATTACAAAGGAATCCTCAGTGAGTTTAGTTATATTTATGTGTGTAACTTTGATTTAAAAAACATATGGCTGGTGATCAATGAAGAAAAGGTCAGCATAGCAGCCAAAAAAATGCTCTTCCCCTATTGAAATCTATTATGGTTTGGGTCATGAGACCATGTCCTTTTAACACCATGACAGCATATTGGAATTTTGTCCACATGGGCAGGGTTGTGTTCTGAGATGGTGTCCAAATGTGACTGATGTGATTAAGCAACATATGCTGTAGCTTTTAATCAAACCATACTCATTTTCAGTTCTGGGGAAACAGTAACCAGTGTTGCTAGCTTGTCTCCTGCATTGCCCAAGAAAGAGAAGAAATACTTAAAGAAAAAGAGCATACAAGATACAGAGGTTCCACCAGCAATACCAGCCAAAGGTACCAGAGCTCAGGTCTCACAATGACAGCCGATTAAAATTAGCTTAATGTATATGTACTGCATGTTTGTATTCTGAACGTATCTAAAAAATATGGACTGCACTTAAGTATGATGGACAAATTTTTCATATGCCTTAAAACTGCAGAAAAAAACCTCTAAAAATATTTAACAAAGTTTACATTGCAGCACATCAATATAGCTCATCTGTCAACTACTGATTTTTTTTTAGATGTAAGTGTTATCTTTAGTATAGGCTGTATCACTGAATTTAGATTCTCCACAGTACATTTGTTTAATATTGATATACTTTATTTCCTCTAGTGCACAGTAAGACAATGCTGTCTTATTTATCAACTAAAATAATACAGACTGCTTTATCAAAAACAACTTTTATTTGCAAATGTAAATGTACTTTGTTGAATTTGTGTGCTGACCAATTTATCACCTTGGTCTGTAGACAAGCTGCGAAGACCCAAACTTCTAAAGGCTCAGCCCAGGAAAGTAGTTCTGGTGAGTTTCACAACAATACTGACCAATCAATACAGAAATCAGCTCTAATCAATCAAACCAGTCAAACCAGTCAAACCAGTCAAACCAGTCAGCTGTCAGCATTATAATTTGTGACAGTTACTGTACATACCTTATACATATCAGGAGGTTAATTTTTTTCTATTTTCCTTGTTTAGAAGGTTGTCTTTTGATATTTAAGAGTTTAGCAAAAGTTAGTATCTGATGTGCATCACATGAAGTAACTTATAGGTGAACTCACTTCAGATCCTAAACCATTGCGTTATGCTGCTTTTCATTTGCTCCCTCCAGCCCAAAATCGCAGAAGAAAGTTTGACATATGCTGAGTTGGAATTAGTCAAACCGCTCCCTGAGTCAAAGTCAGCAGGCAAAGGAACCGTCTATGCCCAGATACTTTTTGAGGACCAACCACTGTAAAATATTTTGGCTTGGGATCCAGACCTAAGTGTTTATTTATAAAATGTGGGCCTTGGTTCTTTCTTCTGCTCATATTTCCACTTGACTTATATGAATGTGACTTGGTGTTACATGGTTCATTCATGTCTGTGATATTCATATAATGTATTGTTCAAAGTACATTTTTTACATTATTGTAAAAGGTCAAATATTTGCATATTTGGAATCAAGCCAGGATTTGGTTTGCTAATGAATATTTGCATGTGTGTGGCAACTGGAGTGAACATCTTTTACTGTTTTAGCAAACTGTTTAAGCCTACCTGCATGCATTTGACATTATTTTGTAATACATTTTTTGCATATAAATGCACATGTGAGATATGAAGGAAATCCAATGTGAAGTAGGATTTTAATAAAAAACAATACACAGTTTAGGCTATGTGTAAAAGCTTCTTTTGGTAATATTTCAAAGGAATGAACTTGCGAGACTGGACCAGACATGATTACAGTGGTCTACATATCCACCTTAAATAAACCCTCCAGACAAGGTGTGTGTTTGAAGTTCATAGCAAGTCACAACAAAAATTCTATGACTAAAGACCATAACCTTGGAAATAACCTTGTATGAGGAAAGGCGCATATTAAATAGCAATTATGCCATTAAAGAATTGTGAAAATCTGTCAGTGTAATGCTGGGTCCTCTGAATATGAAATAGTTACAGCAAGTACAAATATCATTTAACTTCTAATTGTGATATTGGAGCCCCCCATTTTTGCAATATTTCCACATGAACTCTGCAAAACTCTTCTGAGGTGTATAACAACAGTATAACTTGTTGGGCAGGCATATTTCTTTTGTACCACGAGTGTTTGGTTGGGGCAAACTACACTGCAAGGCAATGACACTGGGGTTGGGAAACTGGTCAGGGGGATCAGTAACACAAGCTCCCAGACTGAGTTCAGTCACACGACAGAACACAACATTCCTCAGCCAGCTGTTACTGTTTCACAAACACAGTGTTCTTGTGCTTTCACAAACAAAAAAAATACATAAATACCAGTGACCAGGTCTCTCCAAAACAGTCCTGATTTTGAAATGAAAAAAAGAAATTAAATCCTTGGCTTTTCATTTTCATTTTCATTTTCATTTGAAGTAGCAAATTGTTCACAGATGCTACAGAGATCACATTCCTCACATCTGGAGCATTAACAATGGTACATTGCACTGCTGGCCACTTAATGACAAATGTCTCTTCAGCCGGCTGGTCAAAGTGATGTTTTTGCACTTTGAAAAAAAGGAAAATTCAGCATTTTAAGTCTGAGTTGGTATTTCCACCAGATTGACTGCATCCTGTCTTAATGGCATGACTCATATATTTAATGGCAGCATATCTAGGGTTTAGGACATGCAGGGTGGAGGTGGTCATGGAATCATCTCCTGTGGTCATTTTAAATGGACATTTATTTGATCAGGGTTACTGTAATACATGGCCTAGTTTCTACTTTTTCCAAATTCATGTCTAAAAATGCAGAGTCAGGTTTCTTTGTCAGGGTTTAATGACTCCATGAATGTTATGGTGGAAAAATAAAACTTGCTCAATAATCTAAAGCCACAGAAACTGCAAGCATCAAAATTAAGACTACATATTCAAAACATTGTAATTCATTTTTCTTTCTAGATACAATATATTGCAATGGCTCTAGTGTTTCCATGAAAAGGAGAAGGGTTTGAGATGCTGAAAACAGTCCCAGAGGCCATATAACCCTTTCATTGGATGCCACAACTTGGAAAACTAACAAGGAACATTTGTAACCAATGACATCTAACCCCTTTTTGAAAAGAACCATTTCTCCTGCACAACTGCTTCATCTGCATTTTGTCAGCTGTTTGAATTTTGAAACCCAACATGTTTGCAAGTATATTTATATATTTTAAATAATGACATGCAAAGAGTATGTTTATGTCAAAGTGCAAACTGTCTACCTTGAAGATCTTTTGCACACACTGTTTTTGTGTTGATGACATCAATGGTGCTTTAGTGCAATGTTTTAAAATTAGAAATTAGTCTATGAACTGAACCCATACTATATTACTGGAACGTTTTTAACCTAACAATCACTTCTATGGAGTGGTGATATGGCAGCCTGGCACTATTAACACCCATTGCTATGTCACAGTGCATTTATTAATAGTTAATAAATTAATATTAATATTAATTTCATGGAGAGGAAGAGACTCAACATTTTTCTTAGGATCCTGAAAAACTCCATTTCTCCATGTCTAAACCAGCCTAAAATGGCTGCTTGCTGAATCTGATCTGCTGCCCTAATTTCAATTACTTGCTATTCTGTTCTGAAGCATGTTGATTTGTAATGTCCAGTAAAAAACAATAGCATGGCTTAGCATGTGAGTCCAATTAGGTAACAGAGTTTGGACTGTTTACAGGGGAAGGAAGAAAAGGGCTACAGAGCATGGCTTTTGATGCGGCTGACCACCAGACAGGTCACCAGAGACGAGGAAGATTGTCACAACAGAGACAGAACCGTGCAGGGACCGAGGATGCCAGACTGGGAGGCATCAAAAATAATTCTTGTTGTCCACATAGACACTGAAAGACAAGGAGTTTTGTTGTGTTGCAGGACTCCCCAGATAAAGGAATGTTTTAAGCACTTTTCACAGAAAACAACCCGCATTCCGCGGTAAGGCCATTGGAAGCATATGTGAGGTCTACAAAGTTCCTCTAAATATCCGTAGAAACACCAGATGACCAACAGGCATCAGGCTCCGACTGCGAGACACTCAGGTGATACGCAACACTAGCTTTGCAGTTAGGTTAAGGTATACTTAGTTTTCAGGAAAAAGACACTGAAACATTTCTGGAAATTCTAACTTGTGCTCCCAAAGTGCCATCTCTACTATTTACTATGCAATAATTTAGCAACAGAAGACCACATATAAATGCTGGAATTAAAACATGATGGAAGAAACTGTCGCTCAGTGCTGGATTTATATTTGCAGTAACATACACTAGTTTGAAACTAGATGGTGCTTTAGCTTGAGGACTGTGGCACTGGATGACTGAGACTATGTTGTGCAGTCAACTGACCCTGAAAATTACTTCAGAAGATTAGTTGTGTCAGCAGTGTTGCTCTGCACTGCACTTTGTCTTATCACACATCTGTCTTTCAATCTACATGTTGAAACAGGCCTGGAGAATTAAATAACCCAAAAAAAACACTAACAAATCACTGAAGTAGCTGATGAGACACAGGATAATTAGTGACCAAGGTTGTTAAATATTTAACAGGTTTCAGTAGGTAAATCATGAAACTAAGAAAGACCGACTCAGATGATACGGCTCTATCAGCGGCAGCAGGAAGCGCCTGTGTAATGGATCCATGTGGACAAAGGCAACGCTGAGACACTGTACAGCCTTTCCAAAGTACAGCAAGGTATATTGCTGTCTATATTAAACCCAGGTTAAACTACAATTAAACAAATCTTTTTCAAACATCCAGGTAAAATCTTTTTTTTGTAAAGGTACAAAAGCAATGCTTGCCCTTAATACTGTTTTGTTAAAAGAAAGCACATCTGTCTTTTAGGCAACCATCTACCAGAGTCACAGAACACTAAATTGTTTTGGAAACACTGCAGGTTTCCATGGTCCCATAGTCACATGGCATCATATCAAGGGCCTCCATTTTTAGCTGTTAATGGGAGTAAAATCTGAATTAAAAGATACCTATTCACAAGCAAATTAAATGCACAGTTCTGAACATTAGCTGCAACATCATTTTTTAATAAAAAAAATAATTATATTATACAGTGCCATCTATTGGTACCTACAATTAATATGGTTAGTTATTCTGACTTGGTTATCTAGTTTAGAAAAAAAACTTAATTTTTGTCAGTAATTTCCACTTATTAAAATCTGTGATTATTCATTTATTATCTTCAGCAAGAAAAATAACATTTAAAAATGTTTCTTGCACCATGTGACCATGTTTTACAGCAATTTTACTGATACAGTATGTATTATCCTGACAAGACAGACTAGAAAATTAGACTAGTTTGCAATAAGATCATCTACTGATGCAGGCCTACTGAGCCCTGTGTAATGAAAAACAACTTCCTTTTACCAGAGGACAGCAAGCATTACCAATATGATAGAATGTAGCCTTTAAATTAAGTGTTATTGTTTCACTATGGCCTGGATTTATTATTTTTGTTTGCTATATTGTATTTCTTAAAGGAAAAAAAAATAATAAAAACAAACATTATAACCAATTTTACTTCTCGTGTGGTCTATTGTCATAGCAATTAACTCCAGGCATCACAGTAACTCTGTTGCTCAGCAACAAAGTTAAACACAGTCTGGCTTTCTTTACACGATGCACGAAGGTGCTTTCCATTCCATTGAGATGTATAATGTAAGCTAGCCATTCCCAGCTCCAGGGTTTACTTTACGACATATATATAATTCACAGCAACACAGATGAGAGACTCTGCAGCTGAAGCCATAAGATAACTGGAGAAGACTACAGTGTTTTAAGCTGGTATACTGAACAACCGATTTCTTCAAGGACAGCTGAGTCAAACTTATCCAGGTAGGAAGCTTGAGTATTGTTTTAAATTATATACCTTTTAAATGTATAAATGTATTCAGCATTTTAATCAGGTTCATGCACTGAAATTGCAGAATTAAAAAAAATATTTTTACTGTTCTGTTATCCCTTGCAGTGGGCTGAAGATAAATCTGCTTTTCAGTGGTTTACATTAAAAATTTTACTTGATCCATTCTTCTTCACTGACCTTCAGTGTAAGGCATGAAAGACTATTTAGTCACTTTGTGTGTGGGTGTGTGTGTATGTGTGTCGCTTTCTGGTTTCAGTATGCTTTTTGTTACATATTTCCCTGCAAACTTGGAAGAATTTACTTCTACTTTCTTATTTTACATATTCAGCTGACACAGCCTGCAGATGTTTTTTTTCCTAAAACACCATCGTTGTCATCATTATTTTTGTCATTGGAAATTACATTGAAACCTTTTATCATTTCCAGGGCCATGACCAACGGGAAGAAGCAGCAACCAGAGTCCAAAGGCAGGAAGATCACACTGAAAATGGCTAGAAATGCACTGAAAGTGACAGTAGATGGAAAGCGTCGCCTAGACCTGAGTAACATGCAGATCACAACGTTCCCACGCTGTCTACTGAAGCTGGCCGATGTAGATGAACTGGATTTAAGCCGGAACCTTCTACAAAGGATCCCCGACAGCATTGATCAGTTCATCAACCTACGCTGGCTAGATCTGCACAGCAACCAACTGGAGGAACTACCAACCAGCATTGGTGAGCTTCAGGGCCTGCTCTATCTCAACCTGTGCAATAACCGGCTCACAGCTGCGGGCCTGCCCACAGAGGTGGGGCAACTGCGCAAACTGCGCAGCCTCAACCTGGGCATGAACCAGCTAGAAAGGCTCCCCTCCTCAATGGGGGCCCTTAGAGAGCTCCAAGAGCTGGGTCTCTTCAACAACCTGCTGACTCACGTGCCAGAGTTTCTAGACAGGTTGCCTCACCTGCAAAAGCTTAACACCAGCTGCAACCCTATTGCGGGGCCAGACAACAGCAGGGACCTGGACCCGATCGCAAGGGTTGAATTCTTGTATGTGGTGGACATGGACTGGCTGTGTGAAGCCTGTCACAAGAGGTGCTCCTTAGAACTAAAGAAGCTGGGCAGACTGGGAGTGGCCACAGGACATGTCCGTGCAAAACCTGCTTTCTCAGGGCTGGTTTCTCCAAATTCTGTAGCACTGGATGAACAAGAGTTGTGGAGATGAATAAGCTGTGAACATCATCCTTGAAGAAACAGAAAGACATTTAAAAACTGGACTGTATAGCAATATTTTTTTTTTCACAAAAAACCCTTTAGATTCTATTAGGTTCAAAGAGAACTTTATAAATCACAAAGGAAATGCACAAGGTTACAACAGCATTTATATAGCAAAGTAAGGCAGACACTCTATAGCAAAAAAAATCACATGTGTGTATACACACACACACACACACACACACACACACATATATATATATATATATACACACACACACGTTTATATATTAGATTTATTAGATTTTGGCTTTGTTGTATCTCAAAGCTGCCTTGCAATTCTTTTGTTTTGCATCTGAAAGCCCTTTTTCTTTTTCTTAGTATCTAGTTATTTTACAGCTGATTTTTATACAATTTTGGGGAAGGACTTGAATAAAACCCATATGATCATTCTGTTTTTTCACAAAAAACCCTTTAGGTTCTATTAGGTTAAAAGAGAACTTTATAAATCCCAAAGGAAATGCACAAAGTTACAGCAGCATTTATATAACAAAGTAATGCAGACACTCTATAGCATAGCTTTTTTAAATCACATGTAGATTTATATATATGAATTTGATTTATTACATTTTGGCTTTGTTGTATCTCAAAATTGCCTTTCATTTCCTTTGTTTTGCACCTGAAAGCCCTTTTTCTTTTTCTTAGTATCTAGTTATTTTTCTGCTGATTTTTATACAATTTTGTGGAAGGATTTGAATAAAACCCATATGATCATTCTGTTATTCAATCTCCAAAGCAGCTATGCAGAGGAAATTACAGGAAAGTGTCACAGGAAATTACCGTAATTAAATACCATAACTGAATATCTTTTGTGGCAGGGAGAGTTAATTATAGCTGGGCTTTTAGTATGGGTTTCCTCAGTTTAATTGATAGGGGCATGGTATCTTCCACCTGCCAAATTTTTATAGATAATTGAATGTGATCATTATAAAAGGGGATTTCCCAGTACACCTGCTCCTCTTTTTTGCTGCACCAAGTTCAGTGATAGCATAGTTTGTGTGTTTTGTTGTGTTTTCTTTCAGACTGGGGTGGGAAAAGCAATTGGATAAGCTTTATGCAAACAGCTAGCTGTGGCCATTGCTTGCCAAAGCAGAAGTTCTCAGAGGCACTGAGTGATGGGCTCCTTGTCCACAGAGTTGAATCTGACTGCCACCCACATCCCCAGCTGAAGATTTTTTGTTTTAATAATTCAGTTTATCGCCGGCAACATGGTATGAAATCTTATGGTTTATTGTATGCTGTACTGTGCCACTGCTTGAGCTAGGTGTTACAGCACATCAGGTGGCATTCTGGTAGAGGTGTTTTTATGTGGTGCACCTCTTTATAATAAGAATTAGTTACACAATTTCATGATTTCTGCACCTTTTGCTGTAACTTGAAGTGAAGTGACGTGGGTTGTGGTAAAAGCAAGTGGAGAAGGTAATCTTCGTCCTGAAGGCTGTTACTGGTTACAAGCCCTAGGCGCAATGGTAGTCCTGGAAGGTTCAGCATTGTGTTGCAGTTAGTGTTTAAACTTTACTTTTACTTCTTATGTACTGTTTTTTATATTATATTGCTTAACAAAGTTATACTGCATGTTTTATTAAGCTTTTATCTGGCAAAAGAACTGTGGAGGACCATTTAGAGTAGTCTTAGTATGCTCAGCTCAGATATGTATTATTTCCTACGGTGCAATTCCCCATGTGGTACACACTTGTTTTAGTTTAATTTGCAGTTTTGTCTTTTCACCCAGTTTTCCTTATGCTTCCCCATCCAAAGATAGAGTGCACTTACTAACGTGTCATACCGCATTTGGTAGATGACTCTAAACTGTAAGTAAACAGTATTTCAAGATAAAGTCACTGGTTTATATTGTGTACACAATGTTGCACAGTCAGAGATTTCTCCAACATGGATGCAGTTCATCCACCATCTAGAAAAAAAAAATCGCCTTGAGTGAGTGGATACACACTGGTACAGGAATGTAGAGTGTCAGGGGTTCTGTCACTCTCAATTTTAGAAAACTGAGACCAGAGTGTTTTTCACAAGATAAGCCCACAATACATGTCTAAACCTGCAACCAGGACCCATGCATGATGCCACTCATATCTGACATTATTTGGGACCTTCTGACCAGCAAACACGCAAAAATGAAAGCAGATGGCAATTTGGAATGAGCATCAGCAGCCAACGCTTTTTCTGAGCAAGCCTTGCTATGAAATAGACAATCGCAGTTCACTCTGCAAACACTGACTCTTTATCTGTCAACATTCCTCAAAACTTCCTGGGAGTCTAGGCGATGCTGGTAACCGGTACACCAGCTGCAGAAATGAACTTCTTTTATGGATTCCACTTTCAGCCACACTCTTCTTTCTCAGGAAGACAAAAGTCTACAACTTACAGCTGTAATTTGTGACATGAGGATAAGCAAGAGAAGGAATAGTAGAAACATTACAGGTTTATATCCCACAAAGGTCATTTTCACTCTTGCACCTATTCTTTATTTCACCCTGTACTTAGCTACAGTATTTCAGTTAGAGAAGACTGCGCACAACAGGCCTCCTGTCTCACCTGGGCAATTATCACACCTTTACTCACTTAGACCTCCCACCTGTGGTTGCCCACAGAGTCCATTTTCGCAGTAATACACCATCAGGTCTTAGAGCGCAGAAACAACTAATAACTAAGCACAGGATCACTAAAGGCTGCAGAATTAGTTTTTTGTGACCTTCTGAACTATGCTTATTTTTTAATTCAGCTGATATGTTCACCTATGGGATTATAATGATTTATCCCTTTACATAGCAGGTAAATTGTTACTGTGTCAGTTTATAGCAAGGGTATTGCAGCAACCGGTGACTTCGAAACTGGATCCTTCAAGTGCAAAGCAGCTGCTCCTCCTTTTGTAAGAACATTCAGCATAAAAAATTAGCAGTTTTTAAAATATGCTTTATGGAGTTTTTTTTTTTACTGCATACAATGTTACAGGCCTTGATTGTCTAGTATAGTTTGTGAGGGGGGGGGGGTCTTCATAGCACTTCTTTTTTAGAAATACGGCGCCCCCTTGTGCTTGAACAAACCAAATAACCTAGATTAAATGTTTTTTTTTGCCGATGTTTCCTTCAATGTTTAACTAAGACTAAAATCCTTCCCTCCCTAGAGACCAGCATGCAGTGCGATCTGGCATCACCACTGGAAAAACCATTTAAATCAGTTTCATGATGTTGTGGAACAAAGCAGCAACGTCTGAATGGAAGCCACAACTGGCCTACATGACTCACACTGTCTGAGGTTACAAAGATGATTTCCCGTAACATTAAACAGACACGATGTCAAAGTTTGCATCTCAAATGGATGGTGGGCCTGCCCGGTGCATGGCTTCACCTTCAACCAACAGCAGGAGTGACCATAGTGTCATAGCCACCGAACACAATTTCAGCTGATTCCATAAATAAAATGAAATAAATATATAATCCAAATAAATTTGCTGTTTGCATTTTATATACCTGCTAGGACAAGGTTAACATCTTTGTTGACATACATAATAGCTTATTTCTTCTTGTTGGGAATGATATTTAATGAACATTGTTGTATAATGAGTTAAGCTAATTGCTGTTCTGTTCAAGCTACCGTATAATTATGGTAATGGAATACCAGTTACTTTATTTAACCCTTTTAAAACATACAGTTTTAATTTAGTGTACTAAGCAGATATATTGCTGCAGTACTATTCATTAAACGGTTTACATAAAGTGGAATCTATCGCAGGAAAAGATCACCTTATTTTCCTCATATCGGCACAATATTTCTGCTTCTCCTTTTAATCATGGAAAATGTTGTTTAATATTCCATGTACTTTCAGCAACAAATTACATAGTTTCACTGTGTTTTCCAAGACATATGGAACACATTTCAGTTTGGTTTTAGTAGCATGGCTCATCTGTGGCAAAATGAAATTTATTAAAATTCCATCAATGAAATAAGATGATATTTCTGAGAATTAATTAAGAAAGTCACAATTATTTTTACTTTTCCTTTTAAAATACGTATTTAACTGATACTAATGTCACCTTTCTATATATTTTTCTTCTTCAACTAATATAGCCTTAAAGCTTCCCTCAGTCATAAAAGGTTTATATTTTATTGTAGCTGTTTAAGTAATGTGCTGTTTTCAGAGATTGCTTACAAAATTAAGACTGAAAGTTTCTGAGACCGAAACCTATAACCTTTCAGTTTATGTCCAGCTCCCTTATCACTATGCTACCTGCATCCTCCACATGGACAACCGAGGCACTGATAGCTCTTTGACATAGTCATTTATCAAGTAGGCCAAGCGCAACGACAGCCAGCACCGCTTAATTAACACTGAGAAAGTTGACCAGAAAGCCCTTTTAAAAATTTCAATTAAAGCTGCTTTAAATGGAACTGCCACTACTTTCAGTTGCATTAAACATTTATTGTGTGTGAAATCACATTTCTCGAACCTTGGTCAGTTTGGAACCACCATATGCAGTAATTCAGTAAACACTATTAAATCCAAATAGGTTTTCTTCACATTCAGTGATTTAAAAGCTCTCTGTTTATCATACGTGGTAAAGGCTTATGGGCAGAATTTAAATCAGGGCAGAGAAAATGTGGATTTATTTAAGATCAATTTCAGCTCTGTTTTTTTGGTGCTTATTCAGCAGAAAAATTAACAATCCCTGCAAATTAAAAGGAGAAAAAATGCAATTTTCAGCTAAACTGTGAAGCTTGGAAGCAATTTAACACCACGGCCAGAGACAAAAAGTTTAGAATATGTAAATGCGCACATATACTGAAAATATTTAACAATATTGCATTCAGTTTATATGTCTTTCATACAATTTCTATAGGTGACTTTTCAGTTTAACAAACTATGTCCACATAATTTGCAAAAAACTTTAAAGTCAGTGTCATTTTTATCTGACATACTGTAGTTCATACATAAGCATGATCTCTCAGCAGTATATTCAAGACCAATGTTTTCTTTAAAATTATAATTTTAATGCTGCATAATGCATTAATGAATGTACATCTACTAATTCTAAACCATCTGTATTGTTTCACGTACAGTACCTATAAAATGTATTTACACCCCCCAGACTTTTTCACATTTTATTGTTTTACAACATTCAATCGCAATGAATTTTATCACTTTTTCACACTAATCATCTAAAAAATACTCTTAAATGCAAAGTAAAAACAAATCCCTACAAACTGATCTACATATATTGCAATTTTAGACAATTTTAAATCATGACTGCAGCAAGTGATAATTGTCAAGTATTATTAATTTTAGTATTCTTATTTATTTGTTTATTTATTTAATCTAAATCTAAATTATATCTTGATTTTGGTAAAAAAAATATTTTGTCTAAGCAGCAGATGTCTCCTAAACACCACTTCATGCTGTCTTTAATATGCATGGTTATAACACAAGGTATAGTATTTACAGTAAAGGACATTTCACTTGCATTTCTCCACCAGCATTTTAACAAATGGGTTTATTTAAAATGAAAGTTAAAAAAAAACATTGCAGATAACAGTTCAAACAAATAAATAGCTTTTGCTGGGTATGACACACACAAAAAAAAGAAGCCTTGTGATTTTTACTGTGTGGAGGGGGTCAGTTTTCTCCTTTGGAAGTGTGGAGGAGAAGGGAAAGCAGGGGGAAAAAATCAGTATGGAACTTTGTTTGTTTTTACACAATGTTCTTATGGAAATACCTTTATAACCTGCAACAGCATCTTCAGTTGTGTTGTTGAAAGCAAGACTCCTGTTCTAAAATGCTCTAAAACTTCTTTTAGAGTTTTCTTTTCCAGCAGCAGAAGGGTATTAGGTTGTGTGAAATTTCTTCCCCCTCCTCCTCCTCTTCTGCTAGGGACCAAAGGGCATCCAGCTGAATTATCCAGCATAAATCACAGTAAATGCAGTGCAGCTCAAACGTGGTCAGACAAAGTCAGCACTTGACTGGTGAGGAAGTACTAAAATGGCCAATAGTACACCAGAGCAGGTGTGTACAGGCATGTGTTTCAACAAGATAAAATTGTAACAGTATGCAATACAGTTTATTGCAATACATACAGTTTTTTTTATTATAGTACAGTACACTATATGGTGCTGTGCAGTATTTATTAGCTGATTTTTCAAAAATTAGTTCAGATTTTTATTTACTTTTTGAATCTTTTATTGTGGATAAGTGTCAGACAAAAATGTATTATAACAAAAGTTTCTGTTCGGATACCAAAATATAGGTATTAATTTTCAAGAGCTGTTGAAAATGAAAATTCAGATCTAGAGAGGTCAGATACTAAGGGATTGCTGTACGTGGGGGCCCCTTTCCAAGAACGTTCTCTATTAGGATTTAACATCACTTGATGTTTGAAATTCTTAGACAGCAATTACATTGCCCTTATTTTTTTGAAAGTCTCTTTAAAACTAGATGGTTTTTTTCTAATATGGCTCCATAGGAACTGGTATCAACTACAGCTAAGTAAATTTTTAATAAATCTTCGAGATTAATTAACCCTAAAACCTAAGACTCCTTCTGCAGATAGATTGTTAAAGGATGTGCAGCCAAACATAAAAGGATTTCAGGGTATATATAACTCATGTTTTAAAAGTAACTTCAACAAGCCATTTTTAACACTTACTTTATGTAAATAATTTTTTGAACATGTTGAAAATGGGCCTGGATCATGGCTATATTAAATGTCACTTCATTTGTTGAGTATATATTTTTATGTTTGTTAGGGAGAGCTGTATGTTTTTCTGTTGCTATTTTCAAACATTCAGAGCAAAGAGCTGTCACAGTTGAATGAACTGTCAAACACAGCTGGTGAAGGCTGACACAGTGGTAATTTTTCTTCTTTCTTTCACTGTTCTTTCTGCATGTTAGTCTGCATGTGAGATTATATGTAGTGCACACTTACACTGGCCACAGATTGTCTAAAGTGCACTTTGAATCAATGTAAATTGCTCTTAAAGCTGGTGGAATCGGTTAATTGATGTCATGACCCAGCTTCTTGTTAGTATAGCCTTGGTTTGTCATAAAAAGACTATACCAGTCAAAACTCTATAAATTCACATAAGGCTGCTTAGAGACAGTATCTGAATTTCATCAGTATACTCAAAATGTAACTATGAACAGAAATTAATCGATTTATGATAATGGAATCAGCATTCTATTCATTTTGTGAAGTCTGACAGGAGTCACTTTTACTTTTTTATTTGTAGTGTACGTGCCCAGATGATCATTTTTAGTGCTGAATATGACAAAAATGCCAGAGGCATGATCACATGAGGTTTTAAGATAGTTTAAACCTTAATATTCAAACATTGTTATTTTTTTCCAGTAGCTTGATAAAAATCATTAAAAACCATCACTGCTACAGTGGCCTTTAATGGACATTTTGTGTGAAAATGCATTTCATCTTGTGCACGCCTGTCCTCATCCATTAGCAAATTAAATAATGTTTTCCTGAAATTGCATACTAAGTTAATTTTTTGCAGGTTCAGACCCTATGAATATCCCAGCAATCAAATTTCTCTATGCTGTGGCCTCCAGGCAGCAGGAAACAATTTAATGTTGAACAAGAGTTTTAGGTTTTATGGTAAAATAGATCATTGCGCTTAGTGTGGTTGTGGTTCAGTATGGCCATCAATAAAATCTACAAGATTATGGCACAAAACATTTAAGCTAATAACTAAAAAATGCTTTGATACACAACTTACAAACATGGTCACATGCATCCATCTCCAGAAATTAAACTAATAATAATAAATAACAGAATTCCTGTTCCAATTATGTTTAAATTTTTAAGTCAAATACCCAAGTGACTATGCATCTGGGCATGTGTGCATGTGAATTTTGTGTTTTTTTTAGTACAAGCAATGCAACTTTCACTTCTCCATTGTGTGACCCAGCAATGGCCATTCCACCATGATATTCTACTGTGGTTAGAAAATAGCATGCCTTTTCTTTTGCTTCTTCTCATTTAGACATCTTTTCTGTCTTCATCTTTTTTGACACTGACCTCCAAAATGTCACTCGGAGAGACTGAGTCACTACAAGGTAAAATATGTGTTCTTTGCACACCTATTCCACGTCTTAGAATAGTGACATATATCATTGTATATATAACTGTCACAGGAGTTTATGTGGATAACTGTGGATGTTTTGCTGAAGCCTTCAGTAATTTGTGAATTTTAAGTGTATGTCTGCAGTATGACCCAGTTCAAAATCCTGCTTTTAGAAATGAAATTTATTTTCATATTCTAGATGATTTATTAAAGGAGTCTTGTATTGTCTTTTGATTTGTATGCATTTAAAGTATTACAATTACTATCTTAAGGTGCCTTTCTTCACAAGACAGATATAATGATCTAATTGATAGTATACAATAATGGTATCACAGGAGATTGTGCTTTTACTTTTTGTTTTTGCATTTCAGACTTTCAAGATTAATTTACATTCTGCATATTTACATTTTTTAAACAGAAAACCCTGACTTTTTTAACTACTGTGCAGTTCCTGTTTTTCCACTGGTGGCCCTTGTGTCACTATTATTATCAAATACTAACCAAAAAAATCTAAGTGGTCAATTTAGTGGATTAGAAATAAAATATATGGATGAAATGTGCTGAGCTTAGTTAGCTGCAAAGATACAAAAAAGGTGAATCTGTCAAATGTTGAAAGTGTCAAAAATGATCATATTAGTCACAGGTCTGGAAGCTGTGCAAGTGATTCTATTTTGGTCATAAACAACAACTTAGCAGAAAAAGAAGGCCCATAGCCACAATCTCCTACTGGAACTTTAGAATGATACAAGAACCTTCCTATTATATATTTCCTATTGCTTTAGATTGGTTCTTTTGATTATTTTGTGCTATTGCCAAGTGCAGTTATTCGCAAAAATTGTAAACATTATTGAATCTAACTTTTTTGCAAAGAAGTACTTGTAATCTTCTATGGAAATATTTGGGTGACATTCAGCTTTTTGTCAAAAATTCAACAGAATGATTTCTCCCCTGAAATGAGCAATTCCAGTCTACAAAGCACACTGACACTGTCAGTAAAAGTAGAATTTGTGCATATTTTTTTATGCATGCTTGCATCAGACATGTGAACAGGAAATGAATACACACTGTGATCACATTCTCTAACTGCAATTTATTTAACTTCAAATGTAGAATGTCTCAATAGTTCAGGAGGAGTCATAGCATATTTATTTATTGATTTTTATATGTCTGTACTGGGTCAGCCAATTCAATTCTTAGATTTTCAGAGCTTGCCATTTCTTGCTCTGCAAATAAATATATGTCCAAATAACCCTTTAGACAAACATTTTTATTGTCTGATTTAGCTAGTATTTGGAGGATGATCTGGGTTAAGAGCAACAGGAGACCAAAGAATAAGACCACATGGGATCAGGTATCTCTTAACATCTCTCTAAACTAGAAAAGTTGTATATGAGAAAATTATTAGTAAGATCTGTAATCTTGTGAAATTTATGAATGAAATACAGAGACCTTATCATTTAGTTGACACATTTCTGTTTAAAGAACAATTTCAAAGTGCATGATAGCATAGTTAAAAATGTATGTTGATAGCTATTATCTGTTCAGTGCATTTGACACAGTTATAGACATTATAACCATTCATGCCTTAAGGAACCAGCATTAACTGATACATATCAGTCTATGTTCTATATATTATTTTTGTTTAGAGTGAAAAAGAATTTCCCCCCTTTCCCCATTGCATATCTGCCACAACTGAAACAGTTTCAGAACTTTAGAAAAAATACAATATTAGACAAACAGAACCTTCTTAAACGCATATGTTTTTAAGTTATTAGTTCATTTATTTAAGGAACAAAGTTGTTCAACATCCATATAACCCATTTGAAAAAATAATTGCCCCCCTAGTTACTCATTCAACCATTTGATCAAATTTAATTGATAGCTACATTCATTGTGTTCTGATTGAACACAGTCAGGCTAGACTGCAGCCGACCCTGTTGAATATAAACATCATATATATTGCACCCCTATATATAGAACCATGAGAGCGAAATAGTCTTCACAAAGTTTCCACAAGAACAATATGCCATGATCAAAGGAAATTCCAAAAGAGATGATAAAATAGTTCTTGAAATAAATCTAATCCTACAGAAAATGACTGTTAAATGAAGCAATTATCTGACACTTTGCGCTCATTGATTTACCATTTACAAGATACAACTTAGTAATTTTTATAACAGCAGTTCTGGTAAGTACCTAGCCCAAATATACTAAAAGATGATGTGGAATATGAACCTCTGTCCTACTTAGTCCTCAGTGAAGCACAGAATGTTGTCTCTAACTACTATGCCACCAAAGCCCTGCTGTGTTCAGTAAAACAATATTAGCATATGTTGAAAGAAATAGAAATAAAGTACATACAAGCAAGTTGTAGGATGTTACACACGATATTGCTTATATGCAGTGGGGTACAGAGACACATGCAGCTGTGCAGGTTCCAGGTTGTGAGGGATAAGACAGCAGTGTTCAGTCCCTGGACAAGAATGGGAGCCTGTGCCGTACCCCGGATTGGCCAACTGCAGCTGCATGTCGCAGTCCCCCCCCCCCTTTACATGAGAAGGGTCGGCTGACTTCCGCAGAGCCATGCTGATTCGATTGCTGTTAGAGGCCGAGCCTTTATTTTCCCCATAAGTGGGGGGTTGGGTTGTTGGGGGTGGCCCAAAGGATGAGGGGGACCTCCCTCAGTGCTTGCCTAAAAGCACACTCACGGATGGAGAGGAGAAGGCAGATGAGGGAGAGACAAAGGCATCTGTAAATTATAGGGAGCTGGGCTGTGACTGGGGGTTGGGCTGAGGGAGGATGGAGCTCCAGCTTGTGCTTTGGCCAATAACTGGCAGTTGTCCTCTGAGCACTTTGCAGAGAGGCTGGAGGGGAATTGATTATTGCTGTGGGTGTGGCTACAGGAGTGCGTGTGGGGAGCAAGAGGGCGGAGCGGGAAGGCCAGGTGGGTGGAACAATCCCGAAACACCACTGTCGCCTTCGTGCCTTTGGCATCAGAGGCCTGAGGGAAGCACCAGGGGGGATACACACACACACACACACACACACACACACACACACGCACGCACGCACGCACGCACGCACGCACGCACACACACATGCTCAAACACACACACGCTCACACACCCTCTCACTCAAGGGTGGGAGACAGGATGTGGAGCAACAGCTCCAGGGCTGCTAGAAGAGCAAGGCTGACGGCAAGGGGGCGGGTGGCGCAGCGATGACAGCGATGCTCAGTCCCAAAATCAGGCAGACCAGGAGAGGTAAGAACAGTCTTCTCTGTTCTGCAGGTTCCGGGGGCTTGATGGCATGGCATGCAGGCATGTGGGCTAGGTAGAGGGCATCTGCTTACCTTCCAGCACTGTTTCTGCTTACCACTTTGACTAATTTGTATTTGTTTGCTGGATGGTTTACAGTCTCAGCTGTTTATACAGCAGCTGTTGTATAAAAAAAGGTTGCAGTGATAATGTCAGAAGGACAAATAATATATGTTTAAGATCAGAGATAAAAACTGAAAATATTAAGATGAAACTTTATAATATCTAATTTTTGTATGTTCATAATGTTCTGTTAGCCTAATTAAACTTTACAATAAAAATAGTAGGTGGAAGGACAGAATAGTAAAAGGCTTAAAATGTGTTCCACACTAAAATGCCTGAAAACGTGACTCCACCTCTTTAAATACAGTATAGTACTGTTAATATTCACACATTATATAGTGATAAATGAGAAACTGGGCCAAAAAGAAGTTCTATTACAATCTTTTCTGTGCTAATCCATTTTCTTTTACCCTTCAATCATGACCTCAAAATGGGAACCATTTCCTGGAGTTTATAGTTGGAGCATGGCATATATGTAACACATAAAGATAGATTTGTACCAAAAAAATGTACTTCTGGGATGGTTCTGGTCTCTTTTAAACCACAATGGTGAGCATCCTGTCATCAGTTATAGTTGTCCTGAGTGTTAGAGCACTACTATTATGTCAGCATCTTGGCAGAGGGTGACAGTCGTGTTTTTAGCAGGCTGGGTGGCTTGGGTTGTACTCTGTATTATTAGGAGGCCCTGGCTTTGGGACCCCCCCCCAACCCCCCCCATCCATCCATTTGCTTCCACCCCAGCACAATGACTCACAGCAAATTCCAGTGAGATTGAAAAGGCAGTGTGTGACCTGAGCAGATGGCAGAGCCGCATATAAAGGCCAGTAAGAAAAGTCATGCATTCAAAGCTAAAATTGAAGTAAGTGAGAAACAGAGCTATTTTAGATGCATAAATAAACCCAGTCATTCAGGGTGAAGCAGTGCTGCACCACTTCATTTGAGATAATTAAAAGAGCCCATCAGATATACAGAAATAATATATGGTTAAGAAATAATATATGATAAGAAAACGATAAAAACAAGAACAGCAAAACACTGATTTCATCAAACTCCAGCTTTGTGTATTAAAATCATTTTCTTACAACATCTGGGAATCTTGTGCTCCTGAACCCCAATGCACACACCCACACCTGTGTGTTAAACACACGTGGCAACAAGGAACACATGAATCATCAAACGGAGACATTTTGATGAGTGAGGATGGCTGGCTGGTGTTCTGCCCTCATTTGGGATGGAATGAATGAGGTTTGTAAGTGAGAGACTGGGTATGGTCACCAGGACCATGGATAGGAATTCTATCTGGGAGAAAAAAATTATCTTCCAGGACGTAAAAAATACTTGACAGAAATATGAGTCCATGGGCTGTATGGCATCCCAACTGGATGATGGGAATGAGGAGGCTTTTACAGTTTTCCCAAAGAGGGCATACTCCTTTGGTCCCAATACTGGAATAGAAAAGGTCCAGCTTGATTCTTTAAGGGCACAGTGCTGAGGGGTTGGAATAAAGACAACTTGGTGCAGAGCCTTGAAATATTCATGGAAAAATGTTTTTTTTCCTTCTTCTTAAGAAGTGCATCATTTAACATTAACAAGACTTAGACCTTACTGGTGCCAGTATTTTTGGAATCTGCGTAAAAAACAAATTCTGTTTTCTATTACTTGTTTTTTAATTTTCTATGTCTGAGAAAACTCAGAATTCATATTCTGTTCTATGTCCAACATTCCTTCAGAAAAATATATTTCTCCATAAAAAAAGAAGTCATCTTGAAAGGGACTGCAAGTAGCATAGGGGTTAAAACTGGTGCTCTGTACCTAAAGGACTTGGCTTCAAATCCCTTATCCTGTTAAAGTACTCTTGGTTCTTACCCTGAGTTTCTCCATTTGTGTACCCTACTGTACAAACACTACTTAAAACTATAAGTTGTATTGGAGAAAAGTATAAGCTAAATAACAGATGCAATAAATATAAGAAGGCAAAGAGAAGAAGTGCCATTGCAGTAAATAATTTGAGCAAACTCAGGCTTTCAATATCTGTACCTGTTAATAGCATTTTCCACACAGTAGTCTGTTTGAACTGTTCACCTGTAATGATAATTATTATTCTCAATTAAATTAGCAGGCAGATGGTAAGCAACTTAAAATTTTAAAGCTAATCACAATGATTTGCCCATTTATACACCTGAGTCATTTTTACTATATCAATTCAAAATGAGGACCTTGATCAGGGATACTACAGATCAAAACTGGGTCCTATAGTTGCAAAATTAAATTTCTCACCACAACACTACCTGTTTCCCCCGAGATCATTTGCTAATTTTATTGATTGTATTGTCTGTGACACCTGTCAGTTCTGGGGGAAGGGTGGCATATTAGAGGATAGTGCTTTTTATCCATGTAGGGTGTGGATATCTGGTGTCATAATGACTATGACACAGGTTTTCTATCAGGCTTTTAAAATGAGTTCAAACCTCAGGCGGAAACCCATAGTAATGTATAAATGCACTTAACTTGAATTGGTTCAATGATATGCAACAATAAAAATGTGCAGAAGTGTCAGAAACAGCTTACTTGGTAAGACTGAGCACTTTCTCCTGCTTCTTTCCTCCATTCCTCTTCCACTGAGAGGAAACATAACAGAGAAAATAATCCAAATTGATTTTCTTTTTTACAGGATTGATCTGCTGTCTCTGGCAAAGAGGTTCTATAAAAATATTGCATTCAGCATTGATTGTGATGAATAATCTATGTATGATACAATAGCTTTGCTCCCCATTAACATGGACTGGTGCTAGGACTGAGGCCCATGGCAAGCATGTTAATGATGCTGTTTTATTTCCCAACTCTTCTATCTAACAAAGATTTAACACTGCTGAACATAAAAAGAAATACACATGAGAGGTTGTTCTGCTCACCTGGTGTCTTAGAGTGAATAATGACTATGATAATGAAAGTGTATGAAGTGCTCACTTGTATGAATCCCAAGACTATGTTTGTCCAACTCAGAGGCTGACAACCCTTTATCTAAGTAAATGAACAAAGAGAGATCTCTTTGTTCTGATCTCAGCTGATCTCCCAATTGGCTGCCTTATCTAGAACTGTTTTCATGAATAAGCATTAATGTATCGCACTGATACACAGTTTTTGCATTATCTATACACCTTCAGGACTTTGTATATTTAGATCACCTCGATACTGAAGTGATTAAAGTGATTTAGATCTGCAATTCCCACTTCTATGACAGGCCTATGTAGAAGGCAGCTGGTATTATTTTTGACCAAGTTTTGAGCAGTGATTAGGAGATGTGCTGATTTCATGGTGTCTTCTGCTTATCCCCAGCCAGGTCCAAGAGCATGGTGATGAGTGAGCTGTCACGGAGCTCTGGCCAGCCAAGCTCACCAGGCCCTCAGAAGAAGGTGCTCAAGGCTGGCTGGCTTAAAAAACAGCGCAGCATCATGAAGAACTGGCAGCTGCGATGGTTTGTGCTGCGGGCTGACCAGCTCTACTTCTATAAGGATGAGGAGGAGACCAAACCTCAGGTGCATCTTTCATTTATTGGGCCTCCGTTTCCATTCCCAGTATTAGACAGTGTTTGAAATTGGTGAGTACTCACCCTTATACACCACTGGTATTTCTATATTTTGGTCGTTGGGACCTTTTTTGCATACCGGCACTTGCTCTCTCAGCAAATCTGCTGTAGTATTAGGGTGATTATTCATAATAGCCCAAATAGCTACATTTCATTAGCCAGAGAGCACAAAATAAGTGTTTGTTCTAAATTTTAGTCCACTTTTAAAGAAATATATATTTTGAACATCAGCCAAATCTCCTAGTATCTTTTCCTCACTTGCTGGAATTCAGAATTGAATACTTAATAGTTTGTTGATACTGACCAATACGTACGCCAACTTGCACGTAAGGAGAGTACTGATGCTTTTTTTTTCCTCTTTAAGCCTTGATATTACAGTGGCTGAGCAAAGGGACATTCAACACCTGATAGTCCAGTGACAGTACAATGTATAGTCATAGGCTGGCAACATGTGGTGGACAAGGTGGCATGTGCCTTTTCTGCCATGATAATTATTGTTTGTGACATCAGTTAATAGCTTCCAGAAGCTTAATGCTGTTATACATTTTGACAGACATTTCTATATAAATGTTGCCCCTTTGGAACAATTAATCAGTGGCTTTATGGAAATTTAAGCTCATAGTTCTGAAACAGAGCAAAACCTCAATTAGCAGGCACTCCCAGAATAAAGGATCACTGATGCACATAGTCATAAACAGCTGTCCGTAGCAAATAAAATGGCTAGGGATCCATGTGATTGTAACAGCATGGCCAGTCTACTTAATCTCCACGGTTACAAGCTGAATGCATTAAAAGACAAATAAAGAAATACTGAAGAGCACCACATGGGGGCTGGACACAGAGCTGACATGCTTTTCTGAGCTACATATATTTGATATTTATTCATGTTTTTGGGTAAATATGTGTGTTGACTTATATCCTGATGGATTTGGTGTTGTGAGGCACCAGACACTAGGGAAAAATCATCAGTGTCCCTGTGAACACCATGCCTCCCTTGTACCTCCAGAAGCCCCTCTCCACCCATTAGTTCCCAGCTAATGTGTGTCATCATTGTGTGCTGTCATGACAACCTGGTGATTACCACACCCTTCTCAACCACCCACTCTTTTAGAATCATGAAGACCAATTTCTGCTGTGGAAAGAACATAGACTTAGGATGGCCCAGTGAACAAAGTGGGGTGGTGCAATCTTAATGCACCACCAGAGACCACCCCTTCAGTCTTAAAGACTCATCATGACATTTTCTTCTACAGTTTGCCATATGGGTCTCCAGGGAAGCCTCAAGACAATAACAGTAATCCCAGGGTCCTTCTGGGATTTCTCCAGCAACAAATCAAAGCCATCCCACCCACCCCCTGCCATAAAGCCGCACACTGTCAAAAAAGATACAATCATTATATGCAACATTAAACAGCCTTTGGCTGACATGACACAAGAAACCAGTTCAGGACAACAGGACTATATATTATTATTACTTATGTGCTTATTCTTTCTGGGTGGCNTTATAAACACAAGAAACCAGTTCAGGACAACAGGACTATATATTATTATTACTTATGTGCTTATTCTTTCTGGGTGGCACAATGGTGCCTCACTGTTCTTGAGCTGTTTGCACATGGGTTCAAATCTTGCTCAGTCTCTGGGGAGTTTGCTTGTTCTCCTCTTGTCTGTGTGGGTTTTCACCAGGTTCTCTGGTTTCCTGTCACAGTCAAAAGACGTGCTTCACGTCAACTGCTAACTTTAAATTATCTGCAGCGTATGTGTGTGGGGCTGCCCTGTGAGGGACTGGCATCGCATCCTGGGATCAGTTTCACAACCTTGGGCCCAATTATTCTGGGATAGGCTCCAGACCACCGCAAGCTTGACCAGAATAAAACAGTTAATGATAATGTATAGATGCTTATGCTTTTATTCACAGTAGCTTAACTCAGTTGTACAGTTGATTATTTTTACTGAAGCAATACAGGCCAAGTATATTGATCAAGGATACATTTAGTTCAATGACATCAAGTCTTACCTCCATCACAGCACCGTAGCCCATGGGTATCTTCATCTTTTGTCCTCTTCCATGCAGGGCAGCATTCCACTGCAGGGTAGCCAGGTCCATGAACTGAGTTCCACCACAGAAGAACCTGGACGTCACCTCCTAGAAATCATTCCAGGTAAGCTGTCCTCACAACTGGGTTATGAAAAATTCCATCAAGATTCTCTTGTGTTTTTTCAGTACTACTGCTAGTCAGCAGGGGGCACACAAAAGCCAGTGAGTGAACAGAGGCTAAGACGTTTAACATAGTATTTTCAGTCCAATGTTTGCAGATTACTCAGAGATTTGTAAGGCACTTTTTCCTAGATTTGAACAAATTTGAAAATTTATTGCTTGGTGGTGCTTATGTCTCACTCACCAGGAATAATGTACAGGTTGTAATGTAATTTCCACTGATATTATGCTAAATGTCCCCATGGAATTCCAAATACTGTTATACTATTTATACTGTTGTCCATCACTGGGCACTCACAAAATTCTTATAATATCCATCAGTGATTGTGGGGGGCTGATAGAGGGAAGGGTCTGTCAAAAAGCCGGTTAAAGTCCAACATGAAGGGAGTCCTGATTGTGACAATGATGGGTGAGTGTGCTGAACAAATTTATTTCGTCTTTGAGAGGTCTTTGTAATGCTGCACAAGTCTTCATGACCAGTGCTAAAGAAATGCAATTTGTGGTGATATAAACTAGTGTCTATGTCTCAGAGAGAAACAAGGATTTCAATATCAGTTGGCAAGTCCCATAATTATTCAGGAACAAATGTTGAATACAATGTTGCAGGTTTATATCTCACAGGGTGTATTACTTTTGCAGCCTTCTATAGGGTTCCGTACTTAATCTGAACCATTTCAGATAAAATTTTGGGCTGCTAGTGGAAAAGGTTTCAGTTATTATTCATCGTGAGTTGGATCATCTGCATGCCTTGTCAGATTATCATTTAACACTATCACAGTGTCATTAATATGGAGCATGGAGTGCTAAGGCCTGTTGCTTTGTAAACTAAAAGTTGCTCGTTTGAATCCTGCTGCTGTTTTAATCAATTGATCAAGATATTTATCCAAAATTGTTTCAGAAACAAAACCCTCTGGTATACATATGTAAATCATTGGAAAATATTTCATGTACCATTGAAAGTTGCTACCAACAAAAGCGTAACATAAATATTAAACATTAATTGTGAGAAAAAGGATTTAAAATGGGAACATGGCTAGTCAACTTCAACTTGTGACACACTGTGCAGGGGGAGCATAAACTAACAGCAGCAGGATAGCTACAGTACAGATCAGTCACAATCCCTCTCCTGCAGATGACCAGTGGCCTTGGGTTACTCTTTGGGGCAGCAACTCATATGGAAATATTTGCTCTTAACTTAGTACCTCTTTGCACCCTTCCAGCCCTGGTCCATTTGCATAGGCTGTGTGTGTGCTTGTGTATTACATTTATGATTGTCAAACATTGCAAGTCAGTCTTATATCCATCACATGGAATTGACCAAAAATAGAAATCCCTTCCTTTCCAGGGATGAAGCTTCTTTAAAATGTCTGAGGATTTTTTTTTTTGCCACAGCACCCAACCTTAGAAAGCCTTTGAATTCAGAGTATTCAACATTCACAGTGTGACTACTAAACTATTTAGAAGTACTTTGAGACCATTTATTTTATTATCTTCCACCTCTCAAATCTTTCCTTCAAAACATAGTCAGATTATATTCAAGGGTGTCCAAAGTGTGAGCCCAAACATTCCAGCTGTAAATGATAATTGCATTACAAACAATATTTAATGGCCAATCTTCTCTTTGATCTCCTTAAGTTCTGTTACATTCAGTGTTTGGATCCCAGAGAAAAGTATAACATTAAGAATTCCATCAGCTTCCTCCTATCGCTACAGGCTGCTGTGTTGAAGCCCTTCTTGTCTTGTTGGATAAGAGTGTAGAGGGTGTCTACAGCTTCCAAGAGCGGTCTGCTAAGGTTGAGGCCAGCTCTCCTGCATAGCAGCCTGTGATTTGCAAAGTGTAAAGAAAGCAACCCTTTTGCCAGAGGTGCAGTGGCAGTCTGTTGTGGACAGGAGGCAAACAAATAAAGTATTCCATACACCCCAGCAAGAGTGCTATTCTCTTGTACCTCTAGTTATTTGTTTGATCCACACATTACAGGCCCAAAATTAAATGTTTGTAGGTTATTGGTTCTGACTCTGATGTGGTGAAATGAGCTTATCTCCTTCAGAACTGCTGAATCAATTTCAGCATTCTCAAAGAATCTCAAAACTCATCTATTTTAGAATTACTTCTTTCCTGAGCTCCGAACTACTCCAGAAACTTAAATTACATCATCTGTCACGGTCATCTTTCTAATTTCTACCAGGCTACATTCTATAGGCTATACATACTAAAAACTGCTAAAAACACTTGTATTGGTTGAAGTAGCTGTGCTGTGACAGTCCACAACTCTCTCTTTTTTGAAGCAGTATGCTGTGGTGCTACTCTTCCACTAATTTCCTGGCTAAATCATGGCAAATTGTGGCATTCAAATGAAGCCAATCCTTTTGGCACTGTATAAAAGCAAAGCATGACATGCAACATTTCTGCAAACCCTTGTCCCTGAGGTTGACCTAACTATCCCTCCTGGTCACCATAACCTGAATGGGTGGAAGTCTTGGATGAAGTCAGAAGGCGGATCTGCGACCTAAGCAAGCAGCACCACAGTGCTTAATTAACAATTGCAGGTCTGTTGTTTAAAAAGTACACAAGGAGCTCCTGTAAGGATGTGTGTGCTTATCCCCCCAACACAAAGACCACTTCCATCCCTTATGTTCCCCTTGAAGACTGGTGCCCAGGAACACATCAGTGACCACTGGCCAGCCCCCTGCCTCCAAGAGAGGTGACAGCCCTCTTACGCATTGAGCCACAGGATTTTTTTTGACATTTTACAGCAATTCAACAATTCAACACAATGCCCTGATTTCCATCAGCTTCCTTAACTTAAAGACCACAGTGGTTCTTTACTTTCTTTTTCATACATGGCTAATGGTGCAGCTTTTCCTATTGTAAAGTCCTACACAGTGGCATTCAGAGCTGATTTTTTTTGGAAGGTAATCCTATTTAGCTTCTGCAATGTGCAGGGCCCCTTTCTGAGCCTCCAACTGTAAGGTCCACTTACTTGATATGCATAAAATGTCAGACTTCAACAAAGGGGCTCTTTATGGATAAACTGTACACATCAGCGCTGCTGGGGCGTTGAGATGCAGGAGCTGCACGTGCAGACGCGGCATGTACAGAGGGAGGGGGGTGCACTCCTGCCTCTAGGGTCCAAAGTGTCTCCTTAACACATCCAGGCCCCCAAGAACTTCAGCACTCTTTAAACAGTGGAGAAAGCTGGTGGATGCCTGGGAGGCAGAGGGGGGGATGACTTGTGAATAAGCAGTCAGCTTTCATTGGATAGGATGGGCGGGACCTGGAAGTTCCAATGAGGTGCCGAGATCTGTGTGCCGGGAGCCGGTAGATCTGTGGCTGCCACAAGAGGTAATTCAAAAGGGCCTTTCCCATGAGAGATGCAGCTACAGGCTCGCAGATTGATTAGCATGGTCTGTGTGTGCTTCTGCACAGGGGTGGGGTGATGTTTGCAATGTTTGGCAGGGATGAGCAGAGCAGCCTGTCTCCCTCCCCCAGGCGGGACAGCAGCCAGTGGGGGCATATACAGCAGGGAGAGCCCATGCTCCATAGAGGGCCTTGGTGCTCAAGGGGTAGCAGTGGAGGGGGGGCAGGAAACAAAACGGTTTCTTTATGTCTGTCTTTTTTTTTCCTCTTTCTTCCCTCCCCCTTCAATGAATGAAGAAGGAGAGGGACTTGTTTTTCGGGTTCTCTGGCTTTTGCAATGGTCCCCCTTGCCCTCCTTGGTTCAGGGAAGCTCTTGCCCTTGTACCTGCACGTGCAGGCTGGCCTCCTGGGGAAGGCCAGCAGGCAGTGTGACGGCGGACACGGCCCAGTGATAGGGCCGCGCCTCCAGCTGCACAAGGCATGAGACATGGGGATCAGCTGCTGCAGGTTGCAGGAGAGGGAGGAGAGCCACATTCAAGGTACTTGTGGGATAATCAGTTACACATGGTGACAGGCAATTATGTAATGTGATGATGCTTTAAAAAATGTATTAATTGCATATTAGCTATTACAGTACAAATGCCTATTTGGCTACAGCTCATTTTTTGTTCAACGTTAGCTGTAAGTACTAGGCACCTCTGGACTTTCACAATGTGACAGGTAAGAGAAAAACTTATCTAGCTTGATTTCTGCTCTTGTAAAAAGCCGGGGTGCAGAATGTCTTTGTTCAAGGTTGTTTTGTGATTTGGATGTGTGCTACATCCACTTTTGGAAGATATGTTGAAATCTGAGATGTAAAATGAGTTGCATCATTGCCTATAAGGAGGTCTTTAAATATGCCAGCTTTTCAATGACATTAGATGTACAATACAAACTGTGCTCCATATTTCAGATTTGACTAATACTACTTTGAAATCATTTTTCCATAGAGGTAGAAGATTTGCTAATTAGTGTTTTTTGAATGGGTAATTATCATTCAATGGTCATAAGTCTTGTTATTATTCCTATTATTCAGGTACAGTCATGACTGCAGTCACTTCGGAGTTCAGGAAATAATTTACACTCATTTTAGGTGTGGGTGTTTCCTGCAATATTTTTGTCATGAGGTCAGTTCAAGTGAACCAGTCTGCATACTCATATAATAACTACAGTTTCTGATTGCAGTCTTCATTGGTCAGGGTCATCATCCTGCCATCATTCCTGTAACACATCAAATGTCAAAGTCATGATTCATTAGTCTATGATCTTTGGCATTCCTTTATCCATAGTTTACATGTTCTCTCATACTTTTCATTTTAATTTTAAGTTTTATATAATGTAAAGTGATATTTGATTTGATATATGATATACTAATTTATGTTTCTTTGAACTAAGGCATTAATTAAATCAGTGACAATGAATGCTCACTTTTTAAAGCTTATTAAAACATTTTTTATTGGCTACAACAATATATTCAGGCAGAGACAGTACACCGAGGCATTACACCTCCATCTACATACTGACAAGATCCGACGGTTACAGAGTGTCACAGGGTCATACAACACTGTCTAATAACTTTACAATAACTTCCTTAATGGTGTCCAGATGCTCCAAAATTGTTTTGAATTATTGTCTAAGTCAAATGCTAATTTTTTAAGTAAGAGGAAGTTAAACAGTTCAGATATTTACCTATTTGCCGAAGAATCTTCCACTCTAGACCAGAGCTATAAAATACATTTCAAGCATATCAAACAATTCTTCACTTTTAGCAAAAAACTCTATTTTCCTGTGCTCAACAACATTGGCAACATTGTAACTTTCATTGCTAATTTGTTCATTTTTGTAATGTTTTGGTAACAAGCATGACTGAATTCCCAAACTGAAAGTTTATATGGGTCTTCTTGCCCAGTGACAGATGTGGCCACTGGCCACACCGTGCACCTCCCAGAGTAAATAAATCAGCAGGCTGGTTTGGGTGGGGTGTCGGGTGCTGCTTGGACGATGACCATATACATGTTGGCAGGGGGAGGAGGGCTATTTTCCTTGTCTTATAAAGTCACAAAGGAATTCTACAAACAGTCAGACTGAGCCCATATTTCAAAGTGAGGAGAGGTCTTTGTCTGATTTTCAAACCATAAGCCTGTAAGTGTTTTTAAAAGTGTTGTCCTTAAAACTGCATGCAAACTTTTATTTTTGTTTGGTAGAAATTCCAGTCCATGCTTCATAGCTTGTAGTCCAAATCAGAGACACACCAAGCCCCAGGTACCTCTTGTTTTTTTTAAGAAAAACACAATGAAAACAACACAATATCAAAAAGCGACTCTCATGATCTGATTAAAAAAAACCTTTTTCAGGGAAAAAACACAAGAGCAGTGAAGAGCAAACAGCTGTAAAACCCAGAATCCCAATACATTGCCTGTGTGACCCACTGGCCCCCCCAGAGAGAATGTCTGCCATCCTTGTTTCTGAGAACCTCAGTTTGTCTCTCTGTCTGGTAACCACTGGAGATCAACAAAACACACAAGCTTAAATGTTGCTGTGTAATGCAGAGCCATCCTGGTCTAATTACATGGCAAGAAAATGAGAGGAACACTCATACTTGAAACTGTCAGGTCTTTAAAGATGACAATAAATAAGGCAGAACATAAGAAAACAACAATCCCATGTTTCTTGGCTTCCATGAATGGGTTGAGGGGGTAAAAGAATTTGTCTTGTTTTGTATCCATAACAACTTTAACAGCTTTGAACAGATAAAAAAAAATAGAGCTAGCAAACTGATGTGTTGGAATATCACCACCAATTTCTAGATCCTTTGAAGAAAGCTCTCCAAGGGACTTGGGCCTTGGCCTAATATGCATTTGAAAATGTAAACAAAGTGATCAAAAAGCACAAATAGAAATGTTTTAAGATTTAAACAGTATGCTTTATACCGATATGAGGGTAGCTTTCATGAGTTCCTTAACCCTTCGAGTACAGTTAAAGCCTCAGGTCTATTAAGTCTACCTGTATTTGTCTATTAACTTGAAGGTACTTTGGATGGTGTCCCATCCCTCCATCACCTTCTGTTCCTTTCAACAAGCTAAAAAGACCCTTCTTCTGCTTTAACCGCAGGTCATAACAGTATGGAGCTTTTATGTGTATCTGGTGTCTCAAAGGGCTGTTTTCATTGACATGCTTTTGACCAAAGTTCTACATCAATGAGTGAGAATGACTTGAGTTTTGGCAAGTGCCTCCCTGCCCGGTTCTTCATGGTACCAGCAAGGTTTAGGCAGATTTGTTTTCACAGGTGTGCTGAATCCACCAAATTTTATACTAACATCATCCTTTGCAAATTCCCACTCTCTTATTAATTTTTCAGAATTTCTGTTACAATTCCCTTGACTGACTTCTGACACTGTCAGACCTAGAAAAAAGACATTGCTGTAGACTTTCTTGTATTGATTAAATTCCATCTATTTTCATTAACTGCTTACCCTGACTAGAGTCACAGCAGTCAAGAACCTATCACAGAAGCTATGAAACTACTTATGGAGGTGATGATTCCAAGGTGACCACACACACATGCACCATGGGCAAATTAGAGGGGCCTAATAACCTGAAATGCTTGTCTTTGGACTGTGGGAGGAAACTCACACAGAAACAGGGATAACATGAAAACTCTACACAGATTAAGCTAGATTCAAACTCACGGTTGAGCAGTCAAGGCACTGTGAAGCAAAAGCACTATTTGCTGAGCAACCATGCACCCATTGTAATTGTTAAATTGCTTTTGAGAATGACTGTGCTTAGCAGACAAATTATTAAAATAATCAATACACTTGGAGTGAGTATTCCTCAATACTCCATTAGCATGCTTATTGGATTCAACCACAGCATGTTTCATCAGAATGCTGTCATCCTTGTGCAACAATATCACCAGAGAGAGAAGTTTGCAGGGAGAGGTTACAGCTTGTTAACAATTCAGCAACTGCATAATTCCTTTCAGTCTGTGGCCCTTTAATTTTAAGATAAAGATGTTGTCCAAGTGTAGTAGTTTCTTCTGACCTATCTCACATTAAAACAGAACAAAAGTTAGGAGAAATGGATAAAAGATTAGTTCATTTGTTGGCTTCTAGAACCTTCCCTTTCTTTGGAGTTCAATCAAAAAACTCCATCAGATTGACTGATATTATTGACAGTGCTCTCTTGCTTCAGCAGTCAATGGATGTCATTTCATCCATTCATCTGGTTGCTAATTATTCTCTTCTTCGTCTAATAACTTTTCCTTTGCATTGCCATCTTTTCAACAGAATCCAGGTTTTCTCATTATTTGCTCAAAGTATGATAACCTCAGTCTCATTAGCATTTCCAGTGAGTTTTTGATTTCATCAAAGATCCATCTGTTTGCTTTCATTGTTGTCCATGGTGTCCTTAAGTCTTCTTTAGAACAACATTTCAGTCTGTGTTTTTCTTGTTTTCCTTCTTCGAAGTACAGCCTTTGCCTCCATCAAGATTGAGGTGAAGTGGTTAAAGGACAAGAAGGCCTATGGAGGTTATCGGTATAATACAAGACTCCAGTATGTTACCAGCACAAAATTAATGTGTATTCCCATTTGCTTCTGAGGACAAGGTGACAGCTCATCTGTCATGACATATCATCTGTCCCTGTTTTCAGTTCTACTTAATTAAATGGTCTTGAATAAATGACAGTCTTAAAAAAGACAATGTTCATAAATAATTATGATTTGTGCTGCCTAGTCATTACGTAGGAGAGACCAAGGACATTGATATTATTTTGCAGGTGCTGTGCATATGCCTCTTTACTTGCACTGTTGCAACCAAGTGACAATATTTCCACTGTGTTTTCAGAACACCGCATTAAAATTATGTGCTGGCAGCCGGAAGAGTTCAACCCCTTGGATGCATGCTTGGCTTACCTTTTCAAAGTCACTGGTGCCAGATTGCACTGCACAGGGCATTATAACAGCAGATCTGAGGGAGAACTTGATCCCATGGAAAGGACTTGCGAATCCTCCCTGCCCCTCAACACAGGGCATGGCCTATAACTCATAGTCTTGCTGTCACAGAACAAATGAAGGATCTTCAGACAGACAGTGGCATATAGGGAAGAATGGTGCATGGAAAGGGGGTGATCTAGGTTGAAACGATACATGATGCCCTCCCTCTAGCAGGCATGAACTCACCCTGCCGGCGGGGGGGGGGGGCTTACCTGCTGGGTGGCCCCTCACTGTCCTGACTTCACCTCATCTCCATGTAATATTACTGTCCTTCATCCCCTATTCCACATATTTACATGTAAAGTATATGACACTATATACTATTTTGCACACATAGATGAAGAGCAGTGAAAATGCAACATGAAGGATAAGGGAAGTGCTCTGAATGTGAGATCGCAGAATTCTGTGTGTTGATGTATTTTATCGCTGTTTTTTTTTTTTTTAACTGTACTAACAGATTTTTTAATATAGAAGGGGAGGTATGCTACCACTCTGCAGCAAAGTTGATGCAGAGTGGCAAAGACAGCTACACTAAAGGCTGTCTCCACAATACAGAAATCCTGAGGGGGGCAGAAAAATGACATTAGCTCCCACCGTGAGCAGAAGAAAAGAAGGCCACTGAGATCTGAAGCAGATCCTCATGTGACCCCTAAAGTTTTTTAGCAGTCACAGATAACATATCCACAGTAGATATAGGATTTTGTGCCTTAAGTATTGCAATCATATAACTACTGTGTGCGGTCGCTAACGGAATGCTTCATTCAGAAAAGAACAAATTAGCATTTGATTACAGCACTTAAAAACACAAATTCACAGTTCTAGTCTATATTTGGAATGCTCAAAAGCAGAAATGGAAAGAGTTGGTTATGTCACCTAGGGATGTTCAAACAAATCAAAAGTAATACATCCATTCCACAATCAATTCCATGTTCACTATATCTGAAAAATAAGCCATTTCACTGAAAGCATGTCTGCTGATGATTTATATAAAGCATCAGTAGATGGGATTGTTATCCTAAATTCCCTCTGTGTTCTGTCAGTATGAAAATTGTAGCAGTAGATGTCTAGGTCTTCCTGCTGTTCTGAATAAACTTTTATTCATCATTCATTCATTTTGGCCACTGGGCTCAATTAGCAGACCCCCGGCCTTGCTCTGTTCTGCATGTTACTCACATCTGCTGAATTTAACTTAATAATTTAAAGACGTTCCTGTAGTGCACACACCCCACGGGAAATCCCAGAGGAATTGGGTCCGTTACTCGCAAGCTGTCTGCCTCTACAGCAATTAATATTCCTTTATTATCCCCAGACTGCTTCAGCAGTACATGGCTCTATTCTTGGAGGACAGAGAATATTCATAATGACAAGAGCTGAATCACAATCACTTGTGAACTGCAGGTTTTTTCCATTTTCAGCTTATCTTATAACCCTGCTGCCAAAATTAACTAACTGAATGAATGAATGAATGCAACTGAAGGGTTGTATAACTAACTTTTTCCTGCCATGAATGTGGAATCAAATTAGTTATCTACTCCTTTGGATCTGTGAAATTTGCATATCAGGTCACAACACAATCACAGTCTTCTTTTCATTGATTTTACTGATTGATTGTTCTAGCTCCACTCATCCATTTTTATCATGCCAGAACTGAAGATATCAAATGTACTATGTTGCTTTAAAGGGTTAGCCAGCTTGTCCCTTCAAATTCCAGATTCCATCTTGGCATCATTTCAATAGTCTTTTAAAACTGCACCTATATCTGCAGGCTGGAAAAACCATCAAAGGAAAATTATCCATAAGACCTTTGTTTTTAAAATATTGCACTTGGTTTGCCATACCAGACGGTGGTCATTCATTTACGGCAATATTAACCCACATCCAAGACTGGAGGCATCAACAAACAACAGTGACACCTCATGAGTGGCCAAGCCTGAAACAGCAATCGGTAGACATCTTTCATTCCTTCCCATAAATAAATCACAATTAATAATAAATAACATCAAATATAGGGCCTTTGGTCAGTAAATTCACAAATGAAAAAACTCTTTGGCATCAGAACAAATATAAACAAGAAGCTTTCTAAGGCCATAAATTCCACAAACACTTCAAGAATCATTAATTGTGGAACGTCTTTGTGCAAGGTATACAAGGAAGCAAATGAAGATCCTTTAATCCACGGTGCACAGAACAGGGGGAAAGAAAATTTTAAGAATGAATAATAAAAAGATAATACAAATATAAAGCTAAAAATTTGTATAGATAAAAGATAAATACAGTGTGTAAATTAACAAATAAATACAAAAATTAGAAAGGAAGCTGTTCCTGAGCCTGGTGGTTTTGGCAATCAGGCACAGATAGCATGTCCTAGATGGCAGCAGTGAAAACAGATGGTGGAGAGGGTGAGACGGGTCCATGGTGATGTTGTGAGTTCTCCTGATTATTGTAGATGGACTGGGCAGTCTTCACCGCCTGCTGCAGAGCTCCCCAATCAGATGCAGTGCACTTCCCCTGTCCAGACTGAGATGCAGAAGGTTAGGATACTCTCCATGGCACAACTGTGCAAACATTTAGCCTAAAAACCTATTTGTATACTTCTGAAGGGCTTATGAGTGTTAATCTCAGACTTTCTTTTAAATAGCTGCACATGGGTATATCTCTGCTTAATGAACTGTTGTTTGGGGGTAACTGTCAGTCAAAGAGACGGGATGTGTCTTAGACTGCGGCTGGTCATAGAGTCTTCCAGCTCATACAGCTGAACTGTTACAAAACCGCCATCAACAGCAAAAATCGCTACTGAAACCTGTGATTCCACCTTGGTTGATTCCATCAGAGGAGGGGCATTGTCACGTTGAAGAGAATAAGCAGACATGCACAGGCACAAATGCGACGAACTCCGTTTATTGCAAGGGGCTTCCTAAGTTGTGGTCACAAAGCAGGCGAGGTTCGGGTCCAGTAAACAACTCGGTGCAGGCAGACAAACAGTAAAGGGTGAGACTAAATTGGTGATCAGGTACAGGCAAAGGTCAGTAACGAATAAGACTGGGAAGATTACTGCTCAGTACACACCATGGGGCAATACTTCACATTGGTCTGCCGGCAAGCGCCGATCTAAATAGGTTGTGCCTAAGAGGATGCAGGTGCAGGTGATCAGGAATCAGGAGGGGCGGAGTCCGGAGCCAGGGGCGTGACAGGCTTAAGTGGGCTTAAGTGATCAAACACTCAATAGGGAACAGTAACACCCCCATACGTGCTTCACAAAGAAAAATATCTGTAATTAAAATCACGCATGTAAGCAGTGCCTAAAAACTGATCTGTGTGTCCTATAGTTCTGGTAGTACAATTGTGTGAAAACCTGTCATGTCTTTCTGAAAAAATGATACCAGAAATATTACATACAATGTGTTCTTCACAGTATCTCAGATGATACTGGTTTCACTTTTTTAAAAAGCTTCAGGTGATACACTAGACAAATAACTCACATTGCCAGTGTGGGGCACTGACCTTAAGAGAACAATATCATCTTAAATGACATGCAACCCCCTTTCTCCAAATCTCCTCATGCTGCAGGTGGGAACACAGACAGAGACCGCACAGCCGTCAGTCATGAAGCAATCCTGCTTATGGCCAACTCCCAGAATGAAGTGGATGACTGGGTCAAAGCCATCCGCCGGGTCATCTGGGCACCATTTGGAGGAGGTACTGGCACTGAAAATCCATGGTGGAATGTATCGAAGAGAGAGAGAGTGACCTGTAACCATAATGATGCATATGAATTCTCTTTATCACTCAGTCTTATAGATATTACATGCCAGGTCTTTTAAAAGGCACCCTCAACAAAAATAAGCACACATTTGTTCTACATGATCAACACATATCCAAAAACACTGTAGAATATATAGATAAAAACTTTTTAAATTACAGCCTAGAGCTTCTCAGCAGTTCTCAAAAATACTCCCAAGGCTTCAAAGTACAAGAGCATCAAGTGGTCCCATGTTCCAGGCACTGTGCTACTTTATTTATAGGCCTAAGCTCTTAACTGTTTAACTGGGGTGTCAAAGGTGCAGAGGCCAAACCTGCATGGTCTAGGAAACACAATGCTGCACAGCAGAAACATGCTTTTCACCGCCTGTGTTGATGCAGAGCCAGAGCTTATAGCCCTGCCCTTTAACATTTATTCAAAGCATTCACTTACAAGAATGATTTTTTTACGGCAACATATAGTACCTGTTATAGGTGTTTGGCAATTTTCAATGAAATTGTCATGTTTTCAAAAAAAAAAAAAAACACGAATAATGATCGAAATTATACTTGCACGTGACACAGAGAGAGCCCTCTTTAACAGTCAAACCATTTACCTAAGAGTTTTTTTAAGATCTATGTATCGCATAATAGCAACTGCAGATAAATAACATTTCTTTGTTAGAATATTTTTGTAAAAGTGTATTTTTTCTAGAAAGATTAATAAAACATAAAAAGGGTATACTTGCACGCGCCCTAAAAGGTGTACAACTGACAGTGCACGGGACACTCTGCGCGCGATCATTGGTGTACTGTTACTTTGCTCGTGCATCCACCCAGCCCTGTTTTTTTTTTCTTCAGATTTACAGCACCCCCCCCCCAAATAATCCCTCCTCCCCAGATCCATAGCTCCACAGAACGGAACGCTTTAAACCCCACCGCCTCTTAGTTAAACACCGCAGTGAACTGATGATAGGAAAGTGGGGGGGGGGAGGTCGCGCGAGGCGGTCCGACGCTGCAGAGGACCTATGCACGCACGCCAGTGGCAGCCCTGCTCCAGTTTCGCTGCGTTCGTCTGCACGGGCAAGCCCGCACGTGCCCGTTGTGTTCGCCCGCGCGAGCCCTTTCATGAATTAAATATTTTGTTCGTCGAGAAGCTGTGATTACGGCTCAGCCCGGGAGCTCGCAGATGTGTCACGGCGCGTTGCCGGCCCGGATCCCTCCTCCGAAGGAGGGAAGCCCCGTGATGTGTCTCGTCCCCGAAGTCCGTGCGCTGCTGTTGTGCACCTCATGTCCGCTGCAGCGCCGCGACCTGTGCGCGCGGTATGGAGGCTGCGACTGTGCCACGCTACTGTGCCGCGAGGAATCACTGGGTAGGAAGCAGCGCGTCGCGCGCCCCGAGGCAATGCGTCGCTTGTCGAGACGTCGGTGGATTTCAGCGATGGGGCGGGGGCGCTTTTGCATTTGTTTAGGATTTCCAGAAACCCATGAAAGTTAATAAATGTTAAAATTTCGCCTTTCCTTCACAGTTTTACTCGTTTGTTTATGTATATTTTTGCTGGTTTATGTTTTGTATAACAATATGCTATTTTTCTTTATTACAGTACATATTAAGACAGATCCACACCAATTATTATTCCTTTTTTCTCAGATTCGGGCCTCCTAACAGAGGCCTGGGAGTTTGAGGGCATGGCACAGTATTTTTGCTGTTCCTAGGATTCCTGCTGTTCCTGTTCTTCTGGACCAGGACCTATGCCATTCCTGGGATCTGATGGAACAAATCCTCCAGCTTAGGGGTTCACAGCCACAGTTGCTCCCATCACCAGCAAGACTACCTGGGTTTTCACCTTCTGCATTGTCTTCTGTTCTTCTTCCAGTCCAGCTTGTCATATTCCTTCTTCCTGATGTTTCTATCACTTGGAATTGCCACATCTACCACCACTTTTTTCTTATCTTTTTCTATTTTCATCATATCTGGTTGGTTAGCCAGTACCTGTTTAACCATCTACATGTGGAAGTCCCACAGGATCTTTGCTCTGTTGTTCTCCACCACTCTCTGTGGTACTGCCCATTTAGAGTGTCCAAGCCATATTCCTGAAAGACATCTCTGTATATTACCACTACCACTTAGTGGTGCCTCTCACCATAGGCTGTCCCTGCCTGCATCTTGCAGCCCACTACTAGATACCGGATTGTCTCAGGGGCATCCTTGCACAGTCTGCACCTGGGGTCTTGCCTGATATGGTACACCTCTGTTTTGATTGACCTGGTGCTGACTCCTTTTCTTGCACTGCCATGATCAGTGCCTCTGTACTGTCCTTCAGTTCTGCTGTTTACAGATATTGTTAGGATTTTCTCGTTTCTGCCACCTCTGCTATCTGTCGGTGGCACATTCCATGCAGAGGCTTATCCTACCATGGCACCTCCTGTACTTCCCTACTATCCACATCCCCTGTCTGCTTCAGATATTCCTCTAGCTGCTCATCTTTAGGGGACATTGCTTGGCTGTTCTCGTGGATGTTCCGTATCTCATTCAGGACAGTAGTCATCACACTTTCCAGGCCCCCTCCCTGCTCCTTCCAACAGGTGTACAGTCTCTGGGAGTTGGATTTTGGATGGAAGGCTCTGTGTATTGTAAGGAGTTTTCATGTCTTGATGTCTGCAGCTTCCATCTCCTGTCTTGGACAACTTACTACGGCAGCTGGGTACTGGATGACTGGAGGGCATATGTGTTGATTGCTCTGATCTGTTCTTCCCATTCAGCTTAAGGCCATATATGAAAACCTAGCATGTCCCAAATCCATGCCATGTGTTTTTGTGTTCACTGCATCCTCCTGCAGGAATATTTGGCCAACGGCTTGAGGACACTGTGCAATATGAGAAAAAGTTTGGGCCACGGCTTGCCCCTCTGCTGGTGGAGCAGTGTGTGGACTTCATCAGGGAGCGTGGTCTCCACGAGGAGGGCCTCTTCCGCATGCCAGGCCAGGCCAACCTGGTCAAAGAGCTCCAGGAGGCCTTTGACTGTGGAGACAAACCACTTTTTGACAGGTAACCAGGCTAATTTAAAGCTAATTAAACTCTCTGTGGGCATCAAATAAGTCATGGAACTTGTATAGTTTAACCTACGATTTAGACCACAGGATTAGAAGGTAAACCCTCTGGTTTCTCAACTTATAAACGCAGTTGGGTCTGAAAGTCTTATCTTATCTTGATTTCTTCACAACCCCAAAGGGGAGTTTTACTTTTACTTCACTTTAAATTCATAAACAATGGTGGGTTATTAATAAGATGTTCTTTATTTGATTAGCAAATTGATTTTTGTAAAAACCTTGGAATATGGCTATAATAAATAAAAATAATCAGCTACTCAGTCACTCAATATATTGATAACTGCTTACCCTAAGGGTGGGTCGCAGTGATCCAGAGCCTGTCCCACAAACTCAGGGCAATAGACTGTACCAGGGGGCTACACCCTGGATGTCATGCCAGGCTATCACAGGAGAACCAAATAAAAATATTTTATAAGGCATTTTAATCATTTTAATGTTTTTTGTTAACTTTGAGTAGCATTGAAACTGATTGAAAATAGAAATATCCATAAAGTCATGTTGCAGGTTGTTACATTTATATATGAAGTAAACATTATTGCTCATCCTGTTACGGATCACCAATATTTGAGACACCATGCAGGAGATGTATACCTAGTACGCTGAATTATGGCTACTACCACCTATCTGCTGGCAGCTTAAGTACAGGATGCTTAGCTTTTAGATCAGTGAAGAAAATGCAATTAAAAATTAATAAAGTGGAAAATTTTTATATCTTTGAAAGTTCATAACTAAACAGGTTTTAATGTGATGAGCCTGGGTATAAATATGGAAGTGAAGCATGGATGTATTTATTAGATGGTCATTTCGACTCAGACAGAGCAAAGCACAAAAGGTGCTGCCATTTGTGGCTTGAACACGTGTGAGGAATGCAAGCAGTTTGGCTTTGGTCCTTGGTCTAGTGACAGATGTGACTATTTTGATTTGTTTGCTCCTGGGCCTCCTGGCAAGACACCAATGGGTGGTGCCAGTGAGTCTGTTCTTTGCTCTGAGTGGCTGGCTGTTGTCTAATTTGGGCTGCTTTCACACTTGCCCCTGAACCCCATACCTGATCTATGTGCTCAGCAACACTGACGTTCACACGGTGGCCTCTCTACTGAAGCTGTACCTACGAGAGCTGCCAGAGCCTGTGGTGCCTTTTTCCAAATACGAAGACTTCCTTACCTGTGCCCAGCTGCTGGCTAAGGATGGGGAAGAGGTAGGTGAAAGATAGACCCTTTTTCCAAGCCCCTCACTTGGCCCCTCAGATCTTTCAGGGGCCCCCTGGGACAATGTCCTATTCTTGGCATGCACTCTAGTCAAGGAGGACAGGTGCTCTAGGGATCGAGACAGTAATGTTCCAAGATATACCAGCACAAAAATGTCCATCAGGGCAGAGGACATGAAAATGAACTGGTCATCTCTATGCTCTCTGATGTCTTTCATGTAGTTCCTGTGACAGTCCAAAATGCCAAACAATTATCATATGCCAACATATTGTACGAATCTTTAAGGCATAGTTTTTGACTGGAGTTTATCCCCTGAAATGGACAAGAATTTGAAGCATAATTTCCCTTTTCTGAATATGTGCTCCTTCTATCTGTCTCCACCACCTTCAGGGCATCCAGGAGCTGGGGAGGCAGGTGAAGACGCTTCCCCAACCCAACTACAATCTGCTAAAGTACATATGCAGGTACAGTTTGCTGGTCCAACATTGTTTACCTCTTGATGTCCCTACAATGCATTGTTTAGTTAGACAACATGGACATTCTGCTTTTTGATTTCTCAGGTTCCTCGATGAAGTTCAGTCGCATTCAAATGAAAACAAAATGAGTGTTCAGAACCTTGCCACAGTGTTTGGACCAAATATTCTGAGACCCAGAATGGAGGACCCAGTAACTATAATGGAAGGTTTGTTTCTTGTTAAATCTGCAGCCTCTGGGCAATCAATATGGTTTCTAACTCTCTTCCCATGAATTGCTGTTGTACCAATGAACTCTGATGGCCTCTGTCTCCCATGTAGGGACATCCCTGGTACAACACCTCATGACTGTGCTGATCAGTGAACACGAGCGGCTGTACACAATTCAGGACACTGAGGACTCAGACACTCAAGAGGCCCTCCCAGAAGCACACACTCAAGGGCCACGCAACACAGTGAGCTGGATCTCTGAGGAAAATCTGGATGGTGGCTGCGCCACAAGTAAGGATTCTTCCAATGGTCCTGAGGACCCCGGAGGTGGGGGATCATCGCTATACGTCCAGGTTGGCACACTAGCTGCCACTGGCTCTCGATCTGAAGGAAGTCCCAGCAAGCCAACCAAGTCTCTCCCTGGCTGGAAGTGCTCCTTCAGGAACCCAGGAGCCAAACTGGGTGGTTCTACTGGAGATGTATCCAGCATGACAGGAGGAAATTGGTTGATGAGTGGGCTCTCATCTCTGCGGGGCCACAGGCGCACCTCCTCAGGGGAGCCAGCCCGGGACTCAGGCTCTTCACAGAGGCTGTCCACATATGATAATGTGACCTCGTCCAGCCTAAGTGTGCCCAGTGTGGCCAGCACACCCTGGTCCACCTCATCCTGTGAGATTTCAGTGCCTGACTCTGGCAGTGACCCCTCAGCAGCAAATGGTGGGAAGGGGGAGTGGCTGGGACTGGGAACAAGACCCAGGGGACAGCCTCCAGAGGAGGAGGCTTTAGAACTCCACATCAGCAGAACAGCATGTGCTAATGAAAGCAGTAGAGCCACCATCTCATCCAGCCACACAGAGGAGAGCTCGAAAGCCCTGAGCAGGCTGGTGGAGGAGCTGCAGGAGGAGCTGAGGAAGCAGAAGCTGGCCTATGAAGCCAGGATTAAAAAGTAAGAGCTGTCATCCAGAGGGGAAGGTTATTTGATATGTTTAGAATGTTTTCCAAAGCACCTTGCGAATGGTCTTCTGATTGACAGCCCAGGAAGCAGGTGATAATCTTCAAAAGTGGTTGACTTTTAGAGTGTTTCATCTGCATGGCCTAGTTTGACATTTACTTTATCTATGTTTGTTTGCGAACAGAAAAGGCCTTTCAAGCAGACACATTGGCCCATATGGCATTATAATTTTGTATTATGTTATTTTTTTACTGCACGTCTATTAGAAAAATGTCAAAATATCATTCTCATAAGATCGAAATGTCACTGCTAATGTTTATTTATTATGAGTTGCCCAGTTTATAGTGTAATTTTTTTCATGTTTATGCCACTGGATATTTTAATTAATATGTTGTACTTCAGTGGACCTTATTTAGAAATAGATAGATAGATAGATTTAAAAAAGCTGTAAATGTTGGTCACCCTGTTTCGTTTTGTATAATGAAGTAGTGTGCTGTGTCTGGTAGGTTGGAGGAGTCGAGTGCAGTGCTATACACCCAGGTGGAACAGCTAGAACGGGAGGCAGAAATGGAGCGCCGGAAACATCGCCTCCTAGAGATCAAGCTGCGCAATTCAGAGCGGGCAAGGCAGGATGCTGAGACCCGCAACCAGCTGCTAGAGCATGAGATGGAGAGATTCTTCTCTACCCTAGGGGATCCAGCATGTGGACCACGTACAAGTCACATCTGAGCCATATTTGAGTGAAGGAGACAGACGGTGTGTTTCGCGAGGACCATGGTGTGATACCACACTAGATTGTCATATTAACAGCAATCTCAGCTATGATGTTCTCTCTGGTCATTTCTTTTTAAATATTTGTTTTACAAAGTTAAATAACTGACCTCTGTGACCTCACAAAGGCCATACATTACCAAAGCGTGACTTTGCTGATAAGAAACATCTGGAATAAGATGTTAGCCATGTTGCTGTCTGTGTGTAAAGTAGGCAGAGTGACCTCTCTTCCAGAAATCAAAAAAAAAATCTAAGAAAAAAGTGTTTTACTCTCACTGTGCCTTTATGGATTCTTGCATGGGGTGTAATTTTTCTTTTAAAAGAGAAACCTGATTTCACACTGTCCATGTCCTATTTATTCATTAAGACAGTATTTAAAGTTATGAAATGACTTGTTGCCATAAAAATTGTGCCACTCAGTGTACTTGTTTAATTTTTTATGATACTTTCTCAGATCCAGAACCAATCCAAGATCTGTTTTCATTTTCACATGAAATTTGTCATTGGAAATTGTGACTTTTTAATTCCTGTGATTTAATATGGAAAAGTTGAACTATTTATATTTAGAATTCTAAATAATGTTGGGGCAAATAAAAACTACACAAAATATTTTGATATCTGAAATTTGTAAAGCTTTTCAAGGTTCATGTAACATTTCATATCCCAAAACTGTTATAGGCAAATACTTAAATTACAAGGAGAGGTGATGGTCATTGTTGGTAGAGGAGACTGGATCGTCTTGTATTCATCTTCAGGATGTTACCAGCTGTTTTACAGGACCTCAGTAAAGGGCACAAAATGTGAACTGAGTACTGTCTACAGAACAGTCACACTAGTTTGATGTTAACCTTCAATTTATGGATACTTTTTACAAGCATTATTGAGAAACCTCTGTGAAACACCCAGATACATTGAAGATTTTGGACATAAAAACTTTTACTTGCTGATATTTTACTGAAAAGTCATCCAGAAGGTTATAAAATAACTGCCATGGTAGGTCAGGGTACTGCATGTATTTCAAACTGACTCCATTTACTGATTTCTTTCACATCTATAAACAAATTTTATAACTTGTGAGTCGTAAGAATGTAAGATGTAGCTCTAAAATGGTTTTGTTTGAAGGAGGGTAGACAAAGACAAAATGCTGACAAGTCTTACATAGTTTCATTATTTAAAGACAGGATGCTGATTCCTTCAAAGATTTGGTCAACACTTGTTTTCATACTGCCACTTCTAAGCAACTTGTGATTGATTAATATTAGTAGTTTAGGGCCAGTTTAGAATAAAATCACAATCACTGGAGTTCTTCCCAGCTGGCTGCTACCACAGACATTTGCATGCAAAGACAGCAAATCAATATGTAACGTCACGACACAGGTAATGCAAGCATTAAATCCAGTTGTTTATTTGCATCACATTTTAACAATATTGGACTGGATCTTCAGGGCACTCAGTCAAATAGTGCACTTTTCATAATCCCGGGCAGTGAATGCCCACAAACAGGAGTTGTTGAAATAAACCAGTATGGCTGGATACATAAGCAAACCAAAACCAGCACCATATTTACTTACTGAGGCGATCATCTGTTTTTTTAATTATTAATTTGACCTGACCACCTACTGATCAAAATCTGACCATGCATGTTATTGCCTCTCTGCCTTATGGCTACAGATTTTGATGGTTGGCAAGACTGATTACATTACATCATAACTGCACCAAGTCAAAAAAAGTTAGTAACATAAAAAAAATAAACATATATGGACTGTAGTAAAATGTTACCTTTGACCAATATCTACAAGGCTAGATCCACTTACTGTTTGCACAGTTTGCAAAAAGGTATTGCACATGAACAGCTGCTAAAGAAAAACAAAAATTATACACAGACAGTCTCTTAACTCTGAAAATAGGACACTTGAGCAATAAATAAATAAAACTTTAATTCACATTTCTATACTTAATTATGTGGGCACCAAAGTATCTGAGAACCTGTAGAACTGGAGCATGAGGTAGATCTTCAGCTTACTTTAGTTGTGATTATTACAGCTTGAGAGATGCCATTCAAAAGCAAAAATTAATCTAAACTTCAACTATCTTAAGTAGGGGGATGTGGAAGAATGAAAAATAAGAGCACTTCAAATAAAAACAACACAACTGTGGCATTGAACTGTCTTACGTCTGTGGGCAATTGATGAACTTGTGAATTAAATTAGATATTTGCCTGTTAAACAATCTTTCCATGCTCAACATATCCCCATATATTCTGACACATGTCCCTTCATATCCTAAGCCACTTACAATGTTAGGTTTGTACACTAAACACTTTACACCAGTTATCTATACATACAGCTTGGTCACTTTTACTGTCTAATTTCAGGGTAAATACCATGATCAACGGCATTCAAACCCAGTACCTCCAAATAGCAAGAAAATGACTTTAAGCATTATGCCACCAGCATATGCCACCTGTCCATCTACCTGCATGTCAATGCTGCAATGTAAAGTCCCACATTGCTGTAGCACTAGTCATGTAATACAGACTAAAAACCTTACTTAAAAACCCACTCAGTCTTCAAAAGGACCATACATGTAACATTCTGAACCAAATTCTGGTTTTTGGGGTAAATTATTAGCAGTAGAAAAATAGACAACTCCGTTTTTGACAAGGGCAACCTCAAATTTTATCAAATACTGAGAAAATAGTAGTTCTTTCCACAAAACCAATTGGAAACCTGTCTATCAAGTCTTCACCCTCTAGAACTTTAAGAACCAATACATGAAAACTACAGGCACTTTCCATTTATAATTAATACTAATACACTCAAAGAATGCCTTTATTGCATACATTAGTCATTTTTCAAACTGGTATTTCATTTTGTTTCACTTGTTCAGCAACAAAATGGATTTACAGTGTACTTGCATGTGCATTATTGTCCTGCATCGAGCTTTGTGCGGCTAGTCTTTCTCTAATGACAACTTTTTTGCCTTGGAAATTGCATTTTTTGTCATAACTGGGTAAGGAAAGCACTAAATGCTTATTAAAGTGTAAACATATTGCAAGTGGAACTTAAAATCTTTGAAGGAAATAATAGTGCTGCTGTTCTAGCTTTTTCACCAAGCTTTCTGAGAGTTAGCCAGGTGTAACACTGCATATCAACATGCAGTAAATGTGCCAAAATTACTGTCTATTATCAGAAACCGAAAGGAACTGGTGACATTTTTTCTATTACACAGTATGGTACTGAAACATGAATCCTGATGTCTCACAAACCCTTGGCAAATACCTTCTGAATACTCACTGCTTTCACTGACATCTCCCTGGCCTAGAATTCAACAACAGAACTTCCTGGCATTCCAGTCAAGATTTTTTGAGGAACAGAACAGATACGACCATCTGCCATTGGGCAACAGCCTGACCAGCTCAAAACCAGACCTGCCATTGTTTTGTCTGAAGACTGACTTTTGCAGCATTCAGAAATTTAAAGTGAACACAAAAATACAAAAAAGTAACCTGTGAAAATTGCCTGAGAAACTGTTGGTCTCCAGCTTTAGGAACCAAGCAGCATCTTGAAATACCTTAAGACAGCTTAAAAAAGTTTAAAAAGTTGTCTTAATTGTCCCAAGGAATCAGTAATGAACAAAAGAAAAACCATTTGTATTACAGACAAATGTATTCCAAATATCTACTAAAGAGATGTGTATGTTAAATACAGCAATCACTCTGAAATGAAAAAATGAGTCTTTTCAAGATCTCTAGCATGTTAATGGAGAATGTTTGACTGTGCATTCAGTTGATATATAATAAAAATGGCTCACAGAAAGCTGAAATTAAAAATACCCCAAAATATATATTAACCATAAAATCTTTACAAATTAACAACCATTCTTCAATAATTATGGTAAAATGCTTTAGCAGATAAAAACATAAAAGTACTTAAAATTCTTAACATTTGGTGTTTAAAAATCACTGTGTTCGGAAATGCCTTCCATAAATAAATAAAACTGCCCCAAAATAATGTTAATAATAATAAAAAATCCCAAAGGAAGTTTGTTCTTTGCTGGCCTGTATTCTATATCATGGAAGAAAAATGATGGCAACAATAGGAGTGACAGTCATCTGCAGCAGCCCAGGGCTCCAGCAGAGGTCTCCAGGCTGTTGTCTGTGTCAGAAGCAAGGGTTGCGTCAGTGGACATGGAGGACACATCATTGGCAGATGAAGACGACGACGATGGGGGCTGGGTGCCATTGATCACTGCGGCACCTGTGCTATGAGAAACAAAGGATTAAATTAGAAATGTACCACTGCGGGAAGGTTTCCATGCTGTGTCACCTCACTGGACAAATGGCACAAAGATAAAACCTATTCATAAAACCTAACCCCTAATTACTTCTGCCTTTTCCCTTAACCTTTAATCTGCATCTTTCTGGAAAAACCCTCCCTGCCTCCTAGCCCTCAAAGGACATACTTCTGACTTCCTTCAATTTCACACCCTGCAAGTGTCAGCAGCAGTCAGCCCCCCCTCAAGCTGCTCTAATGGTCAGGAAGATAACATGAGGTATTTACACACCCCTGCCCAAGTGGCACTTGTGCAAATGGATGCCCTCTATGAATGATGGATGGTTCCAGAAAATATATCCTCACGCCATGACAATGAATGAATAGATGGATGGATTATAGATATTTTATTAATCCAAATGAAAACTGCACAAAGTGGGGAAAAAAAAATCTGACTTTCATATTTCACAAGTTACAGTTACAATTGCTATTCCAAGTAAGCTGCAAATCGAACAGAGGAAAAAACCAACATAAAGGAAAACCAAAGACCTAGTTGTGCTGAAGAAACACCATTTAACTAACCTAAAGCGGTTGGCTGTCCTCGGATCACGCTGTTCTTGGTTCTCTCCTCCCAGTCCAGGACCTCCTTGTATATGAGCTCTGGTTGGGACAAAACACAACTGAAATCAAGAGCACAGCGAGTATGACCCACAGATTTTTATTATGGATGATGTCAACACCAGGGCATAACAGCACTTCACTGGGTTAGAATAGTGGTAGAAAAATTCATTCAGTCACTCAGTGTAATTAACCGCATCAGCCATCTATACCCTTCATATCTTTTCCACATTTACAAATGTCGGCATTGAGCACTGCTGTTGATGGAAGCCTTCTCCACCGTATTCTACCAGAAAACCTAGAAGGGTGTATGCATAACACTGATTTTACATTTCCCTAAAAGTTTCAGGTATGAAATTGTACCTTTCCATTCCTCCACTGTATGCTCCCTCTCATCCAGCTTCTGGTCACTGATTAGAGGTGGTGGCTAGGACAGGACCCAAAATGTCAAAAGTCAGTCCGAAACACCAGACACTATAAAATTCACTTCCATTATTCGTCAAAGCCACACTGGCTAGAAACCTTAACCAGCAATTCAAACCATATTTGGTGTACGTGTAATGAGTTTTATTTTTGTATGTTCATTTCTCCCAAAATTGTTGCTATCCTTTTTTATTTCTTAGTTGTCCTTTTATGTTGGGCCATTAAATGTGTGTTTTTCTCTTTACATATTTTTCCATATGTGTGCTGTAAGACGTTAGCACTGTTTGGCGTACTTTTCTTCAGAGGCTTTGTATCATTTGAAGACAGTGTTATGGGGAAAAAACAATTTCCGGTTATCCTTCACAGAGTAAATTGTTTAATCAAGTAGAATTATTTTAAAATACTGTGGAATAGCAAATGTAGTACTTCGTGAATCTAATATACTTTTTTCCTTTACTTACTGTGGAATCCATCTGCAAAGCAGAAACCTTAATGCATTTTCTTTTTTGGTTTTAAAAGAGCAGGTGTATTAAAACTGGAGTGTTGATTTCTAACCATGCTGCGTTCTTCACAGACATTAAAGTTGGTTGTAGTACGGATTAGCTGGGAGATGTTCTTCCACACACAATGCAGAAACAAGTTTGCCTGACTGAGTTCACTGGGATCTGATTTTTACATGCTATTAACTCGTCATTTTTTTTTTTTTTTTTAAGTAGAGGAAAAGTATCTTTACAAGAGGATGTCTGTGATGCTAGATCAGGCTATCAGCTTGAGATTCAGGGTGTCTAAATAAGTGAGGCCATCTGTGGTCAGCAAAGGTGGACAGCATCCTAGCATCACTGAGAGGCTGGGCATTGTTTTCATTCCACTTATGGTTTGACACCTCTCAGTACAGACTGATCGCCAGAGGCAGCTATGGTCAACTCAAAGGATAAAACAGAGCACACATACTCCCCATTAGGGTGGGAACTACCTACCGCTTCCACTTCAGTTGGGTCATACCACACATTGATGTAGGGGTGCTGTAGTGCTTCATCTACAGAGATCCGCTTGGATGCATCGATGACCAGCATTTTGGACAACAGGTCCCTAGCCTGGCTTGCTGCAAGACAAATGCTGACTTAAAAATTCTCACCCACTCACTTTTAAAAACCACTTATTTCAACGTAGAGTTATTCTGGTCTGGAATCTATCCCATAAACAAAGGGAGCTTATGCTACAAAGAAGTAGCCTTGTGTTTTTCACCTTTCAGCTCAGAATATACTACAAACATTGAACCTTTTTCTTGACTGAAGTAAAGGGCATACATTGTACACGGTTATTTAAGAAACACACTCACCTTTTAGTTTACTGTGCTCTGAGTCAGTAGGAAACAGCACGTCTGGGAAGAGCTTTTCAAAGCTGTAACCCGCATAGCGCGGCCTATTCTCCACATAGGTTCGCACGGACTGGTTGAGCTTCATGAGGAACTCCTGAGATGGAGTCCCCAACTGCTCGATCACCTTGTTCCACTGGTCAATGTCTAGGGTAATACATGTAAGAAAAAGCACTACACAATGTGCAGGCTGTCAGAATAAAGCACCTTCGGTTGCTGGCCGAGTCACAATCTCTTCTGCAGCAGGTCACAGTATAAAAACAAAGGGGATGCACATAGAAAACATTCAAGAACAGCAAAATAATAATTCCTATTCTGATTATAAAACAAACTTAGCAAATAAAACAGCTAAATAAGCTAGCATTAGATATGTTAGTTTCCATAGTTTTTATGTTTCTTTCCTGAGATATGCCATCATTCACTTTAGTTTTAATGAAAACTATCATATAGCTACACATTTTACTAGAAAACAAAATGATGCTTTAATAGTTCTTTCATTGCAATATATTAATTCTGTAATGCTCAATAATACAAAAATAATACTCAAAATGAACTGCTATAAGTCAACAGAAGTTTCACATCACTATTTTTTTTAACAAAGAAATGAAATATTCCTTAGGGCACTCTAAATGTATAAGTGCTAATATGGAGAAAAAAAACTAAATCTAAGGTTTTATAATTTAATACAGTGCATCAGTAAAGTTTTCTTACTAATGTCATTACATGTGCATTAACAGCTGCAAAATCTGCTTAGTATATGATTTTTGTCTTGTGTACAATTCATCACAATATACATTTTCTTCAATAATTATTTTATATCAATGGAATTGCATAAGACTTTATACCTCGGAGATCCTGATAAACGGTTTGCTCCATTAGGCATAAAAAGATATTTAAATTATTACCATATGTATATAACTCCTTGATATATTACTCTTTTCTATACATCCCAAGGAAGTACATAACAGAATCAACAAGAGCAGATTCTGATTAGTTAATGGGCACTAGGGGGAAGGTAAAAAGGGTCAAACACACCTACACACAAACACTATGGAGTACAAGTTAAGGATACGATCAGTGCCTGGAAACAACACGCTACCTCTGACCATTTCTGCCATGATGCAGCCAATAGACCAGACATCAACTGAAAAAAGGACATGGCATGGAATTAGCATGCAGAACTACACACTACAAAAAAAGTATTATTATTATTATTATTATTATTATTATTATTATTATTATTAATGATGATAATAATAATAATAATAATAATAATAATAAATAAAAACAGTCAAACAGTGATGGGAGCCTAGTGAATACAGAACATGACTGGCATGCAATCCCTGGCAGTGTCTAACCATAGGCTGAATTTGAAAACTAATACTCAACCAAAGACTTATTTCCAGAGGGTTTTCAAGAGTGACAAACAAAACTGGACCCAAAGTTTTACAAGTCAGTATAGAGGCAAGACACTGCAATAAGATGGCCTGCAGCCATTGTTTTACGATGGCAAACATGCATCAAAAGCTTATACATACTTGTGGTAGGTCATTTCATAATGCTGAAAATCATGCATTTGCACTACCAGAAGTTGCAAACAGATTTGGGAGTTTGCAAACATTTTCACACAGAAGTAAAATGTTCATGAGCACATACAGTACAGACTACTGGGAAAGATTTCCAAAAATGGCCAAAAATATAATGCAGTGATTCAAACATTTCTGATATTATACAGGCCACTGGACTTGTACCATGTTTACAGGATGGGTATGGGATGAACAAGCAGATGAGACTTTAAAACATTTTCCACACCCTCCACAAAAAGAGGTTAAAAATGTGGTAGGTGGCCATATTGGTTTTATACACCTTCTGCATGGATTTTAACAAGTACAGTATCTTGGAAAAAAACTAAATTAATGCAGCGTAAAGTTGGTCCCCTACTGACAAACCATCAGGTAATACATTTTTCACCGGTATGAACTTTTGTGAGAAGTACTTATTTTTTAGGAAAAGCTGGCATAGAAATTCAGACCATACACCCAATCTTCACTCGATTGAATAAGTACTGATCGCAGACAGTAAACACCACATCAAGTTTTTCCAAAAGAGGCAAACCGAAGGTGAACATGCTGCAAATAACACTACCAGTTTGGAGCCTGTCAGTGAAGATGCTCTATTGCCATCCAAAAACCCCCGCTACCTCCAACCCCATAGAGCTGCCCAGGTTGCTGACGTTTAAATTTATCGGAGATGTTTTTCTCAAATGCGACATACAAACTCAGAGTAAACAAACTTGTATTTCACTAACAGACAGAGAAATACAGCTACAGACACACAATTCTCAAAGTGCAGTCACTTAGTCAAATACTACTGTTTTTTTCTGGTAAACATTATAAAAGCAGCTGCAAATAGAACTGATGAGAAGAACTGAGCCCACCATGTCACACTGGACTAACTTTTCAAATAAGAAACCAACTTGTTGTAAGTAAGGACCAAATGTATATTCATTTAACTGTAGTTCCTGGGAAACTGATAATGCAAGATAAATTATTTGAAAACCCTGTATTCAACTATGCCCAAGTCAGTTCCTTTCATAGTATTATTGGCTTTAAAATGTCACAAAGAAAAAGCCAAAAAACCGGCTGTATGCCTAGAGCGATGCAATTTACACTGTTTGCTTTATGCATTTATCTCTTGAAAAAAATGACTGAAAAAAGTCCTTTAATAATGCTACCTATCAGTTTCAGTTGATATGAATGTTAAGAACAAGTCTTCCAATAGAGGGGAGAGAATTTTAAAGCACAAAAAAAGGAATTTGAAACCCAAGGATACAGTCCCTTCCGGGAAAGAGGATTTTGTGGCGAACCATTTCTGCCATAATGCAGCCCACAGACCAAATGTCCACTAGCAGTGTGAGTCAGCAGGAGAAGTGGAGAGAAACACAAGCAGAGCAATAAGTCAATGAGAATCATTTTTGTTGAAGCTGGTGTTTAGGGCGTTTCACACTTTTGTCATAATCCAGGAATTTTTAACTGTATTTTTCAGAAATCTAAATTTACTCTGAGGCCAAATTTCTCCAAGCTATTCAAACCATTTGATAAATTGAGAATGTGAAGCCCATCGTCCACACATGCAGAGCATTACTACAGAAAATATCTCAAGCGTCAAACACAGTCAAATTCCATGGGACAGAGCATACATTAGTGATTGCAGAACCACTGGTGTTGTTCACTGAGGACCCCATAGACATATAAGCAAATTCTGTTTGTGAGGGATGGCTGTCATACATGGTTGGTTTCTAAATGGCTCTGGTGTAGAAAAGAAATTTTAATGGCTCAAAAGAACAGTATGGTAGTCAGGGCTCTAGTTATGCAATGCTTTGTGTGTATTTATATTATTTATGGTTCACAGAACACACATATTCATCAAGGGGATGAATGGGCTCAATAAGGAGCATCTGACCTTCCCTCAACAGACAGGCTTTGGCTATAAGCATCATTGCTAGTAGCTATCTTGCGTAAGAGAATCCCAGGAAACCCAAGTGTCACCACCTCCCCAGTTATTTTCCTGGGGGGGGGGGATACCCTGGGGTTTCAACATGCACAAGGCTGAGAGTGGTGGGGGATATGGGGCATGCTGAAGCTCAACGGCCACTAACCATTAGCTTGGTAACCCATCCCGAGAATGACTTCAGGAGCACGGTAGTAGCGAGTCACCACATAAGGGGTCATGAGGAGACCTGTGGCTGCTGTTCTTGCCAAGCCAAAGTCCAGGATCTTCAAGGTGCAGTCAGACTTCACCACAATGTTACTAGGCTTCAAATCCTGACAGACAAGAGTCAAGCACCAAAGATGCTCTCAAAGGGTTGTTCAGTAAACATACCACTGACAGTAAGCTTTTGAAAGGTTTTTAAAATCTACTACAAGCTCTTGAACTAGTATTAGCATCTTGTGTTCTGAGCAATTTGTTTCATTCTACCTTATGGCTTTTAAAAACCAGAATAAGTTAGAGATCCTTTTCTAGGCTTTTATAGCAAATATATAAGAACTACAAAGAGAGGGATGTTCACAGATATCTTGTGCCAGCTTGTGTGTATGTCATTTTGAATTTTATACTTTTGATTAAAAAAAGATTTGAAAAAGGAGAAAGAAGAGGAGAGCCTACCCTGTGGATGATGCCTGCAGAGTGAAGATGCTTGATCCCACAGAGCATCTGGTATAATAGGTAGGACAGCCTCTCATGGTCCAGTTCCATCTGGATCACTTGGCAGAGGTTGGCATCCATCAATTCCATTACGAGGTACCTGTTAGCACACATGGATAAGGAGGTGGGTGGAATGCAGCATATACTCTCCCAACATACTTTTTCATCTCTTGTGAGACAAATTAAATACTTACACATCTTGAAATTCCTCAAGTGTTTTCTGTGGTGTGAATACATTCAGTAGACCGATTATCTGCCAGAGGGAAAAGGGTTCATTGTTATTACTAATGACAGTATTAGATGATGCACTGAATTCAACTGATTATATTAAAGAATGAACTTGGCCACTAAAATCACAGCTATAAGTAACATAAAAGTGGGGAGTGGCAAGTCTGGGTGTGCTAAGTCCATGGAGTAACCAGGCAGGAAACAAGTGTGGAAGGATTTGCAGCTCTTTTTAGCCCTTCTCTCCATATTTAAACAATATATAACACACACAAGATCAGTAACAAAATAAGAGCATAACCATAACAGAGAGCAAGTATCACTACAACCCAGAACACAATACATAGCTAAGCCAAAATAAAGCCACAAAGCCATATTACCAAGACCATCACCTAAACTCCCCATCCCAACCCAGAGTAGCTAAAGGTAGATCCCAGAACATGCCAGGTAAGATTGACTAGTCAAGTGCAAGAGAAGCAGCAAAAAGAGAAGCGTCTCACATTTTTGTGGTTAACACATTTCATTAGCACAAGCTCCCGATATGCCCGTTTGGCGTGGGTCTGATTCTGGAATGGCCGACTAAGCTTCTTTATTGCCACATTTCGCTCAAGGTTGTGGTCATATGCTGAACTGAAAGGTAAAAACAAACACAAGGCTGTCTCTCTGCCTCACTTTCAGTTCTAGAATACACATTTAATTTGGGCATAATATTTTAAAATATTGCTTAAGAAAAATGTGCAAGAAGATGTAAAAGTGTATTTTAAAGATAATTTATAAATAATCGTAACATTTCATACAGCATCTGACACATAATTCATAGAAATGCAGTTGCTCTTCACCCTGAAATCAACAGCGGTAAAGATTAAACTCCTTACTTAGACAATATGTACTTCCCATTCTAACTTTTCCAATTAGTTTTCAGCCAGCTAAGAAATACGTTTTCATATGACTTGGTACTTTCACATTATAATACTTACCAAACGATTCCTTGTGCCCCTGAGCCAATGGGTCTTAAGTTCTGATAGCGTTTCAAGACAGTAAAAGTTGAGTCCCCAACATCTAGACTGTAGAACTCTTTTTCTCTCTTATTTTTGTTCATGCTGAAATATGGAAGATCTGTATATTATGGGCATCCAAATGAAACTTTACCCTCAAAATCTGAAAGACAAAAATTAAATAATTTAATATCAGTTACATATACCTACTAGTCTTATGATGAACACAAAAGTTTAAGTAGAAAACTATGTGATACGTGTATCCATTAGCAAAGTCCTTGTACTAGAAGTGTCCGCTGTTCAACGGAATCATTTAATAATACAATCAGCAGAGAAATAGATTCAGGGAGGTAGTTAAAGGAGGCTAAAGTTTAAGTAAGGGAAATGCAGCAGTGTCATACAGCTGGTGACAGACTGAAATGTCTGAAATACACTAAAGTCCCATAATATTTTTGAAAATTATCTGGCCATTTCAACATGCTGTACACACTCCAAAAGATGTGCAGAAGACAAAATATCACTTATTTCTGCAGTCATCTGGGCATCATTTTGACAGATCAATGACATGACCAATGGCCAGCAATATTGTGAAAAGATATTTCCATACTGGTATGAAATCAACCAGTCTGATACTATTCTGTGAACTGTCAGTTTATCAGTGAATTATTATTATGTGATATACATACAGTATGTTCAGAACCATATTGTTACATTGTGCTTGTATTCCTCATAACTGAACGGTAGCAGAAGGATAATGCTCATTGATTTGTCTACAAAATAAAGATAGAGAGCACTTCACACTCAGACACAGGTCTAAGATGTAAAAACCTTTTCAGATTCAGCTCCATGATGACAATTTCCATACAACAAAACCAGGAGCAGAAAATATGAAAAAGAAGTGACTAATTAAAGTAATCCTGGATAGCCTCTAGATAGTGCTGTGCCACAATCCCATAAGGAAACACATCAAAGCCCCATGAAGAATCCCTTTGAGGAGGGAGGGAGATAAACAAAAGAATGGAAACCTCTTTATCACTGGGTCCTGAGGCCATGGGGATGGGGGCAATTATAGAAGCTCACTGACCAAAGCTCCTGTGTAAGAAAACAGTCAAAGCCCACTGACATTGTGTAGACCCTCAGGGGACTGTCCTGTGCGGACGTGAGTGAGCATGTGTGTCTGAGGTGTACAATAGTATGCAAACAATAAACAGGGAATTCAAAGAACCATGTCTGGCACACATCGGCAAGGCATGCTGGGATTGGCAATCACTAAGTTTCACACAAAAATTTTTAGAAGATTCACAGTGAGAAGTATCACAAACTATTGTACAACACAGTTATCACAAGGTCCATTTCTCCCATTTCCTTAAGTGTGTAAGTGTTTATCATAATTAGAATCTGACTGCTTAAAATGCAGAATCTGAGTGAAGATGAAGAGCAACTCAGGAAGTAATGTGGCTCACTGCCCTTGAGAATACCTTCACCAGGTTCTAGACACCAGTGCAGTAAATATTACCCATAATACATCTCAGCTGAGCAGTTCTGCCAAAGGAATACAGACACCATTCCAGAAAGGCTGCTCTGTGCTGGCAACACCCGTTTTCCCACCATCCATATTCATCAGCGGTGTCCGGTTACTGGCTCCTTCCTTTCAGCCATCATTTGGGGAAAGGGCAGTTTGTTTGCAACACTGATCTCAGACCCTGGCAGGTTAGGGGTTCAAGTCTCTACAGTTCATCCAGTCACACTCCTCACTGAGGTACTCATCCTAAATCACTATGCACATTTCTTGCTGCATAACACTGCATGGTGCACAAATCTGCTGGTGTAAGCAGGCCTTTGCTAGGCAAGGAATTAATGATTATTCACAGGCAATCCTTGGCATTACACCTATGGCTGGATCAAGTTTAAAAAAAAAAAAAAAAAAAACTTTTGTGTGGGGTTTTGTTAAATCCATGGTTCTAACCAAATGTCCCAATAACCCAGCTGGAATTAAGGCAACTGCACAGGAACACACAAAATAATTTTGATATCCCTTCTCAGAAACACACTTTACTGGATGCTTGTTGAACTTACAATTACATATGCATCTGACACTTTTCTGCAATGCAAATTACAATGGCAGGTTTGTACACCCAGAAAAAAAAAGTCAGTGACAAAGAAAAATAGTTGTCAGCATAATATAACCTGGTCTTATATGCAATATTTGCAATTCTTTAGAGAAAACAAAAAGAGCAAGACCGAGGTGGTGAAAATCAAAATTTTCTGTATTGCGCTTCTTCTGCTTGGCCTTGTAAGATGCTGAGCCCTGATACATATAGCAATCAGTGCTACACAAAAAAGAAAATAAACCTCTCGGCCAATCGTGTGGCAAATTAGTTGGGAAACAAAGCATATCATTCACACATCTCCATAGCAGAAACGCATGCAGTTAGTTAAATGAATGATGAACAGACATTTCCTCGTATTAGAGATTATTAGCAGTCATTATGTCACCAGTCAGTATAATCAAGTGTTCATTTAGGACCCTGACAAAAATATTATTATTTATATTATTCTTATAATTGCATGTCAAAACGTGTTGAACACCAGAATCAACCAAAATTTCCCTATTCCTTTGTCCTTTATTGATTTAAAAAAGACCGTAAACAAATGACCATCATGCCAGATCCACCATATAGATATGAAATGACTGGGGTTTTTAATCAAAGACCAAAACGTAAAGCTGAATCCTAAATGAGGAATTTTGCTTATATGAAAATCAGGGCTAGACTTTTATTTAAACACAGCATCTGTAAGTTACCTTACGAGTATTCGTTTACATTCCTTATTACAATGCTAGCTGTTCCTGCATACTGGTCAGGACACACACAGCACATGATAAAAGGTTACTAAACGACATGTCACTCTGTATAAATGTGTGTCTGTGGGCACTTTTGTGTATATACTGTAGAAACATATGCGCACACAACACAGGAAGCAGTAATGATAGAATAATAGCAGAACGGCGCACGCACTGGGGTCTGTGTTGTGGAACCCTCCTCCCCCACTGCAAACAATAACACAGATCACAATTCAGTACAATAAAAAGGTACGGATCGCTCGCCTGTGTCAGCAGTGTCTCCAGTTTCCGACGGTCCAACAGCAGTTCCCGCTTTTCCGCACCAGGTGATACGGCCGATCCCCGCACAAGGCGTTTTTAAATAATAATTGTTTATAACCAGCAGATCGGATCCAACCCCCCCACCCCCCCGGTTGTCTTCGATCTGCGCAGGACTTGCGCTCCACGTCACCCAAGCTCCACCCCGCGTCTGACTTCAACACTTTATGCCGTTTCACAGCGCCCTCGTCAGGAGCCAAAGATGATGTGCCGCACACGTCGATTAGCGAAGGAGGTGTTGTGATGTGACGTTCTGGGTTCGAGTCCTTTCCGAGCGTAGAAATCTGCTGCAAAGTACTTTGCCCACAGTTGATGGAGTAAAAAACTACAGCCAGCGGTAAGTCCTTGTAAAGGTAACTATGCAATATTACGAATCAGAAAAATAATGGTATCAAAAAACGTACGTCCTTTTAACAATATTTTCGATTTTATGTACACACTTTCCTCGATTTACGACACACTCGGCATTCGGCTCACTCTCAATTACGACGGTCAATAACAATAAATAAATAATAGTAATAATCATTTAAAAATGAAATGAACAAAAATTGCCCAAAAAATTATTTCTTGTGAATTCCAGGAAGTCTTGTGAGCAAACGAGCATCATATAGCTAATTAAAAGATATCTACTTGAGCATCTTGTAATGTACAATATGCAGTACCTGTACAGTACTTGTACGACGTCATAGTGACAGCCGTACGAAAACAACACAGAACTATCACAGGATTGAGCACTTACAGTTTCTACTGTAGATGAAACATATAATCAAAATATGAAAATTATTCAAAACATTGGGCGTGCGGCATTGCGTGTGTGACATCCTGGCGTAACAAGTGCGAAGGTGAAGGCCATACGAGGCTGCGTGTTAGGATGTGATGGCAGCACTCGGTCCACGCAAACCCAACAACACTCTTTTCCTGTCTGTCACAGTGTGAGTTGTTCTCCCTGTTATGTCACAGACAATAGTGCAGAGAGTTAAGTAGGTCACTGTCTTCCCTTTATTGTGCATCTCACAGAACTGAACTTGCACAGAAAACTCCAGACAAGCAGCCTCAAGTCTCCCAAGCTGCAAAACAGTGTAACTTAACCCAGCACTGCAGCGTCACAAAACAGCTGGTGCTGCGAACAGACATGACACTCACGAGCAGTAAATATCTTCCCACGACTACCGCTGTATCCACCATAGCTCCGCATCCACATTTACGACATTTCATTGTCATGTGACACAGAATGCTGAAGTGTTTTAAACATGTTATGAACATACTGTACTTTTTCAAAAGAAACTTTGGTTTAAAAATGCATCACTGAATTATTTAATAATAGTATGGACAATACACTATACAGTGGACAGAAATAAAACTAAACAGGTGAGAAGCAATGTTTGGAAAGAAGGTACCGTATGATTACACACTTAGAAATAACCACTCTTGTCAGCGTACAATAGATGTCACTTACAACCTGGCCATTTGTACCTAAGCTGGTTGCAAAACAAGCATAGTCTGTATACTATCCATATCTTTAAAGCAAAAAGTGTTCATTCCTTTTCACTTTTTCCAAAAAACACACAGTTTTCTCTAAAATAAGTTGACATTGACAAAAGTATTTGTTATCCACCAGTCTTTATTTCACATTTAATGGAACAAAAACTTAGCGTTTGATTTATAACTGAACATATTAATTTAAATAATAAAACTAATGAAAATTGCATAAACAAAAATATCGGGACCCTTAGCCTAATACTTTGGGGCACAGCCATTGAAGACAATAACTGCAGTCAGGCTCTTTCTGTAGCTCTGAATGAAATTTTTATACTTCTCTATTGGTAGTTTTGCCCCCTCTTCTTGACTAAACTGCTCCAGTTCTCTCACTGTTTATGGGTGCTTCTCTCATATGCGAGTTTCAACTCTTTCCACAGATGTTTTATGGGATTCAGAACAGGACTCATTGCAAGACACTTTACAATGGTCCAATGTTTCCTTCACATCCATTCTGAGTGCTTTTCAAGTTATGTTTACAGTCATTATCTTGCTGGGGGACCCATGAGGTGACACAGCTTTCTGACACTCAGCTGTATGTTTCTCTCCAAAATGCCTTGATAGTTTTTTGATTTCATTTTGTGCTGCACAGATGTTTCGCAGTAGGGATGGGTGTTCTTTTCTTTGAAAGCTTTATTTTCTGTGAACATACAGTTTCTGTAATTTCCCAAAAAGCTCTAATTTTGTTTGTTCTGTCCATAGAACATTCTCCCAGAAGGATTGTGGTTTATCAACATGCATTTTAGCAAACTTCAGTATTGCTTTTCTATGTTTAACTCTTAAAAGTGGGGTCTTTCTAGGACTTCTATCATAAAGCCCATTTTAATTCAGACAGTGACAGATGGTGAGACTTGAAACCTTTAGTTTGAAGGTTAGCTTGGATCTGTTTTGACGTTTTCCTTTCTCCACAATTCAAAAAAATCTTACTTTTCAATCTTGTTTCAATTTTCCTCTTGCAGCCACATCCCAGGATATTTGTCACAGTCTCCTGGTTGTTAAAATTCTTGATAATATTAACAACAGTGGTCACAGGAACCTCAAGCTCTTTGGAGATGGTCTTGTAGCCTGTATGTTGACCAAGCTTGGCTATTACCTTTCTAACCTCCTCAGACAACTCTCTTTTCCTTCTCTTTTCCATGTTTAGTGTAATACACACAGTGACACAGAGCAGCATAGTAAGCAACAGGCTTGTTTTCTGTGGGACATGTTGGTGTCAGGTCCATTCAGAAGAACAGTGTGACAGTACCCCAGTGAAGTGTGCTGCCCAGTAGTTTGCCTTGCCCAAAGTTCAGAATGTTGATTCTGCATATATTTTTATAAGATGACACTAAAAGTGAGTTGTGTTAGAAACGTCAATGCATTGCATTAACCACAGCTGCAAGGTGAGGATTTGTGTTCCATGGTCTTCCATTTATGATATTGTTATAAAAAGGTGAAAATCATTAAAAAGGAAATCCTTGAATGGACTAATGTAGTGGTGGTGAGATGTGTCCATTTTTAAGTGTCCTTTGACAGCTGTCACTTGACTTTACAGCTGTGAACATACCTGTGTGTATGGTGTGATATTACCAAAGCCCTGGTTTAGGTGGTGAAGTTTAACTTAGAGATAGACAAAGATTAATGGACGATTGGACATCTTTGCTCCTCCTACTGGACCTCAGCCCTGCCATGGTGCTGGTCAAACCTCCCCTCTAATCCAATTGAGTGCTTAAGGATGCTTTCTAAGAATAGGCCTAATTTATACAAACAGAGATAAACACAATGCACACACTGTGTGGCCACCAGGAATGAGCCTGGTTGGGTGTTTTGATATGCTAAAGAAATTAGATGTGGCACTAATGGAGTTGGTGTCTTTAGGTAAAGACTGTTGAAGGATGCTTCTGCCACACGTCCTGTAGAGGGTCAGATCTTACTCCTGTAGGTGTTCAATACAAGGTAAGGATTTGTGTGTTATCACACCTTGTGGTACAGTTGTTTTGCTGAAAATGTTGTCACTCACATGTCTTTTATAGTTGAATAAATATTTTATAGACATCATGATAATACAAAAAATGTAGACTGCAGGTTATCAGTTTCGTGGTAATTTCATAATGAATTATCCTGAACAATTAACACAAGGAAGTCTAGCAATTGATTTAATAATTATTATGCAGTGTACCCCCTCTGAGCTTTGTGCTCAGTGCTCTGGACCAATGCAACCCTGACCAGGGAAAGCGGTGGATGAAAAGGGATGAATGACCTATGTGTAATTTTCAAATATTTTCTGACTATGATGCCTCTCTTTTGCATTCCAAATGTGTGAGTGAACAGGTAGTAGCGCAAATTGGTCTTAGAAAGATGGTTTTGTTTAGCATTCACCAAGGGCATGAAAGTTTTGCCTCATAGGCCACTTTTGACTACAAGGTCAGAAAATTGAAACCTTGTACAGAGATGTAAACAGATAGTGATCCTGTAACTGAAAAATCCTCCGTTGTTTGTAAAGCGTTCATTTGGACATGTAAGAAGACACTAACTGTTGCTGCAAGGCAGTAGGATATATGTATTTTGAATCTAGTCCCATGGAAAACAGAAATGTTGAAAATGGACATTATGAGACTTTTATGACACCCTATTTTTTTATGCAAATAAAAGTATGTGATCTCCGTAAGTAGGTTATCTTGCTCAAAGGGAGTGCAGCAGAAAGTGGGAGAGTAACTGAAAATGGCAACCTTTCGGTTATACAGCCATGTTCTCGTGGTATAAATGATACTCTTGTTACATAAATGATCTCAGTACAGTTCATCAGACACCCAGTTACCGACCACATTTGAGAGTTTTTCCCTTAGTTTGCAGAATGAGCACTTTTGTGACCCTGGCTGAAGTGCTGGAGGCAAGGGGAGCCCCCTTGGAGGAGGATGAGGTGTGGTCACTGCTGCTGGGCACAACAGAGTCCTTGCTGGACACCTCCTGCAAAGGTATAGCTCATCATTTATGATTCATTGTTATGACTCACTAGTTACAATAACTTGACAGTGATTGGTTGTGATTGTTTTGGTCAGAATCCCTCTTGAAATTGTTTTAATATGGTCAGAATTAGCTACAGAGAATAGCTAAGACAGCTGTTTGTTTAAGATTCCTTGACATTTGTTCTGGACTGTTTGAAATTGGTGCATGCCATTCAGGCTATGATTCAGTTTAACTGGGTTTGGTTGAAATTGTCTGGGGCTGACAGGGATTGGTTGAGACTGGTATAAATTTTTGATGAGCAAAGCTGCTTTGCCTTTATTTCTTTCTTTCCTCCCCTTCTGTCCTGACTAAAAATATAAAGAATCTTGTTTACCATGTATATTTGCACAAGTGCAAGCACATTTGTATTCTGAGTGCATATGTGTTGTACCATGCACCCAGGTACAGTCACCATATGCAGCCTCATTAGCCCTGGGTCCCTCCTGCTGTCTGATAGTGGGAGCTTGGCCTTCAGAAGCTGTGCCTGGAGTGAGGAGATGTGCTCCTTCACGGCCCCAGAGGTGTTGCAGGGCCGAGCCATCACCACAAGACTGGCTGTTGAGAAGGTGAGGCTTCTATGTTCTGCAGTTGAAGCAGAGCTGAATTCCCAGCCACACCAGTGCTGAGTACCAAGTCATCATCATAGATATATATTGTTTAAAACTGACTTGCTGGCTAATCAATGACAGGCTAATGTGGAAAATTTTATTAACGAGACACATTAATATTTTCCCTACATATTTCTGTAATATGTTTGAAATATTACCATTAAGAACAGTCCTAAAGAAATGCTTAGTCTGTGTCTTTTTCATATTTGAATTTTTTCTTTGTTAATGTATTTTATATTTTCTGTTCACAAACAGTATGCATTCCTATCTGCTCAGCAGGAAGATTAGAAATTAAGTAATGGAATGGAAATCTACTCCAAACAAAAAAGGTGGAAATGCTGAACTCAGGCTAACCCTGTAATCCACACTGCTAAGTCACAACTCAGACATACTGTATTGAGGTTACTGCCTTTATTGTCTATGTTTACAGTTACTCTGTGTATTTCACATTTATAAACTATCCTTGGAAGGAGAACAAATTCAGTTTAAATACAAACAGATATGTGTTCTCCCCTGCAGACTTTATAAACTCCTACTGATCTTCCCTCGACTGCCTGTCTAGAAAGCAGTTTGATTTATTCATTTCAAAGATTTAAAGAACAAGAAGCACTGTCATCTGAAACTGGAGCTGGTCTTGGTGGCAAATTCTGTCCTGTAATTGTTTTATATCATGATGAATATTAAATGATTGTTTTATACATGAACTAGAGGTCCTTCAGAAAATTACAAACAAAAATAAAAAACAGTGTGTCTCGTTCTCCCATGTACATTTGGGTCTGATGAAATCTGAGCAAGTTTCGTTTCAGAAGGCCTTATTGAGGTTGAATAATTGATTTTTATTTCTTATTGCTTTCAGGTGCTTATCTATTCCTTAGGAATGACTCTATACTGGTCAGTGGATTATCATCTTCCCCAGAACCAGGTAAATTGTTGTTCACTAGCATATTTAAACCTTTAGTTATTGGTCATCAAGGCTTGTTTGTGACTGCATTTCCATGAGTACATTTTATTGACTTAACAACTGTGTGACCCTCCTCCTCCCTGCAGCCAGTCCAGTTGAGCAGACACCTGAACTCCCTGCTACTGAGCATGTGCGAGGACATGGCCTACCAAAGGGCTGACCTCCTCAGTATACATGAGACATGCAAGCGTCACCACAAGGCCGCTCTGCTCCTGCCCCCAAGCACGGTGATCAAACAGCTGGTGCAAGATGTCCTCCATGATGCTGTGGGTTTCACTGTCATCAGCATGTATCTGGGTAGTGCTATTTGAATTGTATAACATCAACAACACCAATAATATCAATAATAATACTTGTACAGTAATTTTATCTTAGCCTTTTTATTGTCACAGTAGGCACAGAAATATAGACCAAAAACAGCAACTCAGAGAAATAACAGTTAAATCAATTACAATACATCCAGAAGTGAACAAGTACCCTGTCCTAGAAATGTGCATACCTCCTATGAATTATACAGAAAAAATGACAACTTTATCCAACAAAAGAGATTTAGTTATCCACATACAGAGGAAAGTTTGAAAACAGGCTACAACAATAGAATGCTCTTAAGTTATTAAAGCTAAAAATTAAGACTAACAGAGGTCCTTGTAAGATTTCAGCACAACATACAGACAGACTTTCCTGTTTCATTTTAGTCTAATATTTAAACAATGTTAAAACCTCTAATTATAGCAGCATCACAAGTGATAAATTCAACTGTAAACTCTGTTTATTCTGTTCTCAGGTACAACTCACAGTACAGCATGTAATTCAATGTGGTAGAAAACAAAAAAAACTGTGTGTGTGTCTATGTTTGTGAGAGAGAGAGAGAGAGAGAGAGAGAGAAACCAGAACCCTAAAAGCAATGCCAGAATATGAGAAAAAACTTTCCACAACACCCACCTTCCAAAAGCCACTAACTATATTTATGAGTAAAAGGAAGAGATGACACCTCCTAACTACAATCTACTAACTGGACATTCCTAAATATTATCTTAGTCATGCTCAAAAAGGTTCTCATATCCAGATAACTCACCTGGTTTCACAAAACAAGAAAAAGTATCAAGTAGTAATTGAAAGTGAGCATATATTGCTTAACAATGTTCCTTCCCATGAACCCCCAGCTCACTACTGTCTCAAGAGGCATGATAATTTATACATTTTACAATGGATGCGAGTTAGAAGGGCATCTACCAGACTTTGAGGGGAAGAATAACCATGAGGAGTATCACGTGCATAAAAACTTTGTGTAGGAGCAGCCAAGCAGATCATGCAGGCTTCAGCTGTCCTGAGCACCAAAGGTGAAATGTATTAATGTGATTAAGCCACTGGCAGTTTCCTTCCCTTGGTTTGTCAAATCCCTTGGCCCTGCACGTTTCTCAGAAAGAGTGCTGCTGCTTGCCAGGAATGACTGAGAACTGCCCTGTCAGCACAGTGTTCAGACAGTGAATATACTTTCAGAGATAAGAGCTGTTTAAGAGACACTTAAATAGTTTAAATGATTGAAAATGTGCAGTAATTACAATATGCTCATTAAACGCTGCAGCTTCTACTCTTCTTTTCAAGGTGGACAACATATTGTTGTTGCAGAGCCCATCTCACCTGAACCACCGCAGTCAGGCAATCAGAGACAGGCTGCATGGTGAGGAGCATCCCCCTGGCTATTTGGCTCCATACCCCCCCCCCTTCTTCCTCAGTTAATCAAACATACAATGACTTGATATGGATATGAAATGAAAAAAAGAAGGAATGAATACAGTAGTAATACAAAGAGGAGCCTGCAACTGGCCATGCTTCTAGTATGAATCCTATGTTTGAACTGTGTCTGACTTTGCCTCTTGTCTTACAGTGGCATCAGGCAGAAGAACACCTGGGTGTAGCGACACCAACAGTGGTTCACAAGAGAGCTCGGGATTGTCAACAGACACAGAAATCAAGCAAGGTAGGTGGGCTATACCTTTTGCTCTTTTAGTCTGGATTTGACTGCATACCCATCTGTGTAGAAGGGCTACACCTTTAGTTTTATGTTACATTCTTCAGCTATCCTTATTTTAACACTGAGAATGTGCCTGAGGGAACCACTAGTGCAGAAATATCTCAGCCCCCCCCTTTTCAAAATCATTTAAATTTATTCATTAAGGTGACATGCAGAAACTTACAATGCTGGGTTGATTTATTCATTTACAGAGTTGGCAGTTTATTGTATACACCCTACACCTTCACACAAATTATACATTCCGGTGATCAGTGATCCTTTGTACAAAAATAGCTTGTTTTCCAGAGTAGTCAGAGGAAAATGGTAAGAACCATTCAAGCAAACAGATAAGCCACAATTTGGCAAATCACATCTAAATTCAACATTTCTGTACAGAATGTCATCTCAGAATGCACCAGTTATAGCACTTTGTCTTGTATAGCCTATAGCAGCCGAAGACAATGTCAGATGAAAGACAGGTGAAAGAAAGTAAAGTACCTTGATCAAAGTTACTGCAGCAGAAGTAGGATTCAAACCCACACCCTTTGATTGCAGCTCAGCAGCCTAAACCACAACATCACCTGCTGCTCCAACCACTAGGTTTGTACATTTCAGAAGATACTTTTCCAAAGTTTTCCAGAGACATTGTTTTATCTAGAGCCATGAAACCTGTGGAACTCTGACTTTGCTGATTTGCTGTTGCAGAATGTCACTGTGAAAGCTTTTGGTGAAAATTTAACGTCTTTTGCCTCAGTTCTCCTGCATCTGCAGGAACAGATAACACAATACAAAGGTGAAGTCAATCTGGACAGATCTGTTCAAGTCTGCAGCTGAGCTGCCTCTCCATCCTATTTGTAGCTTATTCAGCGTTGCTGTTTCTCAAATGTCAAGGAAAGGCATAAAGGTCACAATGGTGCTGTCTTATTTAGGGATACTACTGAAAATGGAAAATTATTCAAAATTATAGGGGTCTAAGGGAGCTTCAGCATTTCTGACACGAGAGCTGCCAAGAAGATTTTTTTGCTTATTCACTGTTAATAACAGCTTGTCCATTGAGGGTCTGCGTCAATCTAGAGCCTATCCCAGAAGCACACTAGGCTAGTCAAGGTACATCCTTGATAAGATGCTAGTGCTTCACAGGACATTCTCACACATTCACAAACATAGCCAAAGCACAAATTAAAGTCACCAGTTCACCTCAAATATATATCTATGGACTGTGGGAGGACACCCAGGAAAACAAAGGGAGAACTTGCAAGCTCCACACAGACAAATTGAGTATCTTACTCCTGATCACAGAGTCCAGAGGCTGTGAAGCACCAGTTTTAACTGCTATACCACTAGGAGCATTTCAGATCCTGTAACAGACTTATTCACCATTTTTCCTTTCCAGGTGTTATGCTCATTGAGACTACCAAGAAGTCCTTCCCTGCTTTTAATTCTTTAAACTATTTTTGCCAGGACATTCACATCTACAATCAATGTGGGCCCATAACAGCAAGGGCACATTACCCACCATTTGTCAGACATCTCCCGGAAGGTAAATGCAAGGGGCATGGTGGTTACAGAGCTAAATTTGTGCCCAGGAAGAAGTAGATTTAAACTGAAGTGCTAAAGTATAGCACCTTGAGGAAGGTATCTAAGAGAGGAATAGATTTGTGAAATGTGTAAATCACTCTGGATGTGGGCTTGCACTGAGCAACTGGATAGTGGCAAATATAAATCTACACTAATTCATCTGCCTAGTTCCTGGTATTCAGGCTGGCAGGAATCCTGATGTCAGTTTGCCAAGTTGGAGCCAAGGGCAGAGTAGAGACAGCTGGCAGGGAAACCCAGACACTGTTCCACAGTACAGGCCAGATTACCAGACTAGATGGTCACCAGGAAAAACCATTTGTAAGTTGACCGCTGCAAGATCAGGTCTCACATGCCATCCAAAGCTGTGGGACAGTGTTGACTTACAGCATCCATGGAATCCCTTAATACTACACATTTATCAATATCCATTTATATTTTTATATGTATGCTATTAAAGCCTAATACATGTTTGTATGCTTTAAAAAGAATCTACAGAGGCTGCCCTTTATCTTTCCATGAATGCAAAATTAGCAGAAGTGTAAGCTGTTCAAAGCTGTAGGAACACCCCTTGCTGAAAGACTTTGAAAGTGTACGTTCCTATACATTCCTAAAAACCTTCGATAAACATGATTGGAAATTTACACTTAATAGAATTTAGTTGCATGACAACAGGCTACTTAATATAACGGTGTATTGCTTGGGATATGGAAGGGAAAGGTTTTATGACTGTTTTTTGACCCAGAATTTCCTGTGGGCCACTTCATGGAGACAATGAATGCAGTCATCCAACCAGAAGTGTTTACTTATCTGTCCCTCTCCATGGTAACCCAAGACCTTCCCACATACCAGAGACCAGTATAAGTACAGAGAAAAAGGTACAGAACGTTATCATATACAAAGCTTAATCAGTGAGAATATAGAAATTAAACCTCTTCTCTTCCTATAGTAATTACATTCTGGTATATGGTTTTATGTCACGTTTACACTTATCCTGTGATTGGATCTCTGTAGAATAAGGATTTCGAGAGGTGTCTCTCAAATGATGTGACAGGAGATGCCCATTCAAAAGTCAGTTAATGATGAGTGCCTTTTTCTGTCACTTTCTGCAGAACTTGGAACCTGAGTTCATCCGCATGCTGGGGGAACCCCAGATTATTCTGGAGTTGCCTGGGTCCATTGTGGTAAAATAGAGTGCCTTTTACCCTGAATTCAGATTCAAAGCTGAATTCATCCTTGAAATCCCAAAATCAGACTCTTGATATACCCCTCAATTACAGACAGCTTGTAGTGTCCTTTCATGCCTGACTTAATTCCAGTTCAAACACCAGAACACTCCAAACAAAATCCACTTCAGTCCACTCCATTCATTAACTTCTATGATACAGTAACATGGAACATCACAGTAATGTTTCCTGATATCTTTTATAAATTAGTTTAGACCTAAGGCAGGGGTAAGTTGCGACCTCTGTTTGTCTTTGTGTGCAGCTTAGCCAGATCGAGTGATTTAACTGTGATGATCACTGTGCTTTAAAGCTAATTAAATGAAGGATAGATTAAGGGCATTTTCCAGTTCCCTTGGAAACAGGCAGGTTACATTAGCTTTCCCATTGTTGCCATGCATCCTGCATCACATGGAACCACAACTTTTTTTTTCTCCATTAACAGGATGTACATAAGAGTGATACCCCCTACAGTCCAAACATGGGGTCAGATTGACGTCAGAATGGCTGTACCGTGTCGTGTGTTAAAAAACTTTAAATGTAACTTTTTTGCCCCCCCAAAACAACATAGGCAGTTCTTTGTTATTCTGATTAACCCTGAGAATGTACAACATGATCAGAAAACTTGTTTTCTTACATATTAATTAGAGTACCCCTTTGTGTCATTGTTTACTAGACCACAGATAACAATACAATTGCAGTTGCACTACAGTCCTAAAAATGCCTCAGTTCTTTCTGCTGAGGGCTTCGTAATAAGAGGAATATTTGTTTTTTCTAACCAACTATTTTGCTACAGTTCCCCCAAAAGTTCTTTGTATGAAGACCACTTGTGAAAATATTATCTACCCTTTTTTCAGTTTTTCCGAGTATCTTAGACCTTTAAACAATTGACAAATGATATCTCCACTATGATTCATCTGTGTTGCTTCTCCTAGCTGTTTATTTGTATACCCTATGGCAGCTATGTCCTAGGCCAATAGTGCAGTACAAGACTAAAAGATTTTGAGCCTGAATTTTCTTGGTTTACTCAGCATGTACTGCATAAATTTGCACCTTCACCTGAATAGGATAAGTTGTTCATCTACTGAGGCAGCCATAATGCACATACCCCTGCCTACAGTTTGCAATGAACACGTCCCACACTAGGAGGAGATTTTATTCAAGTGGGGAGGCTGAGCCATCCTGTCATCAAACCATATTACATGCCAGATGTTCTCAAATCTTCTCACAGCCATTGTTGCTTTGTACATGGGTCCGCACAATCACCTGACAGTCTAAAACATCCCAGCTCATCTGATGCTGTTTGAGAAAAATTAAAACAATGAGTAGGAAAATTCATTTTTAGTTAAATTTTTCCCTTGCCTGCCCCCTTCTGTTGTGACACTCCCTCAAGGTGTACGCACTTCATTGGCTTCTGAATAATATTTTTAGTGATAAATAGGTCCCATAACTTTTTTGGTGACATGGTGGTAATCTTTGCTACCAGGCTATGATAGTTTATCACAGTATTATGCCTCTATGATTTCTCCTGTGCTGGAGGCAACTCTTTCTACTAAGTGGTATTGCAGTTCATAATTTCTGACTGGACTAGGCCACTTCCCTCCTCAGAACACTGTTGTGAAGATTCAGTGTGTGTGTCAGACACAACAGTTCATCTTTTTGCGACACTGGAATCTGGTATATAATCTGGATCCTCAACATAAGAGATTTCTGAATAAAGAAATGGATGTGAGATTCTTTTAATTAAAATACCAAGACATATATTAGCAATTTTGACTCATATGGACATTAACAAATACTGAATATTAGTCACTTTTGCTTCATGTTGGGCATTTGAAGGGGTACATGAGATTTTATTACACATTGCACCATATAAACATGAAAGGGTCAACCTAACCCCACATATGCATTCTAGTTTAATGTAGGATGCAGGCAGTGTATGCAGTGTATGTGTTGTATGCAGATCTGAATGGTACTGAGATGGGCTGCTAGCATAAATATAAAGTGAAATTTTCTTTCCAAAAATTGAAAAACCTGTGAATGTCCAGAAGTGTCCTTATAAATGACTTACCTTTAAATAACCCTGTTATTTGTTTCCCTTCTGGGAAAGGAAATTCTTTAGTCAACCTTCCTAGAATTTTCACCAAAGCATTTTTTTTGCTTAATTTTTATTTGCTTGTGTTGTTTCACAGCTCAGACAAATCTGAACCTGTGAGTGCAGAAACCAATAACATGCACCGTATTAACTTGTTAATTTGTTGAAAAACAGGGTACTATTACAAAGCTGATTTTCAAAATATGTAAAATATTATTTTGAAGATGTTTTTGTTAAATTTCTATAAATAAAGTAAGAATACAGAAAACTTCACAAATTAGGTTTTTTTCTATAGTTACAAATGAGAATGGAATATCATTGTGAATGAATCTCTTTCTTTCCTTGTGGTTTAAGAAAGGCAAGGCATGTGCCACTCAGACAGACTTGAACATCGTTATGCCCAGTGGTCTCTCCATCTTAGTGAAATGTGACATCAAGTCGAGGGTGGGTGACGTCTTTGATGTGGTGGTCGCCCACGCTGGCCTGGTCGAGCATTTTTACTTCGGCCTTGCTTTCATGGACAGTAAGGAGGTGTAGTTGTAGATACTTATAAGGAGGTACAGCTGTAGACTTTATGTTGGACTTGTTTATACAGGACAGTGTGATTCAGCCAACAAAGGCACTTTTACTGATATATCATTGATGTACAATACATATTATTGTCACTGTAGTATGTATAGTATGTTGTTATTTTTACTAGCATCATCTTTTATTTTTTTATGTATCATTAAGATACTAATGCATTTACGATTTGTTATTAAATACTTCTGACATCACTGCTGCATTGTACTTTTGTTTTATGTGCTTAATTAAATTTTACTTAGTGATGTAAATATTAATTCATTTTGAAGACAGTATCTATTAGAATGGTAGCATCTATTTGAATGGTGAAATATTAATTTCTGTTGTGTTTTTTGTTTTCAACAGATAAAGAATTTTTCTTTCTGGATAATGAGGCAAAAATTTCCAAAGTAGACTGTTGGAAGAAAGCACCATCCACCACACTTGTCCTTTTCCTTCGCGTCAAGTTTTTTATAGATGACATCACATTTCTTCTGTAAATGTGACATGTTTTTTTCAAGTCTTTACTTTTCTGTAAATTTGATACCTTTGGAAAGTGGTGCAAAAATCTGTGTTTTCAGACTACCTACTGATGAATTTTACTTTTTACTTTAATTTTACTTTCAAATGAAAGGATACCAAAAATGTGTATCATGCCTAATGTGAAGCAGTAATTGTGTTTTTGTATGATTGCACATAGACACAAGCTGACCCAACACCAGTACTACCTGCAGCTGCGCAAGGACCTCCTGGAGGACAGGCTACACTGCAGTGAGGAGATTGCCTTGCTCCTCTCTGCTCTTGCTTTGCAGGCTGAGTTTGGTAACTATGCATCTGAGGTAGGTTGTCACCCTGGCATGCATTTGGTATGCTCTTCTGAGCTTATCACTATTTGTATATTATATGTGTTGCAGCCATGCTTAGTTTAGTGATACAATTTGAAAATTCATGCAAAGAGTAATTAATTAATATCCTTTAAGTAATAGCTTTATTTAAGAGTGAATTTGAATGTGCTGGTACAACCGGTCTTTTAGATGGCATTGTGTGTCCAGGTAAAAGGAATCAGAATAGGAATAGTTTAATGAAAAGCTAAATTTTTGTGAAGCAGAGGGTGGTTTAAATAGGAACTCTCCTTATATGTAATGTGTGTTTGTGGCTTGGCAAGGTCTGTGAGAAAACCTACTACAAGCCAGAGCAATACATCTCAAAGAGCCTGGTAGAGAAGATGCCCCTTCTATGCCTGAAGGGAGAACTGGCCAGGCTGCATGCCAGCTGGAGCAAGATACCCCCTGAAGAAGCAGAGTTGGAATTCCTAAAGGTAAGGAGTGTTTCTGAAGGTAAGGAGGATTGTTGAAGGTAAGGTGTGTTCCAGAAGACACATATAGTTTCTGAGGGTAAGAGGCATTTGTGAAGGTACGGAGTGCCCCTATAGCAAAGGAGTATTCCAGAAGGTGAGCAGGTAGATTCACTTATTCATAGTGCTAACACAAATTATGTGCTTGCCACCAGGTTGCCCAACAGCTCCCAGACTACGGAGTGCTGTTTCATCAAGTAACCCAGGAGAAGAGGCCAGCCATGGGCAAGCTAATGCTTGGGATATGTGCCAAAGGAATCATGCTCTACGAAGTCAAAAACTGCAGAAGTGCTATTCTTAGGTTTCTTTGGGAGGAGACCAGCAGTATTTCATCATGTGTAAGGGATTCTAGGCAAAAACATTCAAATGGTTTTTCCTCAGTTTTCTGTTAAACATATTTCTCACAGAATATAACAAGTTATTGTCATCATGTGTTAAGATGTGGTCATGTATTAAGATAATTCTTAGAAGCACTGCATAATGTACATCTGAAAAGCTTGCAAGAAGGATCAGAACAAACCCAAGTAAAGATGGCACCAAACAGAGACAACAGTATCCCCGTGACGATGTACTCTGGAAGTAGTATAGTGTAGATTCCCTTCTGTTGGTTTGTATAAATCATAACCTGTTCCACTTTCTCTACCACAGCAACGTAAATTCACCATCAAGAGCACAAACGGAAGGAAAACTCACACCTTCTTCACAGACAGTACCAAAACTTCCAAGTACCTTCTCTGCCTCTGTTCTGCCCAACACAAGTTCCACAAGGAAATGATTTCCCGCCATCAAAGCCACAGATTTGTCTTTGGTCTGTCCTTTATTTACAATCAATACCATTGCTGTTAATGCTACCATAATAATGCAGTAGGGGGGTAGTACGTATTGTAGTTGCTGCCTTTGATATCAAAAGACCCAGTTTCGAATTCCACCTCTGGCTGTTGTTGAGTTCGATACTAACCCTAAGTTACTTCTGTAAAAAATTTCCCAACAGAATAAATGAATAAATAATCGTAGGTATTTTAACACTGTAAGATTTGAGACAACTGTCACCTAAATAAATAAATCTAATGGATTCTCTATTCTTGCTATGTTAACCATGGAGTAACTGCTGCTACTGTTATACCATTAATTTTGTTGATAACATGGTACACTATCATAAACACTTAATTCCACTTTTAATAGTAGCAACACAGAATTTAATTCTTCAAATGGGTTGAAGCTACTTGCCTGCTAGGTACTGAGCTGTAGCTTTTTTTCAATACAGAGGAGAACATTGTGCAGTTTGCCACAGAGTGCAGAGCCCGTTGCAATCACTTCCAGCAGCCATCATGCTCTGAGATCATCCTTCATGGCACCCAGGCTAATAGTTCTCCCAGTGAGTCCACCAGCAAGTCCTGCAAAGAGCTTCATGCCCTTCCCATAGACCAGAGTGACCACCACAAGCAAATTCAGAAAGATGACCAGTGTGACACAGTGGAGCAAGAGCCTTGGAGGTATCTTCCTAGTATTTCTTCAGGGTTATGTCTCAAACTAGTGATATTGCATACTACTACTAACTACTGTGTAGCTAGGTCAAGATAAAATCTGGATAATGGATTGTTCTGTGTTTAAGTTCTCCAGATCTGAGTCCCAGAGGGATCTCCACTGCCACATTGCAGAACCATGATCCTGAGTTGATATCCTTACCTTCAACTTCAAGAGGTGAGTGTGGGCTTTAAACACTTTATAGGCCGACTTTTCTTAGCATTGTATCACTAGAGAGATTATGATATTATCTCACTGGCATCATTCCTAATGTTCAGGGTGCAGTCTTTCACAGTTTCAGCATCTAAAAGGACAATCGTGTTGGCTGGATTCTAATAGTTAACTTACCTATAACACACCTGTATTGCATCTGTAATGAAGTTTAATATCCAAAGTCAAATCAACAGTTTCTGTTTTAAAACAACAGGCCTAGTTGACTTCAGAAAATAAATGTAAGTCCTTCATTAAAGGTACTCTCTTTGTGAATAACAACCCAGTATTTTTTTCAGATCATTCAGAAAATCTATCCATCATCGTGGCAGAGAGAGAGGTTATCTGTGTACACCTGAAAAAGGACCCAAAGCTAGGCCTTGGTAAAAAAAGAATTTTTTCATCTTTACTGAAATTCTGTACACCAGATACAGTAATACATCGAAAAAGACCCCTGTTGTACCTCACATCTTTGCTAGGCATTGTGATTGTTGGGGAGGACAACATTGGGGAGCTGGATCTGGGGATTTTCATTACCTCTGTGGTTCCAGATGGACCTGTGGATAAGGATGGGCGTATCCAACCAGGTGCCACCCCTAAACTGTATGATTAACAACTATAAGTGTCTACTTAGAGTCCATGACATGCATTTTACTTTAAATTATTCATTATCTGCTTTACTGGCTTGTGCTCTGATCCAGAAGACTACTAAGCTTCTCATTTTGCACTTATAAGTTCATACAAATCTCTAAAGTGTGTTGTAACTCAATTTTTTTCTGTATTAAAAAAACAATGCTTCTGTTATGACTGAAACCTACTGATTATTGGTGACTTTTACCTGCTCCTGATCGTTGGAAGAGCTTAATATTTTCTGGTGTTGCAAACTTTGGGATTGTACCCTTAGGCAGTCGCTTGATATCCCTCAACAAAACAAGCTTGGAAGGGGTTCCATTCAGCATGGTGGCAGACATCCTGCAGAGCAGCCCTGAGGAAGTAGAGCTCATTGTATCCCAACCAAAGCGTAGGTGTCCTCTTAAATCACAGGGACCACAAACAACAGATGGACTCCATTGTAACAAAAACCTCTCGTCTCCTGGTTCATCCCGACTCTTGGTGCTTTCCTGTAGTCTCCAGCAGTGAAATGTTTTGTGGAAGACACGGGTCTGATGTTAACAATCTGATGAAATCTTTCTTCTGTCATTTTGTGCTCTGCATTTTGTAAGGCGCCTGGCCACAAAGCATGTTGAGGTCTTTGCTGGAAAGGAAATTTGTTTCTCAAGCTGCAATCTTGGGAGAGTACCAGCCTAGTGTGAAAGAAATGGATGAGATTCTATCTATGATGACAACCCAGAAACCCAGAAGTAGACTGCAGGTCCCCATGGGGCAAATCTTGAATGCACAGGTAATAGTTGTTGATTTATATTAGTAGTACTATTTGATTTCACTACATAGATGCAATGTGTTTTGGCTGCGTGGGCACTGTTTTAGAGTTTGATGCTCTCCTATCTTCCAGGGACATTGTTCCAGATCCTCATCTGTGGTTAGCTTTAAACCAGAGGAGATCCTATTTGTCAAATTAAGGAAGATAAATGACAGTCTGGGAATTATTGTTGCAGTAAGTGAATGTTTTCCATGAATAGGGATTGTTTCCTTGTACATGAAATAACACAAGAATAAGACTTACTGTTTCTGTAAGTATGTCTGGTTAATAAATACAGGAAATGAACTGAAAACTTTGTGTGTGTGTGTGTGTGTGTGTGTTCAGGCAGGACAGCGTGATGGAATCTTTATCAGCAGCATAATTCCAGGAGGAGCAGCTGAACAAGATGGCCGTGTTCAGACTGGTACATTCTCACCCTCACACTTCATAATGCCTTTAATATCAGTCATAACAGGTTGTTGTTAAGTGCCATCAAGTGAAGCATTATTGTATCTCTCCATGTTAGCACATTATACTGTAACAATTTTGTTTTATTTATTTAGTTGATAATTTTCTCTAACAAATTAGAGTGATAAACTTGTCATTATTTACCCATTCATATACCTAGTTAACTTTTACTGTACAAATTCATGGTAAGTATAATGCTCATGGGTAGTATAACAGAAACAGAATTTGATTGTGAGCTCATACTTGACACATTTGAGTCCAAGGCAGTAGCTCTAGCCTCCATGCTACTGTTTACAGTATACATAACTACTATGTAACTAACGCATACACATTCATTAAAACTAAATATGTTTCTTTGCATGTCTACAAAAAAGAAACTCTATGAGTGCTAATTTGAAATCAGCAGGGTGTGTTCTGTGACAGGAGACAGGCTGGTCAAGGTGGATGGTGTCAGGCTACAGGGAGTCACCCAACAACAGGCCATAAAGGCCTTGATGGCAACAGGGGAGGTATGAGTTCGTGCCCATAAGGATTCTAATCTCTGTGGAAACTGTGGGTGGTCTGGAAATTACTTTCTGTCACAACTTCTGATGTATGATAATTGTGGGTCTATAACAGAGGTCAGAAATATCTGGAAGCTTGGCACAAAATTTTCAAAATTCCACAAAGAGAATATGTCCTTGTTAAGGGGTGTTTGCTGCAATGCAGTGTCTCCTGTGGAATCTGCATCTTCAGGTGGTGAACTTGGTCCTGGCAAGGGAGTGCCCTACATGGATCCAAACAGCCAACCCAAAGTTGCTGATTCAGAATCAAGGCTCTGTCAATCTGGTGATGCCTTTCTCCTTGACCAAGGACTACAGCTTTGTGTCAGATGGTAAGAGACTGTATGTAGATGGTCCAAAACTAATGCTGAATCTATTGCTTAAGCACTTATTATTACCACACATTGCTGATATCACTGAATTTCTATATTGTAGATATAAGCCAAAGACATTATTATAGTTTTCTAGAAAATTAAAAGGATAAAGAAGAATGGAATTGTCTTACATACATGTTTGAATGTTTTTTTTTGCCTCATGTTTAGCTGATTTGAAGACATTTTATTAAACAGTTTATGTCAGGGTCAGTCCCTGTAGATATGGCATAATACCCTTTTGTCAGTTCTAGTGTTGAAAAAGAATTGTGACTTTCTGCCATCTACACAGAATCATACTGAACCATCTTCTTTAGTTGCAAATGCTGTCAGGCTACTCCATTTGCTTTCTGACTCCTCTGTTATTCCCATCTCCATCATTTTGTCTTCCTTCATGAGCTGTTATTTGTGGACTACCAGCTGGTAGAGGTCATTTTGCACAACTATGTCTTGCTGTGGCTCTGTATTGTCTTCTATGAGCACACCACTTCATCTTTAACTTGCTGTGAGACTGCAGTAATGCCTTTCCAGTAGATTTTTGAAAGGGATCTTGGTGGAGGATGTGGACCCTATCTTCTGGTTCAAATTCCCTTAAGCTTGCATTTTTGTTATCCAACCTTGCTTGTCTCAGTAAGTAATTGTAAGTGCTGCCTAGTGATTTTTCCAAGCAAATGCAGCTTTGCATGGAAGTTTAGGATGCACTGGACTTGATTTTTATTAGGGTTAGGGCATTCTTCTAGGCTCTCCCTGATGCAAACTAATGTTCCTCTAGGTTGTCACCCACAGATAAGTCTGAACAGCAAGAGCCCTGTGGAGGCCTGCAGGACCTCACAGAACACTGCTACAGTACCATTGAATCAGGTTTTATAGGTACTGAAATACAGATCATTTGACTATTAAGTAGGCTGTACTCAAAGCCATGAACTTGATACAGGGAGCCATACAAAGGTTGTGGCCTACATAAAAAGCTAATTAATAAAAAAAGCTTTTGACTGGCTGAGCCCTGCCAGTGTAACCCAGAGGTGTCACTTCCATAAAATTTTCCATCCCTTTGTTCATTTTGCTGATCATTTTTTCTAGAATAACTCAGGGTCCTCAGCAGGGTTCATCTTTGGGAGCTGTACCTGGTTCCCACTAGCCTCACCTTTTAGTTTTGCAAGAACAGCCAATAGCCCTGCATGGTTTGCTGTTGGCTCACAACCATCTGCTGTTGAGCAATAAGCATCTCTTGGACTGCTTGTTGCTGGCTTATGACTATCTCCCACATAGATTAATGTAGTCTTGCTGACTTGCAGCGATCTCCTACTGGGTCACTGTAACCTGACTGAGAAGGCAAAGTAGAAACATGTCTTCTATTACAGTCCCCTCACTCTTGCGCTGGGTTTCAGGACCACTGTGGCAAGGCTGCTGTATTTGGAATTCTTAGGTCAGGAAAAACAGTGATCAGGACAAATCTATATGCTCTGTCTCTTGCTCCAGATGAAAAGTTCCCTTTCCATAGACAGCGAGGGTGTAAATATGGATGTTGTGGCAACTATTTGTTTGGTGACAAAACTAGGCATGTGTTAGGGGTGCCATGGTGTCCAGGTATGGGCAGTGTGCCATGGTGTGTGTGATTCTGGACTGTAATGAACTTAATGAACTGTTTCCCCATGTGCCACAACCTTGCTCAGTGGTACTATAGCAGAAGGTGGTATTCAAACCTGAATTGAGTCTAAGACAATAGCTCCAACTGTTGCATTGCCCCAGCTGTTCTGCAGTTCTTCACTGTCCGTTGCTCTACCGGCACTAACTATGATCTCTTTCATGCTATCTATCCAACTCTGTGTTCTCCATCACCTGAACTTTGCTGACCCTAGACTGTCTGTCACTTTTCCTGTGCTAGCTGTATTTCTGCTGTCTTCATTTTGTTCACAGACAACACTCTTGAGGTCACTCTAAGAAAGAACCACAGTGGCCTTGGCTTCAGCTTTATGATCTCGGAGTTAGACTCGACGGAAGGTGGTGGTACCATTGTCTGGGTCAAAAAGCTTTTCCCAGGGCAGCCAGCTGAGCGATGTCGTCTTATCCGTGAGGGTGACATCATCCTTGCCGTCAACGGAGAAAGACTTAAGGGACTACCATATCAGGTTCGTACTATAGACCAGGGTTTTAAACACAAAAAAAAATCTGAGAAGCTATTATGTACCACACAGATGAGGTAGACAATATGCTGCACATTTGTTCTTGTGAACAATTAGCAACAAGTGAGCAATGAGCAAACAATTTTCTTAATCTGTTGTTCACCCTGTCTTACAAATCCCTTAAAATCTGTATAACCTGGGGTCATTTAGGAGGTAACACTTGGTTTCTGTATTAATTCCCTGTTTTATGAATTGTAGTCCTGTATTAGATTTTATATTACTGTCTGATTATTGTTCCTTGTCCTGGTAGTTAATGAAGCCTAGAAAAAAATCACAAGCCCTCAAAATAGCTGATATAGATGATGGAGATGATGGTGTGGGCCAGGTGTAGATCTTAGTGAAGATGGACACAAGATTTCTGTTAAGACATAATGTGCCAAGCTACAGTGCAGTACCCTTGATCCATTTCTGTTGCTCTGCTGCCTCATAGAGGGTGCTTGACCTGATTCGGAGCTCTCCGGCCAAAGTCAGACTGTCCATCTGTCGTCCATCTCGAAATGCGTCAATAGGCCCAGCTGCCCTTGGTAACTTTTATCCCACTGTTATCTGTATCAGGCAAGGCTGTTTGTTATTCAGCTGGAAGTGAAAAATGCCTGAGATCCCTTTATACCACTCCTCTGAGCATTTGTACCTGCCACCTTTTTCACAGGTTTAGTTTCTTAGCAACCATTATAACCACCTCCTGCTGTAGCTGTGTTTTCGTTTTATCTTTGGATATTCTGATCTCATTCATTTGTTCTTTGATTTACAGAGTCCCCTCCATGTACAGTAGAGATTCGGTCGAAATGAAAATAAAGTTCCCCACTCTAGTTTGAGCAATGTCTCATACTGCTTTGTGGAGGGGCCTTGGAGGAATCGAAGTATGAGAGACGATCCCATTGAGAGAAGCAGGACCATGACTGCAACCCGATTACAGCCCAGCAGGTTCCATCTAATCCAGCATCTCTGACTTGTAAACATTGTGCTGAAGGTTTGGTTAACATTAACGTTTTAATACAGTATTTTATATATCCTGCAGGTGCTTTACTCAAGGGAGCAACAACTGCAACAGTTACATCTTTTTACTAGTACAGTAGCAATTTCCATATAATGTGAGAATTTTGTATTGTGCCGTGTAATATTAAGTGTTAAAATTCAGTAACCCCAAGTTTCCTACTGCACAGATGAACCCTATGACCTCATTGTGCAGTGACTGGAGGAAACTGAGGAAAAAGGACATGACAGATTCCAAGAGAAACTGATGGACTTCCACCCTTCAGACTGGTGCATGTTTTCAGATTATTCAAGGTAATCCCATGTAATAGCCCAGCCTCCCCATTCCCTGTATCACAGCCTTCCATGTCTCCAATGCTCATGTTTTGATATATACAAAGCTCCACGAGTAAGTTTTTTTTTTAAGTTTCATGAATAATTTTTTTTCCCTTAATGAAGAACTTTTGTATGTTTAGCTGACTAGAAATTAATTTATTGTACGTTCCATTCATGTGGGAGGTATTGTCTGGTAACACAATTTTGTGTCTTAAGTTGACTAAAATGAACATGTGTTATGTGTTCCACACGTTTTTTGTCTGGCGGCAAAATTTATCGTCAGTATGCAAAATACTGTGACACTTTGAAAACTGTCCACCAGACGACAGCAGAGAGCTAAAAATGAACAACTGTTCTTGGTGCCCTTTTTTGCATTGTTGTGCAAGTTTGACATAATTCCTCAGGAAGCAACTCCTCAGGCACCAACATTTGATTTGTTTCATTAGAATATGGCACATAGTATCAACTATTTTGTGTACATATACCGACATATAAAACATACAAAACAGACATACACATGTAGAAAAGTTAATTTTCCAGATAAATTGTCTAGGGTAAATTTTGCATACTACCCACAAAATTGACTCTGGAGAATTAGCATGACTGCCATTCACAGCCAACACTGTGTTGTTGCACAACATCAGGGCGATGTCAAAAGTATGTGTTTCCCTGGATGGCTGCCCAGCCTCAAAGGGGTGGTGTCTCATTGTGGAAAAACAGTGAATGCAGGTCAGTATATTCTTATGGCTTCCCATTAATTTCTTTCACATGTTGGTTCTGTCTAAGTTCTGCTATGTTTTTTAAGCCAAGGAGAATGTACAAACTCCGAACACCTTCTTTTTTGCAGGCAAGGGTAAAGGACAAAGAGACGAGTGGATGCCAGACCATATGCGATCAATTATGTAAAAAAAAAAAAAAAAAGAATTGTGGTGATCTGATGAATGAATGTGTTATTGTTTTCCTTGTGTGTACTGGCTCTGGAATTGCTCCCAACAACTGCCCTGTGGTGAGAGTGCCCAGGAGTATGAGGAGAGTCAAATACCATGATACCCTGCCTTGTAAGTTTCCTTTAAAATCTATATAATCAGGGCCATTCAGGAGGAGACATTTGGTTTCTGTATTAATTCCCTGTTTTATAGATTGTATTTCTGTTATTAGATTTTTTAATATTAATATTTGATTATTATTTCTTGCTCTGTAGTTGGCTGGTGTCCCATCCAGGGTGTACCATCCATTGTGCCCTGTACTTTCTGGGGTAGGCTGTGGACCACCACAGACCTGCATTATAAACCAAACATATTGATAAAGGGTTGGATGATTGAGTGAATGGTTATTCTATTACCTCTTCTTTTCTTACTTCTTGACAGCGAAAAAGGCCTGAGGTGGGGAATGAACCTGACCTGGCACAGGAACTGAGTTCAGGAAGACAAAATCCTTGTTTACATCATCACAACAGCAGCACAACGTGATGCTGCATATTGGGTCTTTAACTGTGGCCCCGTCTCATTGTGCATGGAAGCCACATCCACACACAGTGCGAATACAAAGGTGTGAACAGCTTCATGGTTTATGCCTTTCTGACAGCACTGCATCTTGACGCCTTTTGCGGTTTTGGCAAGCAATGCCTTGTTCTCATCGTGTTCCCACTCGCTTGTGTTTTCTTTTAATCAGAGAGAGGTGATGGAGAGGCCATAACAGGGGCGTAATTTCAGACTGTGATCCTGACAGGCCCCAACACGATGCTGGCAGAGTGTGAAGTCAGAGACAAGTAAGGACATAAAACAATATTTAAAATTGAATGGCTTCAGAAGATTTTTGGTCTTTGGCAAAAGCAGGGGTTCTGAATTATGGTCCTGGAAGCTTACAGTGTGCCCAGTTCTTCAGTGGAACTGTACCCTTTTTACTGAACCACTTGATATTTACATTAGTTTATTTCAGTTGCGCGATGGAAACTGTAAATACTATGCTAAATGCTATACTAATACTATATTAAGGGGTGGCCACCCCACCTGAAACCACCATCACCATACCACCTCACTCTCTGTGGGATTTACACAGTTGATGGTCCCATTATCAGCTGCCAGGGCATAGCTGCACTCCTCCTCTCCCTCATCCAACTAGCACATAAGGACTTCATCATGTCAGCCCTCAGTGTCTATTGTCCCTTCCCAGCACTCTGTGCAGCCTCTCTGCTTCCTCCTGATGACAACTGCTGACCCTACTCACTCGCTCATTCATTATTGCCTGACTGGTCCTGCCGGCCGCATTTCTGAGTGAACAGGTTTATTGTCAACCTTCACACTCCTCAATCCTAACATTGGCTTTCTGTATGGTCATGCTCCCTGTGTCTGTACAGACTGCCTGGTCTCTCCTGCCCTTTGCTAGCACCCAAACCTTTACCCATTTTAGTGAAAGAGGCTATGCCCTGGAGTAGGCATGAAGCAGGACATGACCTACAACCTGTTCTGTCCCCAGAGGATACACCCAGCTCTTGGGGGACACCATAGGAATACTAAATGACTAATGGGGGACACATATCTCAGTCACTGATATGCAGAGGGTTATATCCTACTGAAAGTGGAGTCCACTGTGGCAAAGGGTGTGATACATGGTTTCCCCCTTCATTTATACACATATACAGTAGACAGATGTAGAAAGCTTTTCTGTTCCCTGCCACTTGGTTATCATCATTCTGTAACACTTACAACTTGATATCTAATACTTTGCTTTGCAAAAGTGCTGCATCTTATCTCAGACGTGTGTGTAATGGTTAAGTGGTGTGCTGTGCTTTTTAGTTTGTGATAAGTAAAAGTTACAGAAACTCAGTGATGGAATTTCTGCATCTCTCCATTCATAATTGAGCCTGCTGCCAGTATGCACCCTGGCTTTCAATGAAGGTTTTGCTTCTTCTCCTTCCATGGGCAACAGGAATGAAAAAGTGATCCCAACGTACAGGTCAATCACAAGAACCACAAAAAAGTATTTTTTTTTGTTTACTGTAGAAGATAGCTAAGATAGATATATAAAAGCTTTGTAGATAAAAACTTGATAAGAAAATTGCAGTATACATTCAAGTAGTGACAGAATAACAAAAAGGGAATAAATGAATTGTGAAAACTTGGAGAGTGGATTAAATAAGTTAAAAACTAGTACTGCAAATCAGTTGTGTATCACAGTATATAGCTTTGTACATATTTATCACATGTTGCACACTGAAGCTTTTCATTCAAGCAAGCTTGAGATTGCTGTTAATGAAATTACATGTAAACATCTAATTACAAGAAACTTTAATGTACATCAGAGCAGTCAAATATTAAATACTTATTTTACCTTTTTTCATTCACCATTTTTCATACTGTTGCACCCTGCAGTTCACAACTCCGGCCATGTGTTTCCTGATTTGGTGCACAATGTACCTTGTTTTGACCTGGCACACTGATTTCACAGTCATCTGGGACTCTTTATGCCTTAAAGCTTTATTAGGGGAAAACAATTGTATGCAATTACATTTCTGGGTTTTTTTCCCCCACTGATTTCTAAAGCTGTTACTTATACATGGGTTCTCTGTATATTTTAACAAAACTGTTTTATGCTGATGGAAAAATGGAGTTTACTGTGTAGCCCCTTCCAAATTTTCTGTTCAGTGTAGCAGTATTCTACGTACTATATCAGTTTATCTTACTGTATATTGTAGAATGTATGCTAATGAAATAGAGTTCGGACTGGAGATAAAAATGATTATTGTGGATAACATCAGCATAATTTTTACTCGCAAGTGTTTTACCCGAACTATTTATGACCTGTTTGTTTGGTTGTTTTTTTTTAGTTTTTTGCATGGTATAAGGACTTTAATTTGATTGTGGTTTGAATAAATAATCAAAAAAGCCCACAGCTTATCATAGACACTACTGAAATGTGGTGTTTTCTCTGTTCACTTTCAGTTTACTTTTAAATGTCTATTAAATTATGCATAAAAAGTTAAGACAGTGTCTTTTTGGGGTTTATTTTCAAGCTGATAACCACACTCATGTTGTTTAGTCTTCAAAGAAATATCTGATCTGGTCACTTTTCTGCAGTTTACTTTAAAGCTTCATCACAGTTCAGCTAAACCATAAAACTACTTGACTCTGTTCTCTGGAGAGAAGCATGTGGTTAATGCATCTGCAAAGAGTATTAGTTTAATTCTCTTTGTTAATTATCATATAGTAGAGTCAATGCCCTCTTGTCTGTTCAGCAGAATAATGAAGTAACAGAAACATCTACATATTTACTGCTTCTCTCCTCGTTCACAGTATGATCCTTCTTTATAACTTAGATCTTCAACGCTGGAGTGCAGGTCAAGGGACCAAAAACAGTGGCCTGATGTGAATGCCATGGGTGAAGCAGGAAGACTGCCTGCCTGATCGCTGTTCATGGCTGCTCTGCAAGTGCCTATATGATGGTTAATACAGCTTATGCATCAATGCCATACAGCAGAGCGGATTTTAATATATGACTTTCAGCCATGATTTATGTGATGTTCAGCTCTCTCAGGAATGCATGAAGTATATTAATGAAGTAAATGCTAAAACTGAAGTCAGCTATTTAAACTTTATTTCATGCCTAACTCTATATATAAATGCATACTTGGCCAAACTTTTCTACCAACCAGAAGCCATGATAAAGAAGAACAGGGGCCTGCATGGTTTCCTTGGCCAAATACAGATCTTGAATTTTCAGAATCCAAAAAAACATCTGGTATACATTTAAGCTGGTGTTCCCTTACTGATCTTCTCAAGTGTTTTCAATTAGTCAGAAAGAATACTGGTGTATTGTACCCTCAAAGAAATCTTTGTTTCTTTTTTATTATTCCTATTATTTCACTCACAGCAGCATTGTCGTGCTGCTGTAACTTGCTGAGGTCAACTGCCTTGGTTTTGTCCTGATGAGTTATGGTTGCACAGTTAGTGGTTGTTTTTGCAGTCATCCACCTGACTTTCCCCAGCTGTGGCAGCAGTCTGTTTTGATGAGCACTCTGGGTTTGAGTCTCAGTGCTGCCTTCATTTTGCAGGTCAAGATGATCCAAGGAAACCAATCCATTACATTTTCATGAAGACCACTGTGTTCGCACTTAAACTTCAGTCTCTACTTTCAACTTTCCTTGGATACATGTGCAAAGCATAAGCAGCTAACATTTTGTACCCTCTCCAAAGTTTATGTTTATGATGGTTATAATTCATTTTCAGCAGTAAGTTGTTTTCCAACATTATGTATGTGTCTAAATAAGGCCTATTTTAAAAGCTGCTTCCAAACAGTTGCTTTATTTTAGAGATTTACTCTTCTATTTATGTGATGCATGACAGGAACCGTCATCCTCAACAATTTATTTGGTAGAATTTTGTGAGTGAGCCAGTGCTTCCTTAGAAGTCTAAAGGCCCTTAAACATGTGCAGCAGCATCCTCCGTGTGTTCTGCCAATTCAGTTTTTTAAATTATTTATTTATTTATTTATTATTTTATCCATAGCTACCAGTGTGACCTTTCATGTTGTTATGTGCTGGGGGAAACATCGCTTCTGGTGAGGGGTACTGACCGTAAAAACTTGTAAGGAAAACAGATCTGTCATGAACCAGAACCCTGTGTCGATGAAGACAGTGGCAGAGGACAGGATAAGGAGGAAGCAACAGACCATCATGGACAATGACTCACATCCCCTGAATGTAATGATTGCCATTAGATCTTTAATCACTGGCTTACTCAATTTAGGTGCATTAAAAAGCACTTTTGGAGGTCCTGCTTACCAACTGCCAACCGTCTCCATAATACCACATAAGGACCTGTCAACAATTTATTGTATTTGTCACTATAATTCATTGATTATTTATTTACTTTGTTCTCTTGCTTTTGTTATTTAATTTTTATTATATGTGTTAGGCGTGTCCAATGTGTCCAGCTGCTGTACAGTAAAAATCCCTGCAGGGATCTAAAAAGTCCTGTCTTATCTTATCTTATTTTATGTTATCTTATTCCATCCTATCTATCCCTAAACAGAACATGTAATAATGACTGTGAGATTGTGAGATGTCTCATACATACCCCACAGACAAATCCACACTTGGCACAAACAAAAATTCTTCTTCTTGTGAGGCCCAACACCTCAGATGTGTTTTAGTGCATCCTGTTGCCCTAACACCACCCTTCCTTCTGTTTGTGGTACATTTAGGAGCTGCCTCAAGTGGGACAGCCAGAGGTAGCACCATCACAAATCTGTCCTGAGTATAAGATGTCCCCACTTTCTAGTCCTGTCTCTGCTTCAGATGCTACAACCCTAGGGAACCACATACACTCTTTTCTATCTCCTCTATTTGTTTGAATAAAGCATTGCTTGAAAGAGACCTGCTTGTGACTCCTCTTGTCCCCAAAGCAACATTGCCACAATGGTGTCAATACCCAAGACATGAGTGAATGGGCTGCCTTGGAAGACACATCTCTGCTTTGCCTTCTCTGCCAACTTACAGCAGGAGATTGCCATGCACCAGCAGGATGAGCATCAAGCTATACAGGAGATGGTCACTGGCCAACAGCAAGCCATGCAATAAACACTGGAGGTACTGGCTGTTCTCTGAAACTACCAAGGTCAGGCCAGCGGGGCCTCGAAAAAATGCACAAAAGTGAACTCAACTGTAAGAACTTCCTCAATGTCTTTAAAAACAATGCATCTATTTGCAGTTGACCCACAGAGGAAAGGGCCCTCCACTTACCTCCCCTGCTCTCAGGTGCTGCCTTAGTTGGCCGGTAATCAACTCCCAGCTGAGGTGGCCATGGGATTACAAAGCTGTGTGCACCACATTCTTGGATGTCAGGAAACCCTGTGCTTTTGTCCAACAGCTGCTCAATGCCAGCACATAACTGGCTATTTCCCAGACCGTGGGCTTCTGTTGGATCACTGAGTTTACCACCTTAGACCATTTCAAAACAGGCCTCCCAAAGAGTATGGCTCTGCTGCAACCACCCAGTGATGCTGAGCATCTGGCAGAGAATCCTCCCCCATGTATCAGGCACTACAAGCCCCAGTGACCCCCCTACCCACAGTCCTAACTCCCCTATTTGTCTGAATAAAGCATTGCTCCTGGCTCCTTGTCCCCAAACCAGCCTCACCACAATGACATGACCCCATCTCCTCCTGCAGTAGCCTTAAGCAAGGTACTTACCCTGAACTGATACAGTAAAAATTACCTAGCTGTATAAACAGGTAGACCATTGTAAGTAGCTTAACCTTATAAGTTGGTCTGGAGGAAAGCATTAACTAAACGAATAAATTTAAAGATAAGAAGGACTTTCAGAGCCACCAAACTGGCCAGTTCCCAACATAGAATATGAGTGTGAGGCACGCTGACAGCTACAGGAGTTGCTAATTGGCAGAAAATCCCAGCTGCTGTTCCAATAAATGTCACTTTCAGAAACATGTCATCAAAGTCATGGAAGTGTTTTCTGCACGTTTGAAATTTGTCATATTCAGCATCATTGTGTGGAGATGATTGTGAATAGCTTCTTGGCAGAGTAAGGTTTGTTTTGCGATAAAAACACAGATAAAGAAGCCCATTGTTTTGAAATGACAGTGGATTAATGCTACAAAGGCCATTCTCAAAACCAAAGAGGTGTCCTCTGCAGTACCTTTCATTTATTTTCAATCTAAACAAGCCAAAAAAATTAAATGTATGAGAATGCTTACAGAAAACTATGGTGACCTTTTGATCTTATTTCTTTTGTGTTGTATCTTTTACATTGGGGCTCAAAGCCATATAGTTACTGTGCTATTAGGTTCTCATGATGCTTGTAACTGAAATGCACAGTTTTGCCATAGACTTGCCACTGAGTAAGTCTGTAGTTTTGTTTTATATTTTTGTATCTTACTGTAGTAATGTGCAGATGCAGGCTCAAATTCATTGCTGTTCTTATTTTTTTTGGTTCTGATGCCCTGTCCCAGTTACCTGGATAAGCAGGGCTTCAGCACCTCTTGTACATAGAGCACATTCTGATGCTGGCAATTTCCTTCAGGAATTTTGTTCCTGTAAAAAGTCAAATAAAAGGGGGCCAGCCAGAGAAGAATGAGCCTTTTGTCCCACATGGTGGAAGCATAGCAGTAGCAAAGCCACAAAGCCCTTGGCCTCCAAAAGGGGGTCTACTGCTGAGAGACCGGAACGAGGCGGGCGTCCCCGTGGCGACACAGCTGGTCTGTTTGTTTTCTCCGCTGTTCGTTGTGGGAGGCCTTCTCAGCATGGTCTCGGTGATGCCCCCCCAGAACAGCGAGAGAGGCTTCAGAAGAAAGAAGCCCCCTACCTCCCGCCACCACCATCTCCAAAACAAAGTCAAGAAAAGTCAATTATAGCATTGGGTTATTTCTGCAGACCTCAGTAGCAATTATGGCTGGGAGTGGTGCACGGGGGTTGTGCTGCCATTTCAGTCAGAGCTGTGATATATTTAGGTAATAGAATAATTATGGGCAGCGGTTCTTTGTTTTGGAAGATCCTTCAAAGCATGGGTGAGGTGTCGAGTGTCCAACCCAATGTTGATTTTACTGCGGTGCATCAGGAGAGTAAGAGTGAGGTCAAGGAAAACAAAGCAACATCAAGCAACTTTTTGACTTGACATTTCACACGGTGAGTCAGAAGGAATCGAATGTTTCACACGCGTGCTAAAGGCTAATTGCACCCAGTAGCTGCCCCTGTGTATGGGTGATCCTGGAGGGAAGCAGTCGTCTAATTAGAAAGGCTGTGTCGGCACCATGTCTGTAGTCGTCCCCCCAGCAGGCAGTCCTGCAGGAGCGTCTGAATTAATACTCCCATAATGAGTGTAGCGCGCGCCGACTTACTCTGGTTTCGCCTGAGGGGTGGATGAAACTCTAAGCTTTTATCTCTGTCATTTAAACTGCTTTGAAATTTGCACTCTGTCTTGTCTTTATCATTTTAAAGGTCTTTGTCATGTATCACAAGGACTTCTGGGAAGGTTGTGCCCAGACACCTGTTCTGCCAAATTGAAGGTGGATTACACTGTTTCTCAAATCATTTCTTTTGGTCTGGAGCTAATGGACAGAAGATGGATTCCAAAGGACACAAATACACTGAACTTGTAGTGTCTCGGTGAGTGTGCAGCTTGGTAGTAGCCAGTCCCAATTAGAGGCAATAAAAAATAGGAACAATGCTGCAGCTTGAGAACAACAGAAACAAATGGCTAAATAGACTTACGGGTGTAACTGGTTCAAGCCAACTTTTTGAAAGCACTCAACATACCCACAGGGCTGAGAGGATGTCAAAAGAGACAAGGAACCCCCAGGACTTCATCACAGGCCCTTTATTTCCTTGTCTGGAAATCTTTCTTGTTGAAAATATCTACTTTTTGAATTGGGGGAGCAGGCCACCTATTTTGCATGTGCTTGCTGTAGCCAAAAGTGTCCTTTCCCTGGGTTTATATTTTCACTTTTTCAAAATGTCTCTAGTCTTGGGGTAGATATGTGTGATGAGCAACAGTTGGGAGGTGGCGAACTGGAAACACTTTTGAAAGACATCATCTAGTAGTAAATCCACTCTTATTTATACTGACAGGGGTCCTAACAAATTATGTATGAGCAGACAATTACAGTATTTTGTGTACACAGTACCAAAAGACGTATTTTAAAACATGTGCATTATTTATGGGGCAATGTTACTCTAAGATTGTTATTTTGTGTTCAGGATTATACCAGTGACATGATTATGCTAAGTGCAGCACTTACCTTTCCTTGTTATGGTAAGTTTCATGTGGGATTCTCTGAGCACGGGTCAATGCTTCACAGGCAGTGTGAGCACATGGCTGAATCATTTCTGCAGCTTTTTGCCGCAAAGGTCTAAAAATTTTTCAAGACACAGACAATAGGTTCAAACATACTGATGTCAATTTTCTTTATTTAGCAATAGTGAAGGAAGAACCTACAGTCAGTTTGTGATGTTTCTTCAATTAAACCTGACCAATAGATGGCACAAATAAGCCTTTTCATTTCCCATTTTCTTCAGCTGCTCAAGTGCAGGGTCATAGGAATAGAGCTTATCCCAGAACCTCAGGGTGTGAAGCAGGGTACACCATACATGGGACAATAGTCCATCACAGGCAACAACACGTACAATTATTCACTAACACATCCATGCAAAAAGATCAATTTGAAGTCACCAGTTAACTTGAAAGACATGTCTTTGGACTGGAACTAAGAACACTTTGCTGTTGTGTGTTGTGAAATCCACATGAATACTGCAAGAACATACAAACTCCACACCTAAACACACTGAACAGGACATGAGCAGCACCAACAGTGCTACAGTGCCACCCTGCCTTTTAAACTGCATGAAAAAAAATCCTGCTTCCATTGTAACACTTATATAGCACACATGAATGGGTATATAGAAATGCTTTAGACGACACATATGAAGTGAAACTGAAGAAGGACACAGGTTGTAGCAAACTGCCTTCACCACATGCGTAACCTGACCGCACCTGTTGTTACCTAAAGCCTGGGCCCCATGACATCCCTGATGACTATATATTGCTGTTCTTATCTGAAAATGAGATTTTCTCTGTAATCAATTGCAGGTCACAGTGAACAAATGAGTGAATTTGTCTGACAAAAAGTATAGCCTCCAGATAAAACAATAAATTATCATTTAAATGCATTAAATTACTTTTTGGGATTTTTCCACCACCATTCTGAATGTTCTCCCATTTTCCTCTTGGTGTGATTGATGTGCCCTACACGTACCCTGTGATCCCCTTAACCTGTTCTGTGAGATGTATACACCTCACAGGTGTGTTTTGACTCGTTCCGTTGAGGTGAAAAATAAAAACATGACCCGTTTTCACGCTGTTGACAGGGCTGCTCCACCTCGATGCACAATGACTGATGAGACCTGGCCGAGTGCCCACCAAACTGTCTGAGCACACCATAAGGGTGGACACTGGAGTTCAGAAGCTGCTGAAGGAGATGATACTGAACCAGAACATTCTCTATCTATAACAGCATGGCTATCATCCTCCGGCAATGAGGTGAAACTGGGCTAAAATTACATAGAGATAATTCATCATTTCTCTGAATCAAAAGGCAGTGCTGTCGCCCCAGTCTGCCGGTCAACCTCTCATCCAGATATGACTTATTAAATCAGCCATGTCAGAGACAATTGCTATTTTTTGGTGCCTTCAATGGGAAAATATAAGAAAAACTGAGAGCACAGGTGTTTGTGTTCGTGTACATGTCCTGTCCATCCAAATAAAATATTTATTCTGTTTATCTTCTAGTAGTTCCTCCATTTTTCTTTTGTCCACAGAAAGCACTAATCACACATTTTATGGAAGAAGAAAGGTATGGAGAGGGAAAACCAGATGATTTGTTTTTTACACACAGACAGTTTTTACACTGCTGCCTGTCATACTTTGCAAGAATTTACAATATTATTAATTTTCCTGTATTGAACTACGTTACATTTTTTTTCTTGCCCAAACATCAAGCCTTTGACAGTTATTCCCTGATAAATCATCTATTTTTTACATCACATTTTCATTTTGCCATTGCACATCACTATGTACCCACTGGAGGTGAAATCAGTGTTGCATTTATGTAAAGAACCTCCATTCCAACAGCCTTTCAAAGCACTGAGTTGAGCCCACTGCTCATCAATAATGGCTGCTAAGCACCTCCAAACACACAAACTTTTCTGTTTTTCTTCTTATTAATTAACAATAGAGCAGCGTAACAATAGAATCAGAATCAGTACAATGAGACAAGTAAATAGATACAAATACAACAGAAAGGCAAAAGGTTACAATTTCAGAGGGCCAATCAAGTAGTTCCGTCTAAGAAACTTCAACAAGACTAGATCTTCCAGAATTCGCAACACGTATGACGCGTCTGATGTAAAACTTTCCAATGGCTATAAGATAGACAGCTGAGTGAACCACATTCACAGCAGGACTATATGGGCTGCACCAATTACATTTCCTTGGCAGATATATAAAAATAATGAACCTGGGTTGCATAATCTTATCTGTGATTTTTGTAGTTTAACTGGAGTCTATTAGTGAACAAATCAAACTGTAGGTTTGCTTTTGCATAGTACCTTTTTAAAAATATTATAAATTAAAGACCAGATGGAAATGGTTAGTTTGTCCCTAAATGTTGAGATGCTTTTTGTCAGGTTTCTGAGAGGCTATGATATAAAAGACAGTCATACAGTTTTGACCATAGACTCCGTAAAGTCTCAGAGCGGAAGCCAAGGATCCAGGGTGTCCAGCCTGGACATTCAGAAAGGGGGTATGGCCAGCACTGTGACATTCAGACATACAATGGTAGAGACCGTAGGTTTCAGAGGGAAGCAGGAAAGGCTACTTGGAATCATACCAGCCTGGATATGGCATGGGGGATGGGGTGATCCTGGTGTGAGTGCTTCATGGCCTCTTTATGAGGTCACGGCTTTGTTTGATTATTGGGAATTCAAAGAGTGTGATTGATGCCCCATTGAAACACCCAACCCCCTACCCCCCGTACACCCACCCAGGATCTCCACTGGCTTTGTTCTAAGTGCGGAGTTCACAAATTGAAAACTAAATTAAAATATTATGATTCCCTGCTGAGTCGAGATGACAGCAGCTGCAGGGAGCTGGGGGGGGGGGGGGGGGGGAAAGGGGGTT